>CM047879.1:16588776-17162982 GCA_026212405.1 Petrea volubilis | reverse complement strand
TTGATCGAAAAATTGTCGTTTTAGGCTCGTTCAAGTCATTTTTTTCATTCGTTCTGTACCAAGCCCGTTATTGCTTTCGCCGAGTTCCCACCTCAATCGAGGCAATAAAAAAGGATTTATTGGCTAGACGTAAGCCAATTATGGGGGTAGATTGTTGTCACTTAAAGGGGTCCCATGGTCATGTGCATACCAGCACTAATGCACTAATGAACCAAATACCAACACTAATGCCCCCGCAGTTGGGCCCGTTCCCCCGACAATCGAGCTCAGATAGAGCTCGTTGCCCCCGCAATTGCGATCTTACTAGTACTAATGTACCGAATCTCATCAAAAATTTCGTAGTTTCAACCAACAGTAGTGAGACTATGTTCTTTTGATAACATATATGCCTTTCACGTACGTCTTTCGTCCAAAAACTAACGGTGGTACCATTTTTGCCACAAAATAGTATCCAATGGGACTGAAAATGCTATCATGATAATGATGGGACTAAAAGTGAAAAAAGTCTTAAATTATGAGACCAAAAATGCTTTTTTTCCACCTAAAATTGGTTGACTAACAGCGCACGTGCGTTTCACGTGCGCCTTCCGTCCAAAAATTAACAGTGGGACTGTTTTCGCCACGAAATAGTATTCAGCGGGACTAAAAGTGCTATCATGATAATAATGGGACTAAAAGTGTAAAATGCCTTAAATTATAGGACCAAAAATGCTATTTCCCCATAAAATCTTCTATATTAAATGACTATAAAAGTTCAAGAATTTAAAATCCTAATAAGAAACTATTCCGAGTTAATTTAATGCATTCACAATATGCTAATTATGAGCACCGATGGGAAATGCACTAAGCATTATTGATGAGGTGTAAAAAATGAAATTTCTCCAAAACAAACAAGAAAAGAAAAACTATGGTTGCGATTGAATTCTCTTAATTTGTGTTTTTGTGATTAGCTCTAGCTGGATGTGGCGGCTCAAAGTCGAATAAATGAGAGATGGCACCATGTCGGTTCATGCAAGTTGACCCATATTCTAGAGAGTTAACACTTGACATATTATCATCATCTACGATTCAGCATAGGAATAAAGAAATAGAATTTGTATATCATTTAGCTTTGGGATACCTCATTAAACTTTGTACTACATTTTCTCCAAAATTCGTGTTTTAGTGATGATACAACTTTTGCCCCTTTTCAATTGAGTTGGAAAGATCGTTTCTATAATGAGCTCTATAATACTCAATCCGAATTAATCAATTAGTAAATCAAAATCGGGTGAACCCTAACCGAAAAAAATAAATTGCTCCTTTGGCCCCAGGAAAAAATCTTTAAAATAAAAAACGGATGATAGAACATGTTTGATTTACCTACATCTATATATTTTAGCTTGGATTTTGTAAATGATTAACATAATTCGAATTACTAAGGGTGGTTTTTAATTTTTTTTTTTAAAGATTATGCTTGAATTGATGGATTTGAAGGTGAGGATTTCAAATTAATAACAATAAATTCATTGAGTTTGTTTGAATAAATTCATAAATCATAATACAATGAATTTCAAATGTTTGCCTTTCATTTTGAACTACCTTTTGAGACATTGCCATAGAGTTGAAATCCCTCAAATTTGAAGTCATTTGAAACCATTCCCCTCAAACTCTTCCTTCAAATTCAAATTCAGTGATCCAAAGGAAGCCTAAGAAAATTTATCTACATGCTTGGTTATCAATCTTTTACTGTTTTACATCATAATTTTAGTTGAAACATTAATCCAATTTCATCGTGTACATCACAAAAATATATTCTCGTCAATACATTATAAATTTAATTTTTGTGACGGATTTCGTTTATAATAATTTCATTAGTAAATATTTTGTCTTTGATGGTTTTTTCTTTAATGCAATTTATATTAAATTGTATCACTAATCCCTCACGAATAATTAGAATCTGAAATAATGTTTTTTTTTTCATCATAAATTTTTCATTAAGGGAAAAAAAAGTGCTTGCCATTGACTGTATAAGTACAAGATATACTAATTTATCAAAAAAACAAAAAAAAGTACAAGATATACTAATTCATTTCACTTAATTTTCTTCTATTTGACATGCACGGATTCGGTTAGAACGTCAATTAAATATTAATTATAGGAAATTTTTATTAAAATAATATAATTTTAAAAAAATATTCAATCTACCCTAGATTTGAAAGTGGTAAGCAATCTACCATAGCTCGTACACACTGTGTATGAGTTACTGTACACTTATTATTTTTTTTATTGTATGAACAGTGACTCATTTTCAATAAAGACGAGTCACTGTTCAAATATTATTTTTTTATTGCATGAATAGTGACTCGTCTACACCAAAGATGAGTCACTGTTCATTATATTATTTTTTAATACGTGAATAATGACTCATTTTTAGGTGTAGACGAAGTAACTGTGTATTTTATTAATTTTCCTAATTATAGGCACTTGAATGAGAAATTAAAGATAAGAACTATATATGCCAAGTACGTACTACTTATCCTTTAAATTTTTAGTTGACTATTGATGTGATGATTGTAAGTTTGTAACATATTATTGATGTAATTGATTGATTCGTAATAAATTTATTTTATAAAAAAAATTAAAATCATAACATTCACTGTATAAAAATATTTATTATCAAAATTCAAGATATAACTAAATTATTTGGTATTTATACTAAGTCCATTTGAAGAATGAGAAATTAAATTGAAAAATTTGCTAGCATTTGAATTTTAGTTTTTTGTCAACCATTAAGATAGATTTCGATGGTCAACTTATTCCAAGGTCCAGATTTGCGGATCGGTGCTAAGAAAATGTTCAAATATCTAATATATGATCTTCCAAATAAGTTCAATTGTCAAGGTTCGAACCCTAGCATTGTGAATGGAGCAATTAGGTTGGGAGGGTCGCTCCTAAAATGGTCTCTGCAGTACTCGATTCGAATTAGTCGGCCAATAAATTAGAACCGGATAACTAAGATCCGAAAAAAAAAGGTTCAATTGTCGATATTTTATTTGTTGGGAAATATTATTAGTTCTCCATATAGTATTGTGTATCCCTAAAAGTAAAAAGTCTTGGTTTCAATTCTCTATTAAAATATCTAAGTTTTTATTTTATTTTTATAATATCTTTTATTCTACTGATCAAGTTGAAAGATTCGATGTGGTTCGTCAAACCTCATTGGGACTAAATTAATTTGATTATCGCAACTCCAGGAATACACTAATGAATTAAGTCAAATTAATTTGATTAAATCACACCTTTTTTCAGAAAATCTTATATGGAGCAGCTGTATGGATTCCACCCATGCACCTTGCGGTCCAGATTCAATCATGTATTATATATATTTTATAAAAAATTTAATACATAATATGTATTGAATCTAAATCACAGGGTGTAAACACTTGATCCACGAAAAAAAAAAAAACCCTTTTTCCGGACAAGGTTTAATTCTATGTGCTTTTGTGTGTATGTGTGTGTATACATCGTTATCTCTCCTTCAGTCATTTTTATGTGAAATGTGTCGGATTTCGAATACAGTTACAATTATAAAAACGAAAAAACACTGAAAGAAATATAAAAGATTTATACAACAATTAGGTAGCACCTATGCCAGTAAGATTTGAACATAAGATAACCATTTAGTACCCAAATTCTAAATTGCATTAATTTAATATTAGACCGATGTATCCTTTTAATTTAATAAACATTTACAGCAGATAATAACTATTTTTTATTAAATTACTTTAATACGAGTGAATAGACTAATAAACATAAAGAACACAAGAGAAAAAATAATAATAAGTTGTGCAGCAAATAGCAATTACGAAATTAGAGCATCATACTAAGATAATTATTAGAATATTAGAACATTACACTCCTTCATGCCCTTTTAGTTCACATGTTATTTTAGTTAAAAAAAGAAAATTGTTTCAAACTATGTGCCATTTTTAAATTTGATGCATTTATTCATTTTTTTCCGCATATACCCTTCTACTAGGATTATATATTTTTTTATAATAAATACGTCGCCCACACATACGCTATCATAATTCGAATTTCTCATAATACACCCCACAAAGGTAGACATATTTATATAAAAACCCACGATAATTAAAATTCCTATTTTAAATGATGAACTAAAAAAATATTTTAGTCATATTATTCTCAGATTATAATTATTAATTATCTTTTGTAATCCCTAAAAAGAAACGGGTGAAAAATGAAAATGCCTAGAGGGGCCTCCAATAGAACGCCATCAAATTGCAGTACTGCAGATTTCCTCTCCCTCTCTCTCTCTCTCTCTCTCTCTCTCACACCACACAAACGCACGCACCCCAATCAGGAAAGGAAGCAAGATACCGAAGATTCTTTCATACGCTGTTCGCATTGATTCCTCCGCATCCCGGGTATGTGATCGGCAATTGAATTTATCTTTGCCTCTTCACTTTCTTAACTAATCCTTGCTCTAGTGATTGAAATAATCAAAATCTTGAAATTCTGGGGAAAACCCATATTTTGTTTCGGCTTCTTAAATCGTGTAATTCTTTAATTTATCGTATTTGGGGCAATCTTTGATTATGTCAAAACTTTGCCGTGAAAAATTAATTTCACTGATCGATTCTTTGACCCTCCGTTTGGTTGCTGGTTTGCAGTAAAGAAAATAGGAAGAAAATGTAGTACTTTTTTCTCACTTTTTTATTCTTTTCATTTTCCTTCTACTTTTCTTCACCAAAATTCTTGTTCCAAACATAGCACTAATGTCTTCTAATTTGTTTTTTCTTGTCTTGTCCTTAAAATTGCAAACAAGAATCAGGTTGTTGTCACTTTAAGCTTGTATACGATATCTGTTCATTAATCTGTGTGTGTGTGTGTGACTATATAATTCAGTAATTATACAGAACAATGATGCTTTACAAAGTTCCAGTCTTTCACACCTTTTCGTGTGGCATTTTTTGGGTATTAATTGCATTGCATCAATTCAAACTACTGTAGTTTTAGTTAGGCATACATGTTTGGATTGCTAAATTTATTAACTTGTGCTGTAGTTTGTGTAATTTCACTTCCACTTCCATTTTCTTGAAACTATATTGTATAATCGGATAAAAGTTTTGCTTGAAGGGCATTGAATTGGATTGAAGAATAATTTAACAGTTTGTAAATCTTTAATTACATTTGTTATGTACAGGTTTGTGGTTTGTGTATATAGCTTTACTACAATCTTGGAAGAGAGAACGAAACGTGCATGTAAGTTTTCTCATTAGCAATGGATAGTAACTTGTATAAGGAGCAGCGTATAGCAGCACTATTGAGAGCTTTTCAAGCAGCGAAAATTGTCAGAGAGG
The DNA here is from genome assembly GCA_026212405.1 of Petrea volubilis. Taxonomy (NCBI): domain Eukaryota; kingdom Viridiplantae; phylum Streptophyta; class Magnoliopsida; order Lamiales; family Verbenaceae; genus Petrea; species Petrea volubilis. The sequence goes on along the minus strand of CM047879.1, from coordinate 17,157,616 downwards.
ATAACGTTCCGTGCAAAATTGAAGAGGTATTCAAGAATGAGATTATACTTAATAATTTGTCGATAATTACAGTGTATTCCCTGTAATATACCCCCATTGGTTTCAAAATTGCACCTCCCTTGAAACTTATTTCCATCTTGCAGTTACCTCCTGTTGATTAATGCGTATACTTAAATGATGTTTTGATAAACTTTTCAATTTGTTAATGCATGTTTAGATAATGTTAGCCAAGTTTATCAATAGTTTTTCTTTTCAGTTTTGATTAAATTGCTATGATCAAAATTTGTAATTCTAAAACTAGGAGGGGAAGTTTATTTAATTGCACATTATTACAGGGAAAGTCAGTGTGATTGACCCTATAATCTTTTTCACAGCTAATCTGGTTTTTCTTGTACTGTTCAGGGTCTTTACTTAGGCTCACTAGGTGCTGCTGATAATAGGACCGCTTTGAAAAGCCTAAATATCACACACATATTGACGATCGCCAATTCAGCTGGCCCCTGCTCATCCTAATGATTTTATATACAAAGTTATACAAGGCAGGGTATTCAGACGTTATTTTTGTACTTTACGTGTTTCAGTTCAGTTCTGGTAATTGATTTGATTTATTTTGTGAATCCAGTTGTGGCATCCCATCTGTGGGATTTAGTTTTATGGTGGAAAGAATTTCTGCTGCTATGATTCGTGTAATTTGCTAACTTGGAGATTGAATTTTTAATTATGATGATCTGTTTGAATTGAAACAGTACCTGATAGAGAAGATGTAAAAATATCTCTGTACTTTGACGAGTGCTTCACATTTATAGAAGAAGCTAGGACAGGAGGCGGAGGTGTCTTGGTTCACTGCTTTGCTGGAGTATCACGAAGGTCTGTTTTTCTATTTTTAGTCTCAAAACTTGCATTTAATGATATGATAAACGAGTAACCTAAGGCTAAAATGCCTCAAGGACCTTGTTGCGTCTGCCATTTATTTTTACTTGTTCTCTTTCCTATTAGACTCAACTCGTTCGTTCTCCTGGAAATATTATATCTGCCTAAGGCATGAAAATGCCTCACAATTTCACTTTCATTTTTCTGTATGTTTATACTGTTTGTTGTTTTTTGTGCTTGTTCTGCATTTGATTTATTTATGTAATGTACAGTGTGACTGTAGTTGTTGCTTATTTGATGTTTAAAAACGGGATGAGCTTATCTGAGGCTATGGAGTTTGTGAAGACAAAAAGACCAGTGATGTGTCCAAACTCTGGATTTTTGTCACAACTCCAGGAATTTGAGAGATCTCTACGTGGTACTCTCTCTCTCTCTTTCTCTCTCTCTCTCTCTCTCTCTCCCCCTCCCTGTTTGAAGTGATATACTTTGATGTTGAAAATTGTTTAGATGCTGGAACCAAGGCTTCAAGAGTGCACAAAGTCGAGAAGAGTGGCAGTTCTGTATAGCTTTTTGTTTGAATAAGATAAGGCGATGCCAACGGCTGTGACATTTGATGTACACTACACTGTACACAAGCATTCTTTGCATACGTAAGCGAATGCATAGTTCAAACTGAGAGGATATATATATATATATATATATAATGGTTACTTCATCTGGATTACTATTTCAACTCCATTTTCTAGAAGATTTGCAGAATGAGTAGCAAGATTTACTCTTATCATCTGTTATCAAATTTGCTTTCAGTTGATGATTTTTGGGTTCTCATTATTATGTCAAAATATGAGCCCTTTGGAGTGAATAATGCATACACCCAGAAGAAATACTTCTAATGAGTTTCTACATGGCTTCATTATAATTGAACGCATTTAGGATTTGTTCTCGAGTCGGGTATCAAGTAATATGATTACGCATTTCAGCCTTATACATATATACTCTACCAAATTCAAACCATATAATCTAAATGGAATCCTACTTTGGCATACCATAACAGCTTATCTCTCACTTTGTCTCTCTCTGTCTCTCTATCTCTCTCAATAATTTAAAGGTTATGTCGGCAGACTTGATGTAGTTATCCTAATTAAGAGAACCTAGCTGTCATGGAATGTTCTTTTTACCAAAATTTGTTGGGATTGAACCCAAATCGATCATTATATTCCCATCAACACACTAGTGAATTAAGCCTTACTGCTCACTGAACCAAGCATTATGAACATGTATCCATCTACAGGTGATATATTGAATGTAACTGTTAGTTCAAACTGGACATTCTTCTATAATGTTGGGAATCATACACTTGTTAAGCTCGTTGTTCCCCTACAACTCTTTACCCCCTACAATCTCTTTACCTAAAAACTACAGTTAATATTGGATTCCTTTTGTGTCTATTGCAAACACCTCTTCAACTTTTGAGTTCAATTGTACTTTGCCCTTAACATATGTGATATTTTTTATACTATTCGTCCGAAACACTTTATAAATATCAACTAGAACGCCCCTCTTCACACATGCACACAGAGAAAAGAAGGTTCTTCGAACATAGGATTTATATACTCCAGTGACCTTAATGTATGTGATTGTATACAAAAGTTCTCTGCGGCCTTACCTTTATTAATTGTACCCGGTCACCCCCACACCATTTTAGACAAAATCCTAAGAAATATGCTTTACTTCAGGCACTTTGTTAGCTAATTGGCTTTTTGTGGACAATTGCACTTTGCCCCATAAAATGGACAAAATACTTTATAAAATTCCACCCACAACAGTGGCAAGAAGCGGTTGGAAATAAATAACAAAAATGGGGATGTTGGTTCATAATCACATACATCGGAGAATACTAAAGTGCAATTGATCTCGACAATTGGAATGTGTCCGCAATTTACCATTATGTTTTTTCGTTAGCTACACACTCACAAGTCACAACTAAGACAACAAAATAGCAGCTAAACTTAATTGCTCTACATATGATTTAATTTCCTTTTCCCTCAATATTTGTTTGCTCAATTGTGTCTCTGTGATTTGTCTTTATAATATGTTGGTGGGCCGTCACATAAAAGCTCATATATATATATATAGAAGGATTATAGGGCTATGAAATTTGACATGCAGATAGAGTGGTGGTGTTGAAAAGGCGAGCGTGGCATGCATGAGAGAGCAGCCATTCTTCATGACAAAACAGTTATCATCATATTCATTTTCATGGAAACTTACGCTTTCTTCTTTATTTTCTCTCACGCGGACGAGGTCAACGTAATTGTCCCAACTTCATAAACGTGATATATACACACACACACACACACAAGAGAGAGAGAGAGAGAGAGAGAGAGGGGAATGTAAAAACAGTAAAGTGTAAAAGTGTATATAAATTAACCTCACGAGAGTGCAACACATTGCATTTAATGAGAAACCCTAGTTGCCAAAATGCATACGCAGTATGTATCCCACCTACAAAACGTAGATATTCCAGCTGCCCTCGCTGCTCTATAAATAGAGTCATATCAGATCAAACAAAACAACATATAGTAAATTAAAACAAACTTCTTGTCCAATATGTCTCACATAGCTGTGGAGAGGAACCGGAGAAGACAGATGAACGAACACCTCAAAGTTTTACGTTCCTTGACGCCGTGTTTCTACATAAAGCGGGTAAAAAATCCCCCCACCCCCCTCCCAAAATCCTTATATTTCAATTTTAAAAAATGAATTATGTATACGCGCGTGTATATATCAGCTACATATGTGATATATGAATAGAATCGTAATTAAGGTTTTTATACTCACAGTTGTGTTCTTACAACATACATAATCAAGGAGTATTTTATTGATTTTCGTGTGTTGGATTGGTAAAAGGGAGATCAAGCATCGATTATAGGTGGGGTGATTGAATTCATCAAGGAGTTGCACCAAGTTCTGCAATCCCTGGAGGCGAAGAAACGGAGGAAAAGCCTGAGCCCTAGTCCCGGACTGCCTAGTCCGAGGCAATTTCAGCTAAGTCCTCAGCCGGAAAGCCCGTTTGGGGTTCATGACAATAACTTTAAGGAGCTTGGGGCATGCTGCAACTCTCCGGTTGCAGATGTTGAGGCGAAGATTTCCGGGTCAAACGTCCTCCTCAGGACTATTTCGAGGCGCATTCCGGGCCAAATTGTGAGGATAATCAATGTCTTGGAGAAACTTTCATTCGAGATTCTTCACTTGAACATCAGTAGCTTGGAAGATACGGTTCTATACTCGTTTGTCATCAAGGTATATATATACATATGCGGTGATTTCGTAAATAATTGTTAATCGGGGAACAGAAGGGCAAACATCTACAACATATGATAATTGATTCAAATGATTCAATTAGGGTAATGAATTATTAGAAGTAAGTTGTTATTTGACTTGATCATGTGGAACTAAGTTGTTGATAATGATATATAACCCTATGTTATCAATCATCATACCATTGTTTGTGTGTTTTTGTATCGATGTATGTATATACATATTTAGCTTTCTTGATATATAATGACTTAATTGCTAGATAACATAATCAACTAGTGCAAGTATTATTGAAGAAATGTACACTGCAAAATGCAATCAACTCACACACACACGCACACATTTATGTATATGTATAGTTGATTATCAATGAATTATTAATCAACCAAATAATATGGATATTGATCCAATGTAATCTCATACTGCTTATACTTGATCAATCTACGCCTTCAAGTCTCATTAATTGGTGATCGATTCGCCTTTTTTGCGCATGTTTATGTAATTGTGTACGTATTAGTAATTAACGTAATGGAATTAATGTTGCAGATAGGGCTGGAGTGCCAAGTGAGCGTGGAGGAACTAGCCCTCGAAGTACAGCAAAGCTTCTGCTGTGAAATGGCTTGTCTCAAGGGACATGCACAAATTTAATTAAGACTACTTAAGTGATAATTTCTATCAATGCTAAGAAATTAAGTTAAACTTCTTTGGATATGTAACCCTAATGTATAATACTTCATCTTGCTCCTAATTATTTGTTCACTATATATTTAGGTTATAACTAATTGTATGGATTGGAAAAGCATGGCAAAATTTCCATATTTCCTCTATTTCTTTTTTACCCTCCTTGTTCTATATTTAAACAAATTGTCACTTAAAACATTATGTATAATTTAATATGATCTTTGTATCAGTTAAGGTTTAGTATAAGCATTTGAGTGTGATGATTTATATATATATACATATATATATATATATAAAGAACACCTACCAAAATAATATATATATATATATATATATAAAGAACGCTTGGATTTTCATGGATATATATATATATAAAGAAAATGATGATATATTGAGAACTATGCAACTTATGTACTAGAAAAGGTATATAATGACCATTGATGCACAGATTAAACATGGTTAAAACATCCTTTTTTGCCATGAAATGGCATTTTATTATATATATATATAAAAAAAAAATTATCATCCATTTTCGCTAAATGAATAAAATTAATTTTGGGTATCAAAGTTATTCTTCGTAGTGAATAAAAGAATTATCAGGTGTTAGAACTGAGATCCCATTAATATAAGATTATTAACTTTGAGTACCAAATTATAAACACAAAAAGAAATGAGACAACACAATCGCAGCCCAATTATACATATTGGGCTAGCCGTGTATCAGTCTGAAAGTAGAATATTTCATTAAGAATGTGGGCTGAATATTTATTTAAGAGCCCACTCTTTTTTTTTTTTTCCTTTTTTCTTGTTTCATATAAAATAGAATAAAATATCTTTCAATTAAAATATCATATTTCCATCTCAACGGAAAAGAAAAGGAAAAAGAAAGGGTTTTAGTAATGGCCCACAAAATAATTTTAAATGAAATGCATATGAATGCAATATCTCATTATCTTAGGATATCGCACATCAACATGATAGCTCAGTCACATGAAATTAGCAGGGCATTGTACTGTTGGTCCTTGTCCATTTCTATATATCCATCACATGCAATGCTTTCTATATAAATATATATATATATATATATATATATATATTCTTGAGATTTATCCTCATGGTATATTTGAAACAAGAATTTTGGTAAGAAAAAATGGAAAGAAAATGAAAATAATCAAAAATAAAAACAAAATATACTATCTTTTGAAGCAAAAGAAAAAAAATTTCTTTCTATTTTCTTTACCAAAATTCAAGAACGAAACGGAGAGTCATTGTCAAATTCATCCTCTATGTTCAAACTACTTAAACCCCATTTGAGATCCACACTTTTATATTCTATTTTCTCTTATAAGGAGTGAAATTATACAATTATTGAAAATTGCCAATCTTGATCATGTTATGAAGTAGAGCAAAGCATTTTGAAGCTAATTTATCGTATGATTGTCCTCCTTCAAATTTATGTCAAAGTAAAATTTATATACATTTTTCAAAAAATTTTAATTGTCCTTGCCCAACCACCACCCGCGAAAACTCCCCAACCTCCACATCATAGGAATACTTTTAATAATTTATAAAATCTCCTCCCGCAAATAAAAGTTTCTGACCTCGTCCATGTAAATATATATATATATATATATGGAGGCAATAGTGGTGATGAACCTCCAAACCATAGAAAAACCTTTAATAGATTACAAAATATTGATCTCGTCTCCCAAACAAAAGTTTCTGATTCCGTGTTTATGTGTACTGTGTATATACCCTGCAATCTGCATAGTGAAATTACTTATTGAGATTTGAGAGTAGGATTTGGTGAGTGTCCTCATCAAAACCTAATATTGTTAGGCTTTGACTACAATGGCAAAATGGAGGAATAGAAAAGGGACATCCCCGTCACTTTAGCAAAAAAGGTGTCCCATCTTGGCTGCCTAATATATTTTCTTCAAACCCTTTTTAGTTTTTACAGGGGAAGTCACTAAGAGCAGTGCAGTGCAAAACTCTCGTGCCAACTTAACAACAACTCCTTTTTCAAAAAAAAAAAAAAAAAAGAAAAGAAAACATGGGAAACACGAGACTAGAGTCCAAATATTTGTCATCCTATTAAAAATTACTATAAAAATAGATAAAAAGAGTTACATATGTTTTTTATTAAAAAAAATCAAATTCAAGATTTTTTAATATCGTGAGCACTTCAACTTTGTCACTTGAGTTAAACTTCGTTGATTGTCATGTTGTTTATGGACATCTCTTTTGAAATATTAAAAGAAACATCAATTCTTCTACGAAAATCCCCAATTGTCCTACAATGAATTTGGTCATGAATTCCGATCAAATCAAAATTATATTAAAATCCCTCATGCACACACAGCATAATTATTTTCCCATGTAAATCAAGATTCTACATCTTCTATTTTTTTATTTTTTTTTGGTTACATACATCTTATACTTATAATTGTAAGCCAAAAACGCGAAAAAAAAAAAATTGGAGGGGAGGGGTACAGAGAGAGAGAGAGAGAGAGAGATAGATAAAAGAAAAAACTATTCTCTATGATTGATTTAGAACAAAACCTAAATGGAAATGTGGAATTGGACCCCATAAATTCCCAATTTACATAATGAAACCCACTCAAAAATCAGTAAAAAAAAAAAATCTTGATTCCACTGAGCTAAAAGATTTTTGGGCCCAAAAGTGTGACATAACTCCACAAACCAATAGCTATTGTCACCCCAAATTAAAGAGGGGCTTTTCATGAGAAAAGTATATGTTTCTAGTTTTACTTTTGCAATTTTTGTAAATATAAATGGTTAAGTAAAGAAGGAGAAGAAAGGTATTTGACTTTTATCTCGCTCTCTCTCTCCCTCTCTCTCTCTCTCTCTCTCAGACACACACGCACACACACACACACACATCCATGAAACATGCAATTGCTGTTTCAAGTTTCAACACTGCTTCTCTTTGTCTCCCCCACTAACAAAAATGGCCACAATTGAATTTTGGCACCATCCCCGGCACGTGACCTCATGCCCTTTGTCATCAAACACAAAACACCCTCTTTATACAGACATGCATGCATCATCATTTTACTAGGTTTTTATTCCATTTATGCCCCCCATTTATTTATTTTTAATGGTTCAAACGGTCTCTAAAATCTTACACATAATGAAATACATTTTTTTTTTAAATTTATAAAGTCGAAGTTAATTTTTTCAAATCCGAACATAGATCATTCAATAAGTTATTTGCTAGATTAAGTCAAAAATTTTAATCCTGACCGACCAATTTTAATCGTACGATGAGCGAATTATATATTTATTATATAATTAGTAAGTATTTCAAAATGATCAATTGTGCGACAAATATAAATCCAAATTTTAACTATTGAGATCACGGGGAGGAATAACTATTAGGGCATCGATATATGCCCTATGGGGAAACACATGATTTTGGAATTACATGTAAAATTTCAAGATATTTGTCTAAGGATATGAATTTCATGAAACACTCCCAAGAATTTGTCGAGGACTTGTCCTCCAAACTTGAATTAAGACGTTGTCCCTGGTCCAGTTCTGAAACTAGTACACTTTCGAATTCTAAATTTTTATTATATGTTTACGGAATATTTTTGAAAAGTTTTGTCGAACCCAATAAAAGTTTAAAGACATATTTGATTTGGAATCTCGATTATTAAATGTTTGTGTGTGGAGGTCGTAGTAAAGGCATTTAGTAAATTTGTTTAATTTAATATTTTTAAAATTTTTAATTAAAATTCTTCAACATGTATATCGACGAACATTTGAGATAAAAAAAGGAAAAAAAAATTATGATAATAAAATTTCTTAATATATTACCGTTTTATAGCATATGATTTGAACTGGTCGACAGCATCTTTCTAATTAGGTTGTGGGACCCACACGTGGAAAAGAACGGGTGCAATGCAGTGTTTGTTTTGCATCACTCACTCACCCGCGTCGCAGAGACAGGCCAACGGACAATCCCTGCCGTTTGTTTTTCAAAAATTTTCCCACTCAAACTCTTATTTTTACCCCTCTGCCACGGATCTTTTTACTTTTCATTGCCATTCGTGTTGGCAACAGACGGCTTATCGGCTTGGACCGGCTTATTAGCCGGCTAATAGCACAATATATATATTTTTTAATTTCTTTTTATCAACTTTTGTTTTCCAGAGGGTAACAAGGGGTGGTTTATAAAGATGAAAAAAGCAGGGGGGGGGGGGGGGGGGGGGGGGGGGAAGGGAGGCGAAGATGTTGAATTTTTTGTGGGGTGTTTGAGTGACACTTGAACTTAGAATCTTAATTTTTATTATTTTTTGTTCTTACAACTTTTTATTTCCTACAAGAAATTCAAATTACAAATCCCAAAAAAAAGGGGTTGGTAAAGATTATAAAGAATCTTGAAATTTAGGGGTGGCGATTTTTATTTTTATTTTTATTTTTATTTTTATTTTTAACCTGCTATAAAAAAGTAAGAAAGAAAAAGTGATTATCAAGAAAAATTATATATAAAAAAAAAAAGTTGTTGCATAATAAGTCCCTTACTTCCACGGTACAAGAAAACTTGGACAATGCACAGAGAGCATATGTTTTGTCCAAGTTTTAAGGTCTCAAAAAAGTCAAGCTCTGCAAATTCATTTCAGATGTTAAAAAAAAGTATAATCACTGACTTCTTAATCGACTGTAAAAATTTTGGGGTTTGGCCCATCCCCCTACTCTCTCTCTCTCTCTCTCTCTCTCTCTCTCTCTCACACACACACACACACACACACACACACACACAGAGTAAATAGGGAATGGAATTTAATTTGCAGCACCCATGTACTATGCCGCTGAAAGAACTTGTGGCATGGGAAGTAGATACCTAAAAAGGGTCTCATAAAATTGAATCTCACTTTAGGATCAGTTATGGTTCCCCTATGTATATTCTTTTTAGTAAATGAATTGATTACTAGTATGTGAAAATTTAAAGATCGTACCAGTTTTACTACAATGAGTGTGGTCCACACATGTTGCAATAAAATTATTGAAGTCTTAAGTCTTATAATTTATTGATGTATAAGTGGACTGCGATGATTAAGTTGGACTTATTTTTCAATGAGATTTGGCAAAATGAAAAATTTGTAACGATTAAATTTTCTTAATTTGAATGTATCAAGTATCTCAACCTAACCTTTAATTCGCCAAGTCTTATATCAGGAAATTTTTTAGCTCAATCTTGATTTAGATATTAATAGTTTTTGGCCTAGTGTAGAAGAGAAGGACTCGTCATCAAGAAATTATGAGTTCTGCTTCTTTTTTTTTTTTGTCTTAACTACTCGATTTAAATTTATTGACCGATTCATCCGAATCAGGGATTGCAGAGGCCCATTATGAGAGGCTATCCTCTCAACCCAATTACTCCATTCATAATAGTAGGATTCAAACTCTAGACGTTGCTTAAGAGATCTAACTTCTCATCCCGCTAGATCAATTGGTAGTTTGAAGAAATTATGAGTTCTATTTTTATGTAAGTGAGTGATTTTTCATTGTATGTAATTGTTTAAAATATATTCAACGCCCTGAAAAAAGTTCAAACTAGAGAGTTGCACTCTTTCCCCCTCAACTTCAATTGACATCCAATTTTGATTTAAATTCGATTTTTCTTTAGTTTTTTATTCACTATAAAATAACTAATTTTGATATGATTTTTCAAAATCAGAACTTAATTTTAAAAAAATAAATAATCGGAAAAGTTTAGTTCCAAAATTCACATGAAAATTCTCAAATTTGTTCATGAGTCATACTTAAACATAAATTCATAGGCAATTTATTGGTCGTAAATAAATGAGCATTGATACCCCAAAACCTAGTCTTGTTGCGTATTAATGTGAGGACTTCTATGAATCTCATGCCCATAATTCTCATTAAATAATGAAACCAATTTAATTACAAAGCAACAAGTATGGCAACTACTGACCCCCACGCCCCCCCCCCCCCCCACCCAACCACCCATCCCTCATCTCATGTGATATTCTGCTAAATAATACATTGAAATTTGAGCTTTGAATGAATAATTCCCCTCGGAATTATCCCCCTCTAACCCCACTTTTTTGACTTCGATCACTCGGAATCAATATTTATTTAATCAAAATATTATATATATATATATAGATATATGTATGTATATCCTCATTAATTTATGAATTTGGGTTTCCTCGATTCTTCAAGGGAAATTGATTGTTAGTTAATTTCAAGAATTGTACTGCTAATATTTAATTCTTGGTCTAGGAACTTGGGGTTAGTATGGCATGGGGGATAGGGTGCAAATTGTGTGCAGTAATCAGTCCTACATATATATATGCACACACACTTATTCCAAGACGTAATTAGGATTAAATTTTAGGGGCACTGTCAATTGATTCTTCACATGTGCACTTGTACGACAGTTGAAATTTAGGGCACTATGGGATTTGGGGATATGATATAATGACTGTTTAACTAGTCTTGGATATTGATTGGGACACGAATTACCCTAGAGTTTTAGGTAATAAGAACCACAATTATTTTAAAGCACCCTATAGGAGGTATACCAAAAAATTTCTTGCAATGAAATGGTAAAAATCCAAATATTAGGGACCCAAAAAAAACCGACGATATTTATTAGGTAAGAATTTTTATTTTTGTCATCATATAGGTCAATGAAAATACAAATTAATATTTTACTTGCCACTATTTATAATTAGATATTGATATAAATTGATACTGACACATTTTCAAAATTGTTGAGGTCTCTAGACCCCGACGAACCAAATTCCGAGAGGTTGTGTTCGAAGGGGGTGATCATCATGTTATGAAACGCCTCAAGGGGTATGGTCGATAATTGAGGATGGGATTCTCTTTGCCAAACAAACCATAAGAGCCATGTCAGATCATTAGATCTTTAATCTTGATACTGTAAATAAGGCATTTGTTGGGCTTCAGAAAGATCTTTAATTTTGATATATTGCCTCATCTGAACTAAAATTTACAATGGGAAGTCAGAACAAGTTGTGCATAATCCCACCACTATTTATTTTGTTGTTTTTTTCTTTTTCCTGCTACAAAGTTGACCAAAAGATCCAACCTTGTGCAGCATTGGTTCTTGAAAATGTCAGTAAAATAGCATTGGTATATTCAATTCCAGACACGGATGTCGAATGATTAGAATAATATAAACTTGTATTTCAAAAGGGGATACATACAATATGGGACATTTCACCCAAAACTCACTTTTTTGGAGTCTCTGGTTTACCCCTATATATATATATATATATATATATATATATACACACACACATACATCTCTCTCTCTCTCTCTATATATATATATATATGTATATATCTATATACAGAGATATGCGTATATACATATATCGAAACTGTTTTCATGAATTGGGTATCTAAGTCACACGCGTGCGTCTAATAGCCGAAATTTAGTTACATTTCGCATGTATTTCATGGGTTCTTTTGATTTTGCATATTAAATTGATGTATATAGTATTTATGTAGATATTAGGTTGGATAAATATAATTAAATCATCATATTTGATTTGTATGATTTAATTCATGGCTCAAATTTCAATATAACTATCAACCTTATTTGATTACGTGGACTATATTGGATTATTAGTAAAAATTTCATTTTGCCCATAAAATTATTTTTCATTGATTTTTGAGCATTTATAATAAGGATAATTTAGTAAATTCAATCCAATGATATTAACCAACAAATTTTAACTTCCTCAATCTCACACCCCCCTAAGAGACTCAATCCAACAACAAAGCATGGCTCCAATCTATGGTGTCATGGATTGGAGCATTCCAATACATGAAAACATCTTCAATCAAATATGAAATTTTAATTGAATTATTTCTTGTATTACAATGTATTACTATAAATCAAAAGAGCCCATATCTATATATATATATATATATATATATATATATAATGTTACTAAATCTGCATTATTGGGTGCATAGATGGGATCCGCACACGATTCATATATATATTAGATTTTTTCGATGTGTGTGTATAAATATTTATATATATAACCCCTATTTTAATTTGTATCAACATTTTTTTGACTATATCCTAAGAAAGTGAGTTCTTCTATGATTCTTCTTCTTTTTGTTCTTTTGGAGATCAGTTGAAGAAGAATATAGAAATAGAATACTGAAATTTTTATTAAAAAGTTTGGAAAGTTCTTTAGCATGGTTAGTACCCATATTGTTATCCTTGTATATATATATAGAAATATAAATTAATTAACGTTAACAGCTTTTTGGTGTTATATTATTATTTTTGGGATAATGTCTGAAAAAAGATAATCGTTTTTGGGATAGAAAAAAGTAAACTAATAATAAAATTACTAATCATAAATTATTGGTGGACTAAGCAAATAAATAATATTTCTTTTTCATGTGAAAATGACAATTAGACTATCCATCTATCTCCTGATAACGATTGAACTGCCCACTAATGAAGGCCACTGATCGCTTTACTTTGTTGCACTACTTGCATCGTTTCCGTTAATTAATACACCCAAACACACAAATATATATATATATATATATATATGTAATATCGAAAAAACTATATCACGGACTTGTCCTCCCAAGTATTCTTTGGAAGTGACGAACGAGAGATTAAGTGTTGCGTCGTGAGTTTGAGAGGTTAAATTCGTGACAATTACTTCTATTTAATTTTTTTTAATTTTTTTTTGTCCCTTAATCTTTTATTTGTAGAAGAAAATTTTGCTAATTTCTCAATTATATCTTTAATAAAATTGAGGGGGAAAAAAAAGGATCATTTTGCAAAGTCTTATCTTTTGTAATGTGGAAGGCATTATTTTAGAGAAAGAACAATGATAGGGCAACTTATAAATGATTAAATAAGTTGAACAATAATAAGTGCTTGCCTACCAAAGCCACTTGTTTCCTAGTATAATAATAACTTTTATGTGGCGAGCTTGCTTTTCTTTCTACCCAATCTTGACAATCCAATACAAGATCTCATGCTAGGTTGTAATCAAATCGATACAAATATACAAATCTTGTTTTTAGGAGTTCGTGATTTGTTGATACTTAGTAAAAAAAAAAAAAAAAAAAAAAGTCTAATACTTAATTAGTATTGGATTTGTTCATATATAAATAAATAACAAATTAATGATTTTATTTATTTATTAATGTAATAATGAATAAGTGATGCATTTAATTTTTCTGGTTTTTAACTTCTCTTTTTATGGTCTAATGTACTTAGTAATATATAAATGTTATTCAAACACACATACAAAAGAAATTATATTGTATTAAGTACGTCAATTCAGGAGCCAGTATATATATATATATTGTTTTAGCTACTCGATTCTGATTCATTAATCGATTAATTTGAATCGGATACTGCAAAGGTCTGTTATAGATAACTCTTCTGACCCTCCAACATATATAATTACATTCTCGACCATGTCATTTTCCAAAGTAATATCAAATTAAATTTGTCGAACAAGTGTTTTTCTATTTCGATGATATATATAGACATGTATATATATATACACCACCTGAAACAACTTATCTTTCTCAACCAGCATATTTATCAAATCGGACTAATTTTAAGCTTACGAGCTTGTTTTTATATATTACCATGCCAAGTCGTAGAAATTTATTTTGTGCAAAGTAAGTAAAAACATCATGATTGTACCACGAATATTCTTCATAAGTAAACTCTTAAAAATTATGATTAAAACACATTACTTATTTGAAATTACATAAGCTAATAAATTATGCATCAGCAATGCCCAAAAAGGGGCTTTATTTTTCCTGAAAAACTGCGTACACAATGATTCGATTCTTGCAAAAGATGGTTTTATACATATAATGAATTTTTTGATATCATCAAGGGGGTAATAAGCATGATTGATGTATCTGTCATGACCAAAAGCACGTGAAATGAACATACATTAACTGAAAAAGTCTTAAAATAAACAGCTTTTGTTCCTCTGTTTTTTCGACTTAAAATCAGTTTTTGGGAATCATCCTGTACCTGGAGCACAACTCACCTACGTCTTCTTGGTTTTCAAAAACTAATTATTTAAGAATCAGTTTTCAAATCGAATTCGCGGTTTCAATTTAATTCAATATAGTCTTGAATTAAAATTGAAGATTGAAGATAACCACAAAAAAAAAAAAGAATTAAAATTGATAACTTAACACTCATTCTGTCACTGTATAGCGATTACCATATATAGCAAAATAAAAGTTAGGACTACTTAATATTATTGTATTTTGTCAAAATAAAAAAAGACTGGTACTTCTTTTTTTTTTTTTTTTTTTTGATACAATCATCTCGAAACACTCTATAAATTTCAATCGAAAAACACACCCATACAATCATCTCGAAACACTCCATAGATGTCCATCGAAAAACGCCCTCATACACACGTACACACTCACTCAAAGGGAAAGGGGTAGAGGATAAGAGGGTTCAAACTCAAGACCTCACTGGTACCCAATTCTAACCGCCACCACTCGGCTCAACCAAAAAAAAAAAAAAAAGACTGGTACTAAATACATATTATTAATAATATTTTTATATGTTTATTTATTTTTATCACTAGTATCATTCTATTTTATAGTAACAATAATAATGTTATAGAAATAAATTAAAATGAGTCGTTTTAAGATTATTTTAGTGAAGGGAAGTTTTCAATAGAAAAGTTCCTTTTCCAGAAATATATTCGCATTTTGCGACGTAGAAGGAAATGAATTGAAGCAACAAAAGTATACACACTTAACTTCGACAATCAATCAAAATATTGTTACACATCCATGAATATATTTGTGCATAAGACACGTTCATGTTGATGTACTTGTTTGAAAGACTTGCGTAGATACACGTCAACTGTATGTGTCGGAAACAATTGAACAGAATATCTAAAATTTGATATTCTCGTGGTTGGATTTATTCGATAATATAAATAAAATGCAATAACAGTTTTACAGTATAAAACACTATAGCCAAAAACAAATTAAACGATGCCGTAAATAAATAAATAAACGAGAAAGTACAGTAGACTTATCAGTATTTATTTGAACAAGTACGACTGAATAACCGGGTTGAGCCAGTTTGCCTTAAAGAAATATTCGCCCCGCTGACCGGTGTGATGAGCCAGCGATACTCTTTCCAGGATAAGACAGTCCAGAGGTCCATTTCAAGCCGCACTGTTACTTTGAACCTCACTTCGAAAGCTAATCAACTCAAGTGGTTCTGTATGCAACACAAAATATACACCCGAAAGAATCAAGTGTATACACTCTAAGACTGATCAATTTCTTAAACAGTATAATTTCTATTCTCTCTCTTTGTTTTGTTCTGTGTCTATTTTCTGTGTTTTGCAGGGAACAGGAGCTGCTATTTATAGGGAAAAATAATATAGGATATTAATACCAATAATTAATTTTAAAATCGTAATTGGTGTAACCATTTGTAACGTTTCAGATAATTAAATCTGAATTTGCAACTGCAAGTAACAATCGTCGGTTATTCTGTAACCGTTAACCGTTTCAAAATTAATGTTGTACATTAATATTCTGTAACGGTTGAAATTAAATTTGAATTCAAACATAATTCCAGGGCTAATTTAATAAAAGATAAGACCGGGACCGTGACAATTCACCCCAACGCCCGTAGTTGCATGTGGAACTACCTATATGCGGTACTTAGCTCTTTAGTTTACACTACAATAACACTTAACCGCATAAATATTCGAATTGCCAAGGTTAAATATCCATATAAAATTTTACACTTATCCTTTAACATACAGACAACATTTAATGAGACTTTATTTATGAATTTACACCACAAATAACTTCATCCTAGATTAATCCCTATAAATATTATCACAATTAAGCTCATTTCCAATAGTGTGAAAAAAGATAACTACAAAAATATAAACGTCGACAGCCAAACCTAGGGTTCTAACTATGAGTAATATTTATCAAATAAAATAAAATAAAATAAAATCTATGAATAATAATAATAAAATATTTTTATTTTATTTTATTTTATTATTATTTTTGTACAATAATTTTTAGGTTCTGCATTCTATGAACCCACACTATTTTTGGACTCATTGGGTGGCATGATATGCCCTACAAGAACTGCTGAAACAAATTATAGAAGAACAAACACCAAATAAACCTGTCCCCATTTCTTACCAAATTCTAACTTTATGAAAAAATTCAAAAGCTAAAAATTATGGGGCCAATACGGTTTATTCCCTCCACATTTTGTAAATTGTCCTCAACGAAAATTCCTATATATAATTACCTGCAATATTATGTGATTAAAAAAAAAAAAAGGTGGTGTATTATGTGATGAAAACGATTTTTCTTGACAAGAATCAAATAGTTGTTGCCTATATATGGACCCAAGATCATTGTTTGAATTTGATGGGGCAACAAATGGTTTTAGGACATTTCTTTTCTTGATTTTAGGACCTGGGGGGGTTTTGAAACTCTCTCCCATGTTTCACATCAAATTTTTTTCGTTGTGAGTTGAATTTGAAATCTTTTCGAGATATTTAATAGTGTACTACTACTTTTTGTTTGGCTTTACGTGATGAAAATATCGAAATTTGGTATCTCAATGACAGCTTCATTTGAATATTTTTAACTTATTTGCGAGGTAAAATATTTTCTATATACGAATATTTTGAATCCTTATGTAGGATAATTCTTTCTTCTAATAATCTAATAACTTGAATTATTGAAGAATTTGTAATTTGATCTAAAATGGTAAATAGAATAAAGTTTGTGAATAATAAGTTTATTAGAGCTATGAAAATACGAAGTTACTTAGAATTTTTGACAGTAAAGAACTTCAAATTAAATATGCACATTATCTATACTATTATATAAAGTACGAGGCATATTTAACACCCTTGTTTTTGATGTCTTTGGTTTGTGATTCTCCTCCCTCCCTCTTTCCTCTCCACAACGTGAAATCATTTTTCTTTCTTTCTACTTTTTCACTGTCGTCTTTTATATATTTTTGTCTTAATTTGACATTTGTTTTGCTTTGTATTCATTTTCTTCTACCATAGAGTTAATTCTAATTTTAAGTTGAATTTTTTGTTATAATAATTTTATGCTGTTAATATTAAATATGTGATCCGATAATATTTTATTTTTATTTTACACACGTATTAACTGTATTCATCCGTTTATAGTGGTAACTAATCGGAGGCTTGAGTTTGACGGGCCAACATCCCTTCAATCGTGTTGCTTTGAAATTGCAAAAGAAAAAAATTGTTGACAGAAAGCATGTATAGTTCCATCCAGTGATTCCTTCAATTACCAGTGATGCACAAAAAGTCAACAAAGACTAGCTACGAGAAAACTTCAAAAAGTTCTTTATTTGGAGTCAACAAGATTGATTTACTTTTTCTTTACCAGATACCTCTCATCAACAAATGGACCCTCAATACGTTTTCATTGTTGTTGTTTTTTCTTTTTTAGGAAACAGAAAAAAAGGGACTTATTAAATTCATCATTTTACCTCAAAAAAAGTAAGATGTGAATTATTTAACTTAATGGAAGGCATCGAACATTTGATAATTACGTGATATGATCTTGAACATGTCGTACCAAAAGTTGGAATAGCTAAACATCAATTTTGCTTGACTTTTACTTAAAGTTGGATATTAGACACATACATGAATCAATTATAGAATTAGTGATTTTTTTATATATGAATCAATTATAGAATTAGTGATTTTTTTATATATTGATATATTGAACGTCCTCTCACCTAAACACGTCAGCACTTTGTCAATCAGCAACAACCTCACAAATTTGATGTCCAATGTTCTCGAGAGACTTAATATCCTCGAGAGAGCGCCCGCATAAAATAAAAAGTTCCTGAGTGAATTCCACGAGAAAGGATATGCTCCCAGGCTTACCTCTCGATTGGGTCTGCAGCCAAAAGGCCATGAATAGAGACCCTGACGGGCCCTTGAGGCCCCATTAGCCAAACAGGTGAAATTGACGAATGTGGCACTAGGAGGCAAGGAAGATTTTGAGAGTTGGTTCACCCTTTCGAGGGAATGAGTCCTCCCAATTAAATGTCTTAAAGTTTGTCAACAAAACCCACATCTTTTCCAAAATTCTAAAGTTAACTTGAGCATCGGAAAGCTTACGCCAAGATAAAATCAGTTTAGTCTCACATGCGTTATTTCCTTTTTAATAGGTGGGCAGCCAGCATACCATCCGGAGTATATCAAACTCCGCCATGTGGTCTAATTTTTCGACATAGATATAGATGTTAGTGAATGTATTTTATATTACTCTTATATACTCTGTCCATTTCTCTTTTACATGTCAGTTTTGAGTCGACATATAGTTTTATACAACATGTTTTTTTCTGGGCTGAATTACGTTCACCTCCCTTGAAGTATGCCCTATTTACAAAAAACACATCGACGTATGAAAAATTACAATTACCCTCCCTAAATTGAGGGGGATAATTACAATTTACACCAAAAAAATATTGAACTTACTAAAAATACCCTTCTGAAAACAAAAATAAAATTTAAGCCATATTGAAATGACTATTTTACCCTTTAGAAGATTTCTTGTTATATTATATATATATTTAATTTTAAAAATTATACATATTTAAATATTTTTTAAAAAAATTAAATATTATAATATTATAAATATTATTTTTATAGATATAAAAATTATAATACATGTTACATATAATTAAATAAATTCTTTTTTCTTTTTTTCCCCTTTTCCTTTTGTTTTCTTTTCCCTTTTTCCTTTTCTTTTCTGCTCTTTTCTTCTCCAGTGGTCTGCCGCCGTCGCCGCCCACCGCCATAGGATCGAGAGGGGAGAGGAGCAAAGATTGAGAGGAGAGAGGGGCAGAGATCGAGAGGGGGGAGAGGAGAGAAAGGGTCGCCCGCCGCCCACCACAGTTCTCCGCTGCTCGCTCTCATCGTCGTCGAGAGGGGAGACGGATAGAGATCGGGAGGGGGGGGGGGATTGAGAAGGGAGGGGGGGGAGGAGAGAAAGAGGGCTGCCCGATGCCATTCTCCGCCGCCCTTCGCCATCCATTCGCCGTCGCCCATCCGCCTTCCGCCGCCCACCGCCATCGCCGTCCTCCAGCACACCAACCATTGGGGGAGGGGGTGAGAGAGAGAGAGAGAGAGAGAGAGAGAGAGAGGCTTCTCATTTGAAAAAAATAATAATAAAGAGAAAAAGAAATCAGAAAATAAAAGAAAAAAATGACAAAAAAGAAAAAAAATTATAAAGAAAGGGTATTTTGGGGTTTTTATTTTATTTATTCTTTTCTGTTTTTTTTGCTAAAGTTATTGTGGGGTAATTTTGGAAATTCATTTTTTTAGGTGTACATTGTAATTACCCTTTCAATTCAGGGGGATAATTGTAATTTCTCATATATCGGGGCATTTTTTATAAATAAAGTGTAACTCAGGGAAAGTAAACATAATTCGCCCTTTTTTTTTTTAGGGAAGTTTTATATAAGATTTGAAAGCACATTGTTTTGGGTATTTTTGTTCCATTGCTCCCAAAAACTGTAAGTAAAGAATTAATCCTGTCGAATCATTACTTCCATGTAAAAGAAGAATTTTGGAAAGGGAAAACAATTCTAATATCAAAAGGAAAATTTTATTTACGCATGCTTAATGAATAATAAGAATATTATATGAAAATTTTCATGTGTTCTAAAATACTTGCACCGAGTTATAACTAATTTCGTAATAATCCGTGAAAATAAAAAATTTGGGTATTGAACTACTGGCTAGGCCATTTATTTAAGCCTAAAAAGGAATAAAAATGTACCCCACAAGCTAAGAATCTGCAGTATTTGAGAAAACAAACACACAGTTGGCATTGGATCTGGAGCAGGAGAGCGCATTAAATGGCACTATTGAAGGGTCACTGCGAAGGATAAGAATTAGGTGTTCTATTATTAGGGGAAGGTTGTTTTCAATAAACACATTGTTTTTGTCCTCTTCAATTTAAGACTGTAGATAGGGATAGGACTCCATAACTTGGATAGCATCAATATCTTTTTTGTCCAAATTAATTTCTGTTAATCATAAAAAAAAAAAAATTGTTAATTGAATGTTGAGTTCTTGAAAAGTCATCTCTCATATGTTACATTTTGCACGTTTTTAATTAGTTTGAAGACTGACGAGACTTCTCAATCGGTGAAATTGAAGGCCCCAAAATTATGAGGGTTTGGTTTCGATTCTCTAACAATATGTATGATTTGATAGGATTTTTTTTTGTCTTTTTTGTCTGCTTATGGTTTTTAATACATGAGTTATCGACGTAATTGAATGAAATGTTATTAAACAAAAAAAAAAAAAACTAGTTTTAAGGGATATGTAAACATGATTGATCTAATAAAATTCACTCGATTCATGAAAAATGATAAACTCTATCTACTCTGAATTTATGGGTTTCTATTTTTCTCCTTAAAAAAGTATCAAAATAAGACTTAATTCATTCTTAAAATTAATTTTTCCCCCCCTAAAATTACCCTCTCAATTAAAATAATAAAAATTATTATTATTTGTAATTCTCAATCATTGTGTTTGACGGTAAAAACGTCATCAAGGTCAAATGGAGCTTTAAAATTTGTGGTGGAGAGAGCACTTGGAGTTGTTTTTTTGGTATTATTTGCAGGAATTTCATGTTACATCCACCGCGGAATAACAATAAGTCATGTTCAATTAGGTTTGGATTGGCTTATATAAAATTTCATCTAAATGCTCTTACATTTTAGGGTATTTCAAACTATCTTATTCATTTATGTCACGTGTAATAATTTTTTCTGAGTTTTCGAACAATATTTAATATTTGAGGTCTTATCTCTAAATTAAAATATAATAGAATGAATGGAAAGTCAAAGTACTACTCTCTCCGTCCCATAATAGATGTCATTTTAAGTTATTGTACAAGAATTAAGAAAATAGACTAACATCATTAATTATAGATTAATTTGACTAAAATATTCTCATAATTAATGAGTTGTTGGGAAATTTTTCAAGAATTTAAAAAAGATATTAATTATTATCTAAGGGTATATTAGAAAAATACTAATAAATTCCCTCTTGAAATGTGAGGAAGACATATATTATAAGACAAAAAATTATTTATAAAACGACATCTATTATGGGAACGGAAGGAGTATATAATAAAATCCCGTATAACACCGAAAAAATGAAACATATGTAAAAAAAAAAAAGAAAAGAAAAAGTGAAGAATTATTGCGAACTATATGATGCTGTATAGATTTAGTCATGACAAATCCAATGGTAAATTGCTACCAATAAATCAGTCCGCTATAATTGGACATTGATAAATAGTTAAATAAGGGTTTTTTTTAATTTATTATTACATATCATAATTTTTTATATCAATAACTCATCAATACGGGTATCGTATTAATAAAAAATAATGAGGTTGTGATAGGAGAGGAGATATAGTGTGGGAAAGGGGAACAATCAGATACAGGACGGTCACAATAATCAACTGCTCGCGCAACCTTGGTCATCAGCGAACGTACAACTCATTTAAAGCTGGGGTATCATTAAGTAGCTGAAAACGGAGTAGCACTTTTGGCACAAAGCATGTTATTTGGGCCCCACGGGGGTCTTCGATTAGACAGGTGAGGTGGGACCCGTGGCCCACCCACCAATTGCATTTGTCCTGTGACAAATCAGAGTAAATGGGGCACAGAAAGAAAAGGGTGGATGCTCCTACACTGGAAAACTCTCTCTCTCTCTCTTTCTCTGTCTCTCTGATGCCATTTCAATGATAAGACAACTGGGGGGACGAGACTATTATATCGTACCCCAAATTCGTGTCAAGTGTCAACGCCGTTCGATTTTTCATTTACTATAAGCTCATACCTTGTCTTTGTCACATATTGTCTTATTTTTCTTTTTTTACTTTTTCTTTTATATAATTTGATACACATCTTGATCTCTAAAATTTCTAAATGTCCTAAGTTAATATAACACCGAAAACAAGCTAGGGGCATGGCCCAAAGCCCGTTTGGAAGGATTTAAAAAAATAATATTTATCGAACGATATTTTTTATAATAAATTTTTTTAAAGTTAAATAATGTTATAGCTTCTGAAAAAAGTCCAAAGTCTTTTTAGACTTTTTTATAATTTTTTTTATATTTTTTCAAATTTATCTAAATATAATTTTTTTTATTTTAAAATATTTGTTTTTTTAAAAAAATATATTTTTTTTAAAAAAAATCCATCCAAACAGACTTCCAGCACCAAGGTCCTCCTCAAACAATACAAGCCCTCAGAAAAAACGTTCACTCCAAATCATACTGCGGCATGTTTGAATTGGTCGCAAGTCATATCATGATGTTCGGCAATTAGACTAATATATTCAACCAATAATTGAACAATGCGGGGGTAATATTCTCGTCAGCATAGTATTATCATTATTTAAATATTATTCAGTGATATTAAAATTAATTTTACTCAAACAAAAAATTAAGCAATTAATAAATAACATCTCAATTTTTAACATATCAAATAAATGACATTTAAATATATTTTTTTATTTTTAGTATTTTCACTTTATATTTTTGTTATTTGAATGCATGGTTTGTATATAAAAGTGAAATATATAATGTGTATGCGTCACGCATTTGGAATCATATAATATATGAACCAAAAAAGTGAAATATGAAAATAGAATATACAATAGTGATGTATCATATATGCTATGCAATGGGGTGTGTGGATGAAATAGAAAAACAAAATAAATAACCCAAAGAGAAAATCATGTGCATTTAACTTCTACGTATTTGAAGTTATGTATGGTATCCACATGTTTCAAACACAACTAGGTACGGAGTTAAGAATTTTTGTTTGAAGGATGAGATTGAATTTACATGAAATAATAAAGATTTTTGTATGATTTAGGAGGGGGCACAGGATTGAATGTACATAAAATAATAAAGGGTTTTATATGATTTTGGGGAAAGAGAATTTAATTTTTTTGAACAAATACATATAAATTTAATCCGACATGGGGTCCATTTGGATGGATTTAAAAAAAAAATGCTTTTCGAACAGTACTTTTTTTATAATATAGTTTTTTTTTAATCCAAACAGTTTTACGTTTTGAAACAGTAATTAAAAATATTTTAAAAGATGCTTTAATTTGAAACTATTCTGGAATATTTTTTTGGCTTTGATTTTTTTTAAAAGCTCATTCAAACATTTTTTTTTTATTTGAAGTACTTTTTTTTTTTAAAAAAAAGTACTTTTTAAAAAAAATCCATCCAAACGAGCTCATAAAATTAAGGGGAGATGACCCCTCTAGCCCCTCAAATATGCAAGGGCACCACTTCAAGCACATTGGATCCATCCACCCCTTACAATATAACCTTATAATCATTATTCATTAATTGTAGATGTGTTATAGATTCTTACTCAAAATTGGACGAATCAATTGCACATGAGTACTAGCCAGTCCCATAACTCTTGACAATTTATTCACATGGTAGACATGAAATTAGCTCCAAAAGAGTGCTCTAAAACTCCATAAAATCATAAATTTTGCCAAATTTTATTGTTCTTTCATTTTCTATTTCTTTTTTTTTTTTTATTCAACTCATCAATACAAAATTTTATCTTTTAAGATATTGAATTCCA
This sequence comes from Petrea volubilis, assembly GCA_026212405.1. Lineage (NCBI taxonomy): Eukaryota > Viridiplantae > Streptophyta > Magnoliopsida > Lamiales > Verbenaceae > Petrea > Petrea volubilis. Next base: position 17,133,001 of record CM047879.1, on the reverse strand, counting down.
CATGTTTAAGCTATTCGCGGTTTCATGTTCACAATAAATGCAATTATTCATCTAAGTGTACATAAAATTCTCGTATAAGTTTTGAAAAAAAAAAATTACCCCCATTTAACATGTTCCTATCTTCTACTTCGTCCTATAAAATAGGGATAATTATCAAAATCCCACCAAAAACGATCATTACACATCTTGAGGGTTGTTTCCGGTTTGCAAATAATACCAAATGCTATCTGTTCCAATTTTAAAAGACCTCGTTATCTGTAAGTATTAGAGGGTAATTTTAATTTTAACCAATAGAGAGAATTTTCTATAATTGATGCGAAATTTGACAATTTTCTCATATGTATGACAGTCGCTAAAAAACGATATAGAAAGTATTGCAACTGCACATTTTGCCAAAATGTAGTACTAAAAGATAAGTATTTACAAAAAAAAAAAATAAAAAATAGTAGTACTAAAAGATAAGTGACTAATGCTACAACAATTGAAGAAATTGGGACCCCCTTTTGCAAATGATCCAACTTAGTTATGGGGATGAGTGAAAATAATTTATTTTTCTGTATTTGCAAACAAGTACACTTCACATGCATAGATTTAGAAAATCAATAATACTCTTCTCTATAAATGATTAGATACACAAAATTTGGGGGTTGGGACCCTTCTTCATCAAGATATGGGACCCAATGTTTTCTCACCCATTTCATGAAAAATTGTACCCCACTCCCACATTGCCCTCCATAATTTCAATCACGCTCCACACACACACACACACACACACACATAGTTAAAAGATAAATTCAATAGTGCCAAAAGCCACCACTAGATATGTATAACTTGCTTCAAAAACTAGTAAGCACATTATTTATTTTCACAATTAAAAGGTAACATATTACATAAAAATAAATAACAAAATATACGTTTATAAAAGGGGTAATAGGCCTAGGGTGGTTTTAATTTATCCTACCACATAATTTCTTATTTTGAGAATGAAATGTGATTTTATAATTTGAGACATTTAATGTTGCTTTTGACGTAAATTTTAAGGTAGTTGGGTAAAATAAACTGAACATAACTCATAAGTTGTTGGTTATGTTACTCTTTGAATTGATATAGTTAAATTTTGAAATTTATATATTAATAAAATAAAAAACAAATAAAATTTTGAAATATATGTTTATGAAATAACTTATGAGATTCTCTTTCGAATTCTTCTCAAGTACTTTCAACTTTTCATAAACTCACAAAAATCTTATAAAAGATCCTAGGAAGCTAGTGAAAGAATTCTTTTGTTTGGCTACCAAACCTCAGAATAATAGTGTTTATGTGTTTTAGATAATACACAATACGCGAGCGCGCACACAGACACACACACACACACACATATATATATATATATATTTGAAGGAGAATTCTTTGCATCACTTTCTTGTAGTCCTTGTAACAAAAGATAATGAAATAGAGAATGAAAGTAAAGGGGCTCAAATGAAACTTACAAAATAAAACAAGATATGGAGTGAATTAAACAAGAGAGAATTGGGAGATAAATGGGCAGAGAGATAGCCTTTCTTTTTTTTCTTCATAAATCCCATTCTCTTTGATTTTATTCTGTTTTCAACAATATAAACATTTTATAAACATTCCCATCTAGCAAAACCACCCCCCACCCCCCACATACATCTCATTCTCTAAAAGCTTTTAATATATTATCATCTCTATCAGAAATACTTCACCCCTATGATTGGAACACTAACCTAAACTTAGGGGGATTTCAAAAGTAAAAAAGAAACTAAAAATAAAATCAAAGTAAAAACCATTTCCAGGTATATTATGGCCATCAAGACTAGCAGAGCAAAGTCATGAAACTATGGAACTGAACCACCAACGCCAACCACAACCACAACCACCACTACTGCAAGAATCAGTAAATTTTCAGGTTAAATCGGGGCGTCGACTGACCGGGATCGGCCTCACATCACAACGCAGCTCGATGTGTTCTCATCGCTGAACATCGAGTACTGGTCAGCTCGCTCACCAGGTGGGGGTGGGTAAGGGTAAGGAGGGTATGGTGGCATGTAGTTAACGGCCGGTGGAGGGCGGGCGTACATCATCGGGTGAAACCTCTCATTCCCGTTGGCACGTTGCTGGTTCATCATCATTGCAGCCAGTTGTTGCTGTTGGTAGGGGTTCCCAGCCATGTGGTCGGCCGGACCACCGGCCGGAAAATACCCTGCACCACCACCAGCACCACCACCTCCATTCATTGGGGGCATGGCTTGCATAGATGCAAGGCTGCCCATGTGGCTCATTGGTAGATTACCACCCACGGGACCCCTCGGCATATGCCCCATTGGGCCCACACCGGCATTCATGGCCATCATGTTTGGCATGCCATGAGGGCCATCATTCATTCCACCCCCTTTCTTGGCCCCTCCTCCATTAGCCATAAAATTGTTAATATTGGCAGCACCACCACCGCCGCCGCCGCCATTGTTCTTGTTCTGACCACCATTCTGTGGCTGCCCACCACCGTTCTTGCCACCTTTTCCACCACCTTGATTCTGGTCTCCTCCACCATTTTGTGGCTGCCCACCGCCTTTCTTACCGCCATTAGCTCCACCATTACCACCACCAGCACCGCCACCGCCAAGATTCATTTGAACAGGCATGTTTCCACTGCCTCCACCACCTTTTTTCGCATTTGCACCATTATTTCCACCACCATTTCCACCATTAGGGCCACCACCCGGCAAGAACTGCAGGGGTCGGTTCTGCCCATTCATCATGTTACTCATCATCATCATGTTAGGCATTTGAGAGCCATTGCCCATCATGGGTTTTGCCTTATTCAGTGGAGCATCATCCAGATCATCATACAGATCATCATCTTCATCTTCATAGTCGTCTTCATAATCATCATCATCATAGTCACCATACTCCTCATCACTCAAACCCTCATCCTCAGGCAAGTTGAACTTGACAGACTTCTGATTCTGGCCCTTACCGTTGTTGAGTGGAGGCATTTTCATGTCCTTCATAAACCCAGGGGGCAATTTCAGATCTTGAAACCCTTTCATCTGCTGAAGCTGCTGAAGTTGCTGAAGTTGCTGCTGAAGCTGTGGATTTTGACCACCTTGAGGAGCAGGGCCTTTTGGCTGGTTGTTGCCACCGCCGCCGCCGCCCCCCTTTTGGGGTTGGCCCTTGTTATTGCCACCTTTTCCATTGTCAACTTGCAGATTCTTGAACTGGTTATTGAGCTGATTCTGATTATTTTTGTTGGTGTTGTTGGGCTTTGGTGCACCCCATATCTCAGCAATTTTCCCATTCTTGGTAAGCTTCTTGATGAGCGTTTGTGGGTCAACATTGCCTGAAACCGTGACCTTCCCAAGCTCTGAATCTATTTTTGTGGTGTAAACACCTAACCAAGAAAACAAATAAATGAATAAAGGTAGCAACTTTAATTCTTTAAAAAAAAAAAAGGCCAAATCAACTCAGTATAAATTTGGGAGATTTCTGGTTAGGAGTAAGAACAAAGAACAAATATTGGGAAATGGGAACATAATTGACGAGTCAAGAAAATTAAAATCATACCATCAATCTTCTGCAAGATTTTCTTCACTTTCTGCTTACAGCCATCACAGTGTATATTGACTTTCAGAACGCAAGTCTGGAGATACAAGCAAAGCCAGAGAAGATAAAAAAAAAAACAGGGTAAAGCTCACAACTTTATCAACTCAAGAAGCCATAAACAAGAAAATTGAAGCAAATGAAAGATTAGAAAAACCAAGCCTTTGTTCTTAATTGAAATTAACTGGGAAAAAAAATGAAACAGAAAACAAGAAAGATGCAAGAAACAGCAAAAGCAATGAATGGCATTAAAAACGTTGAGTTCAAAGCAAGCAAAGGCCCCATAAAAGCCAAAATGCACACACAGTCACTCACACTGTGTCACACACACACTCACATTTTACGCACATGTAAAAGTAAGTGAGGAAGTTACCTGGATCTTCAAGAACTCTTCTTTACTCATCTTTAGCCACTCAAAACACAAGTCGTAACAAAATACAATGAGGTGAAATTAAAACGGAAATAGATCTGAACACAGAAAAATGCTCACAGCCTCTCAGAAGAACAAACCCACACAGAGAAACAAAGAAAGAGATGTTTTTAGAGTCGGTTGTTGAACAACATTGAAAACTCCTCCTGCTGAGGCTCTGATTTTCCTCTATTTCAGAGTTAAGAGAGAGAAAGCAAGTGAACAAACAATGTGTGTGTCTGTGAGAAAGAGAGAGGAGAGAGAGCTATCACCAAACAAAGTGCAGACTGGCACACAAGAAGGGGGGAAAGACGGGGGTGGGGGGGGGGGTGTCACACTCTCACTTCCTTGGTTTTGGGGCTTTATTTATGGGGTTTTATTTATTTATTTATTTTCTCCTTCTGCCATTGTTATTAAATTTAGTGTCTTCTCAAACTTCATAAAAACAGAGGCGGAGATAATTACACTCTAAGCCAACTTGTTTTTATAAATATTTTTCCAGTTGTGAAGGGGCTTTTCTTGGGCTTTGTGGATTGGCTTTATATAGACTTTCAAGTTTCTTGGCTTGGCTTAACTCAATTCAAGACTCAAGTATGAACACTTAACTATGGTAAGTTGACAATAAATAAATAAATAAATTCACAAAATCTGCTATTATAATATGTTAGCATTTACTACCAGCAGATGTGAAGAGGTTCTTGTCAGATTTTTCCCTCCTCTAAAAATTGGTTGTTGTAATAAATTTTTCACTCATTTATTATGGGCTTATTGTCAAGATTATTACATGCTCTACACTCACAGATTGCAGCAATTGGGCATCATATTATACCAGATTACAGCCTATATATATATACAGGGAATTCTTCCTCGCACCGGATTCGACTACAATAAATTTAATCACTTATCTAATATTTTATTCTTATTATACAGTAGGTACACAGTTTAGAGAGAATGATCAATGACATGATAAATATATTAATATTTGCTACATGATTGGTTGAATTCGGTCAAACTAGATCTGGGCAAAAAAATTTCTACATACACAACTGTTATCTGTAACCCCATACAAAATTTATTTTGCTAGATTTAGTCAAACTTATTATTTACTCCCTGTAATTTTTGGTTCAAATTCTAACAGAATATTTATTCTCATTACAAAAATAAAAAATCTATAATCCATTATCCCTCCAAGATTTTGAATAAATAAAAGTGAAGATTTTGCAGAAAAAAAGGTAATCTAAATCATGCACTTACCATGATGTTTTGTTAGTGTAATAAGATTACATATGAAGAAGGATTACAAAAATATAACAACCCTATTAAATACCCGGAATTTGCTGAATGAGATTTCAGCAAATTCAGGGAATTTTAATGGGATTGTTTGATTTTTGTTATACTTCTTCATAAGAGAAGACTAAAACATAATCTAAGAGGATTCAACAAATTTCCCGCACATTATACAGGGAATTTAACGGGATTTTGAGATTTTTTGTGATATTTTTCCTCATAATAATTGATTATGAACTTTCAAGGTAACTAACGTCCAAAAACAACAAGAAAGTACCCCATTTGTTAAGGTTTGTTTAGCAAGAAAGAAAATGTGTGTGTGTGTGTGTGGGGGGGGGTGGGGGGGGGGGGGGAGTAGAATGAAGGGAAAATGAGAGGGAAAAAAAATCATTTTCCTTCGTTTCGTTGTGGGTGGAAAGTGGAAGAAATGGAAAAATTAGTTATGGATCCCTATCAATTTTTTTTCCTCCCAAAACTAATCAAAAAATGAAAGAAAAAGACCACATCTATTTTTGCATTTTTTTCCCATCTATTTTCCTCTCATCCAAACAAAGGTTAAAATTCATTCATCTTATTTCCTTTCATTTTCTTTCCTCTTACACACACACTGTAATAGAAAATCTGCGACGAAGAGATTTGTCACAAAGTTAAAGTATTTGTGATAACACAGCAGTATAATTCAATGTGAATAGAACTAAAGAAACAATCAGTGGCAAGATATTTACTAACGAAATTGTTATAAATGAAATTCGTAACAGAAATTAAATTTATAATGTATAAGTTTGTTATTGAACATGGGCATTCTCGAAGTGAAAATTAAACTTGATTTAAGATTTTCTGAAATTGATTTAAGATTTTGTAGATAAAAGGGTTTAGATTAAGGTAAGTGACGAGGACTAAATTAAATTTCAAGTGAAATTCACATGATTTAATTACTAAGATTTTGTAATCTCAATTATACTTCAAATGAAACTTACATGATTGACTAAGATTTTATAATTTTTTATTTATTATTTTTTTTGGGTCAAAGAAAGGACTTTTTCTGAAGATTACCCTATTTGGATTATTCTTCAGGATGAAATTCTGTTGAATTTTACACGGCTCTTCAAATCTTGAATGATTGTGTCATTATCATTTATCCAGTAATAATTAGAGCAATTTTCATTTTCTTCTTTTTTTTAATAGACAAAAACTGGGATTATTAGGTAAATAAGTACAATTTTTATGTTAAATTAAATGGATTAACAATCTTTAAACAATTAGTAATCATTAATTGGTGTTAGAATTTGCTTAAATGGAAGCAAAAAGAAATATTAAAGAAGGATAGGAATAGAGCAAATCAGTCCCGTCGAATGTTGGATGGCACGTATATTTGATTTATTTAATTATTTTTTCAATAAAAATGTATAATCGCATAATTACATTCCATAGGAAAATTCTAATTCCGAACCTGGTTTGGTCGAATCCAACAAATCAAATGGCAAGTGTATTGCACTTGCCAAGTGATTGGTCACTCTCCCTAAATTATCGACTATTCATAGGACAAGTGTAAAACACTCGCCATATGATTAACATTGGTTCGACTGAGCCGGGTCTGGACTAGAATTTCCCCATTCCATAATGACCCAATACACCCTTTAATAAAACACCAATAATAATCAATAAATTACAGAAAAAATATAAATAACAAACTCACATAAACGAGACAAATACCCATATATCCTGCAGTATTTGAACCCAAGACTGCATGCCTAATAATATATCAATTTTTAATGATTAGAACTCAACGTTTTATACGTATTATAAAGTACGGTGATAAATAAAATTTCATTATTTGGTGTATGTATATATATATATAGATATATGTATTTTAAAATATTGAATATACCTCAAGTAAGAAGCCAAATAAAATTGAAAATTTACTTGTACACAATCATTTCTTCGCCTTAAATTGCTTGATCCTGCATCCTTTGATTGTATGAAGTCCTTTGGTGCTTGATAGTTTTTTCATGTTCTCATCGCAAACTCATCGACAGAAAATCTTCGCATCTAAATTTTTAGCGTTTGCATTAAATAAAATGTAGAAATACAATTTCAATTTCAAGGCCAGAAAATTTAGGTAAACAATGCCTTGGTGCAAAACTAAAGAACAAAAAAAAGGAATAAAATGAATTTTCATTTCAAAAAATATATGCGACATCACTTGCCTCGAATCTTAGATAAATGAGAAAATGGCTCTTCAGCGACCGTTCTCTCATTGGTTGAAGATAGAGATAGTCGTGAGAAAAGAGTTGCGATTATACCGCTTTATATAGTAGGCGCGGACAAAAATTACAATAATCTCGGACTACTTTTAATGTATAATAAAAAGTTCATCGTAATCGAATTTATGAAATTAATAAAGACAAATACCAACAGAACACGTAATGTATCCGTTATAAATTGTAAGAATATAATACTTTTTTATTAACTACTAATTTCTGTGAAAAGAAAAGGAGTAAATTCTCATGTGGAGAGTAGTAAGACAATAAAATAGAACCATTGGCACAAAATTAAGGCATTTTTATTATTATTTTAATTTTTTATTAGTTGAATTGCTGAATTTTGCATGTTAATTAGCACATTGGTACTGTTTGAATCTAAAATATTAATTACACAAAGATTTGCGATATATTGCTTTATATAATGATATAACCGGGAAAAAAAAAAGTTACAACAAATTTAGATGAAATTTTATGTATAATAAAACAGATAGTCGTAATCAAATTGATGAAATCAATAAGCCAATAAAAGACGTTAGGTAATTGTTATAAAATAGCTTCTTTTTTTTCTGATACAATTTTTATAAATTGTTAGAATATTGGGATTCTATTAAATATTAATACTAATTCAAGCGAAACGAAAAAGAGTAAGTTCTCATATGACGAGTTGATTTTGTAAATCTATGTCAATAAAATAAAACCATTGGTTTAAAAATATTGTATTATTATTTTTATTGTAATTTGTTTCTAGTTAGACTACTAAATTCCGCAAACTAATACCAACTAATAAATTACTCATAGTATTACTTTTGCAGATAAATTCCTTAAAATGAATATATACTAAGAAATTAATTTCATTTAACTAAATATAAGTTTCCATGTGAAAGAAGAAAATCATTCCAAAAGAAAGTAGCTGGCTCGTAAAATGTTATAAATTATTAAACGAAGAAAATGAAGAGAAATATCATTTTTGTGTGGTAATATAACGACACAAAAAAGCTATAAATTATTACAATAATGTGCATTTGTGTGCAAGTGTCCAAATATTTGTGCAATCTTCACATACTCAAACCATAACCAATAAAAACTGACTTGCAGCCATCTACAAATGTTTTAAGATATCTTAAAGCATGAGAAATAACATAAAGATACTGCACTCAATTTTTGATCATATATGTTTCTTTTTACCAATTACCAGTTGGTCTAGCAGGATAAGGCGCTAGATCCTTTAAGTAATATCCAGAGTTCGAATCGTGGTGTTGTAAATGGAGCAATTGGGTTGGGAGGGTTGTCTCTATAATGGGCATATGCAATACCCGATCCGAATTAGTCGGCCAATGAATCGGAACTGGGTGGTCAAAACCAAAATATATATATATATATATTTCTTTTTTGAACTTTATCAATATTAAATATAAATAAGGAAAAGAGCATATTAAATAATAATTCAATACTCTAATAGTCTTGAATTGAGTATTTCGTGGCATAATATTTGAAAATATGAAAAGAAAAACATATGTATAATGATGTAAGATTAGGTTAATTTTGTTTGTCCCGGGTAAATTATATTTTTCGGTCTCATAAGTATGACTTGTTGGAATTTTAGTAACAAATTTCAGAACCGCACCACATTGCAACAATAAGCTTTTTTTTAAAAAAAATTTAGTCCCTAAATGGGTTTCAATTAGCTTTTTCAGGGAAAAGCGAATGGCCGTTAAGTTGGGACCAAAATTGCAAATAGTCCAAATTATAGGACCAAGATTGTAATTTACCAAAAAAATATAATCATTCTATGCCAAAAAATATTTGAAACTCATATATCGATTGGAAAATGAAAAATCAAGTACATAATAAAAGAATCTTTAATAAACTTTGAATTTTCGGAAGTAGTTAGTTATTAAACCATATATCTTATAGATATATTATCAAATTAAATATTGATTTTCCAAGTTTTTTGTTACTTGTAAATTTTAATTTAAACAAGAGATTAGATAAAGATGGATGAAATCTTGTCTTTTCATCCCTTGCTTAAGATATTCTTTTAATGGGTTTACAATGTTTTTATTGATCGTTTGTTTAAAATTCTTTAATGTATCTGTTAAATTTTCAGTTAATAACCCCAGCCTTTCAAAAAAATCAAAGTTTATTATAGATTTTCTTTATTATTCTTTATATATTTTATTTTGTAGGTTACATATGATTTTCAAAATTTTTTTGGTATTTTTTATTTATTCCATTTTTTTAAATATATTTTCTTAAAAAGTACTATTTTTGTCCATAAAGGCTGCGTAACTGAATCCCCTTTTGGGACCAAAATGGCAAAATGAATAGACTTATCGGGTGCAATCGGTGAAATGTTAAAGTTTGATACTAAAACTAAAAGAAACCATATTTTTTTGTTGGTGTGTATGCAGGTTTAGCCCATGTGCACCCATAAAGAGTGCATATGAGCTCAAATCCGTTTCCCCATTCCAACAATGGCCTATGCTACTGCAACCTCAATGATGTTTCATACATACATACATACATACATATATATAGATTGACAAAAACTTATGTATTCAAATGAAAATAAAACCTAAGTACCAAAATATTAGGTAAAATTACACTTCTTGTTCTATAACTTTAGTGTTTTTGCAATTTTAGTTCTATATGTTTGAGGATTACACATTTAGTCCTATAAGTGAATTGAATTTCACACATTTAGTTAACTGGAAATCTAATATTTCAAACTTAACTAAAAACATAATATATATCTATTTCAAATTAAACTCAAATGTGTCAAATTAAAACTCATTTACATGACTAAATATGGGATCTTCAAACTTACACAAATAAATTTGTCAAAAGCCGAAGTTTTACAGGACAACGAAAAGTGTAATTTTACCAAAATATTATTGAAACTGTTGGCAAAAACAATACTCTCTAGGGGTTTTCTATGGAATATTAACTTGCAACATGGCTGACTAGCAGAGTAGGATTAGTAAACAATATCTACTACTTGTGTTTGACTTGGAGAGTTGGAATGGGATTATATACTATTATGAGTTATATACTAATTTGATATTAGGTTAAGAATTCGATTTGCTAGTTGGGAATAATTTGGTAAACAAAAAGATTAGCATAGCGTTTTGGGAATAACATTGTTTAATAATCACCCCAGCACGCATCTAGTATTGAAAAATGTATCAACACTCCTTGCATAATACTAAATCTGTGGGTAGCATAAAAATTCCTTGTTAATATATCATTTTTCAATCAATGCCAAAAAAAATAAGCGACCATGTAGTTAACTTGTCGAAGAAATGTAACAAGCAAGTGAACGCGAAAACAAAATGCGTGCTTTTATTGACTAATCTTTAGTCATAAGCTAAAACTTGAAATAAAAACTTGTAAGTAACAAGGTTAAAGATGCTGTTTATAGAAGTTTAAATGAAAATGTTATTTCAGCAATGGTAGTTTTGCAGCAAAATAATTGAAGATATTAATGTTATTTTGTCATGCTTGAACAGCAACAAATAAAAACCGTAAGAAAGATTGACGGAGAAGTAAATGTTAATGCATATGCCCTGCTATACTCGGCATTAGTATGAATTGTCCGAGCTTCAAATTGAACAAGTATTGAAAGAAGAATAGTGGCAATATATAAAAGAATAGCAAATATATATTTCATCTTTGCTCACCTTAATAAGTCAATCAATTCCTCGCCTTCGACCACTACAAGAATGCATACTTTTGATCAATAACGAACAAATTCAATATAAATTTAATTTTTGTGATAGATTTCATTCGTAACAAATCCGTTACTAAATTAATGCCTTGTCATTGATTTTTTTTTTTTTTAGTTCTGTTTAAATTGATTTTTGTCATTGATCCATCACAAGCATATTAATCTGTAACATAATCTCTACGTCACAAAGCTTCCATTAATAATGGAAGTGCTTTCTTGTAGCAGACAAAAATTTCGAATATGTCGGGGTTAGCGTGAAAATCACTCATAATACATGATGAGCTTATGCATGAGAATATTTTTTGATGATTGTCCTGAAAAATCAATTTACCTAAATGTTGTTTACTTACCAAGATAGCATACAAATGTTGCTTTCAAACAAAAATTCATACTAATTTAAACTAGTGCTTCACTAACCGTTAGAGGGAAAATATGTCCACTTAAGCCAAAAACACTCAAAGATTGTTCCTTAAATCGTAATTTTATGAAAATAACATAACTGTTTAATATTTTATGTTGATTGAAAATAACATAAATAGATATAAAATTCCAAACACATTAATATCTGAAAACATCACCATATAATTCCAAGATTGCTCCTTAAAATGTCAAAGAAAAAAAAAGAAGATAATATTCTTATCCTGTTGAGCGAATTAGTTTCTAATCTTCCATTGATTAACTTGGAAAAATTAAAATTCCATTCCCAAAATTAGTACACTTATAACTTTATCCTTTTTCCATTACAACTATAAACACATAAAGTTTTCTTTCTCAATTGTTCCAATGAATCGAAACCAACTGCCTTACTTACAATTCTTAGTCAACCAATAACGGATATTATTAATTACTATATTATATGAACTTATTTTACTATATAGTTCGCATTACAAGAAAGCACTCAATTCACTAATAGAAAGTTTGTGACGAAGGAATTGTGTAATAGATTTAAAGTACTTATGATAAATTAATATAAACATAACTAGAGAAATTTACAATCAGTGATAAAGCATTTATTAAGAAAATTGTTACAAATAAAATTCATTACAAAAACTAAATTTATAATGTATTAAATTATTCGTGAACGAGATACATTCTTACATTGTCAGATTGGCTCTACATACAAATTAAATAAGAAAAATAACAAGTCGAGTCATGTTAACTGCAGAAAATTTTTTGACGTTTATTTTAGGGCCAAAGATATAATAATTTACAAAAGGCAAATATTTCACTAAATTATGATGCACAGGAAATCAATCATGATGGCCAATTTTTCTCAAGAATTGTTGACTTGCATTTGACCTTTTTAAAATTGCTTTTGATTTTTTACTACATTTGAAAATTCATGCACGGAGTCATTTCCTTCTTTTGACTGAAATGAGCACTTTTTCCGGATTATTCTGAAAAGTTTATTTACCTCTTATGCCTATTGAAAAAAAGCACATAAATTTACCTCTTTTTGCATAACATTTTACCTATACTTTACCAAAGCTAAACCAGAGATTGTATCTATATTTTACCTAAGCAAAACCAAACAATGCACCTAGATTTTGATTTGTAACATGTAGATATTGTGTCCCAACTTCACTCGTGTTTAGATTGTGTGATTCAATACTAAACAAAAATAACAACTCTAACGCGTGTAATGCGATGCTTTTAAAAAGTATTTTAATTACATATTAATTGTGTCACTTCATAAAAAAAATGTCTCAATAAACTATATTAAACTGTTGACTAAAATGTATTTTCATGATATTATGAAATGTCAATTAAAAAACTTCTTGAAATAAATTGCACGACACTTTTGACCACTGTCATAATATTCACTTACAATGACACTACGTTGTGTCTGCATGTGCACATTTTTCAAAAATAATTGATAAACTTTACGTCGTCAAAGTTCTGATACGCTAGTATTATTAATATTTCATAACAATTATCTTCTTCCCCATTCTTATTTTTCAACATATGTCAAATCAAAAGTTATGTCACTACCCCTCACTCGTGCATTAATAACTAAATCAATAGTCGCATTCGAGTACTCGCCGATTTGCAACACAATTCAAAAGAACATTAACAAATTCATACCTATATATGTACATATTTTTTGGTAAATAATTAGAGGTCTAAGAAGTAAACTTTTGCTAGAGTTATTTTCTCTAAGTTTGCACCCTTTCTTTTTGTTAGTTAATGAGTGTTGTCGTTCTTAAAAGCCTAAACCCATGATGAAACCCTTGTGCTTTTGTCCTTTCACTTTTTTTTTTAATTTTATTTTTGTATTCTTAGTTTGAAATTAATGTACTATTTGAGGGCTTGAGGGACCCCTTAAGCCATAAAGGAAATGCCGAAAAAAAAAAGAAAAAGAAAAGAAACTCCAAACAACTTGTCACTCATTCCAACTATAATAATGCATTTCTACTTTTGGATATTGCCTAATTTTTCAAAGATTTTGCTAAATTAATGGCCTATTTTTCACCTTTGCTTATTATTCACTCAAAAGATTTTAATCTCATTCATTAAAGTTTTCAAAAAAAAATTTTTCTTGTTATCTTTTTGGCCTTTCGCAGAAAAGAAGGGGAATTAATTATTCATGGGTTAATGATTCATTATAATTGAGGGGCCACCGTAGATGTGTGTATGAAAAATTTAATCTTGATTGCTAATTATATTCGACTTACAGGAGATTAGTGTTTGGATGATTATAGTTCTTAATAATGAAAATAACCATGATATCATATCTCGATAATCCATTTAATTAACTAATTCATTTTGTTTAACTTAATCAGTTCATTTTTATTTTTATTTTACTACGGTACTATCTTTCCTTGATTCTGAAGCAAAGTGAGAATGAAATATATGTTCAACTATATATTTATTTCATTTAATTTTCTATTATATTTATTTATTAAGAAATTAGAACTCGGACTTATATTTCCAGAAAGAAAATTTTTGGTGAAAGTTAAACTGAAATTTCTATTTGAAGCTATTTCACTAGGATTGTGGCTCAATTGGTGAAGCATCGTTTTGTCAAGGCAGAAGCTATCGGTTCGAGCCCACTATTCCCAACAGGTCAAATAAATACATCAATTTATTTTTCCCTTTCTGTGGTCGGGGGTTCAAGACACTTTACTTTGGTTGGATTTCAAAGTAGCCAATTATATATTTGAGTTACTATTCGATCATTTGTTGGTTACACATTGATATCTCACTCATGCAATGCTAAATGGTGTATGCTTTAATTCTTTTTTTCTTTTTACACTGTTCAAAACTAACTCCAAAGAAACATGTATCAATTACATCATGAGATAGAAAAATTTAAAAAATAAAAACAAAAGTAGGATAAAGAAAATTACAGTAGGGTAATAAATTTGAGTTTGAAATTGACATCCTTGTGTTTTCACTTTTGATATATGAGCAATGTTTTTGGGCACTATGAAGTGGCATTGCTACTTATGTGCAAGTATAACATGTGAAGTCACATGTCTGAAAGGGTTGATTGATAAGGAGAAGAGAAACTATAGATTGATGGCATCCTGCACAAAAAATATCTAGTCCTTGTCCCCTGCAATTTCTGATTAATTCTGTAACCAAATGGCTCCAAGATCCACTTATCTAACCCTAGAATTTAGGGTTTCTTCAAGAACAATAATCACTTACACAAAAACTTACGAGCTCTCGGAGTTCACGTCATTGAAGTGTAAAATTTTCCCGTCATAAGTCGCGTTACTGACCTATATATATATGCTTGAGTTATCAATCGTTAGGTCATACCGGATATCAGAATTTTATTTTATGATATCATTCTGCTCGTATTTGATGATTCACAATTCACTTGAACATACGGCTCTGTATTTAAGCAACACATCGTTTTTCATGCGATTATTGCACTTAGCCAAGATTAATGCTAACAAAAAACAAACACCTAGGGCTGCTCTTCAGTGACATAGCAGGTCTCAACCCAACGTACCATATAATGTGCCAGAAAATTTCAAGATTTATAACATCCAAGAAATGGAAGTTAGATGATTGCCCTGAATTACAGTAGATAAAAAGGTCAAGATAATTTTGTACCTGTGCAGGCAGCAGAGAGAGGAATCTGAAAGGACAAATCATTATTGCCCTTGGCAGCATGAGAAGATGGTCCCTTATGAGAGTGACATAATTTCTTCTCACATCTTATACTAGTCATCCATCATAACATAAAAATTTTAAAAAATAAAAGGAAAATTGGTATGGGAACTTTTTGATGTATCGTGCATGCTGGCTACTTGGCCATATATTAAATCAACAGAAAATTCTTGGATGGACTAGATAATGGGTCCCGACCGAACGGTCAAAATTATATCATATGTTATCCGTGCTCCACATGAGTGAGTTCTAACACCCAATGCATGTAGGGGTTTCTCTGTGAGTTGAGTTATCAAACGTCACACGATGATATCAGAATTTCACTTTATCACTTTGATATCATGTTCATAATGATACGTTATGATGTTAGAATCTCACATTATGATATCATCGTATTGTTATAACGATTCTACGACTATCTTGATGATGGATTTTTCACACCTCCATTGCCTTCTCTCCATCATATACTTTAGACCAATGTACTTGACTTGGGTCATGCTATAAACTATGTCTATGCTTTGGGGGTGGGGATGCGTGGCTCAGAGGTCAGAAGTAAACAAGGTTCAAGAAAGATCAAAAATCCAAGCAATGAGGCAATAATAATTGTAGTCTCTTAAAGTAGCTGCACAAGTGGTAATAGCAAACCACATATGAAAGAATGGTCCCCCAGAGACATCCCATGCAAGGAAACAAGAAAACAAATTTTTAATAATGTTACTGAGCCAAATTTGTATTTTGTATTCAGAACAAAAACATACCCCCAATCCCTAGCCAAAGTTTGCAGGTGACAATTTAGCATCTGCTATTGCTAACATCTATGGAATATACTATCTTCTAGCACATCCTCTCTTGGCTGTTGGAGGACTAAATCACTGAATAATATCGATAACGATTATCCCATCCTTTCGAGCATTTTCTAAGTAGCAAACTATAGAATCTCATCACTGAAACTCAAAAAGAAGCAAAAAGAGCACAACCAAAGAAAATGGAGCATCATAGTTTTGTTTTCGATGTAACATATTCGAAATTAATGAAGTGTCAAAAAGTGGGAAACAAATGGACCATACCAAATTCAAGCAAATTATAAAATGTTTTAGAGGTGTAAGCAAACTATATCAATGACTATATAGTGTACACATGTTAATAGCTTGTAATAAACAAGATGGAAAACCGAAAACCCCACTAGCAAGATTTCATATATCTATCATCTAATCCACAACCCGACTGCAAAGAAGAGCAAAGAACCACCACAAATATTGACAGTTGCATGAAGCTTAGGATATACCAACCCGAAATGTAATGGAAGTCATCAACTAATAAGATCGAACATTTATGATGCAATTACCGAAAGAGGATACTGATCTATATTATCGACCTTGATTTCTAGGAGTCCTTCAATGATTTCTCTGCAGATTGGGCATTTGTTTGATTGAAGTCTCAGTGCCTTTGCACAGTTGCTGCACATACACTAGAAAATACAGTGTATGATAATTAGAATGATGAGTAATGATTGAAAGCATATTGAAATGTAAGATTAAATATATGGACAATCAAGGAGACGACACCAAAGTAGAGCATCATAACTAAAATCAGAAAAAAGCAGAAAGAACAGTAGTCCACTTCTTAACACCACCCAGCCAGCCAAAAGAGAAAAAAAAAATGAACTTGCATCAAGGACCGAAGAAAAATCATGCACATTCACTTTCTTCAGTTACATAAAACAAACTCAGAGTAATAATATAGCCACAAAGAATCATGCATAAGAATCATGCATATTCCCACTAAGATTATGAAACAGTTGTACATGTTTCTAGACATATGTCATCTAATGCATGGTACAAAACTCACTTTCATGTTTTATAAATGATAGTTAAATATAACCATATAAGATATAAAGGTATTATTTTTCTTATCTATTGTCATATTTCATTCTTTTTGTATCTCCTATGTAAACTATCTAGCTTATTTCAAGGCACAAGTATTGACAGCATCGCATAGCAGGCTCCCGATTTTAGACAAAGAAAAAGAAATTTTTGGCTAACTAATTTGTGAACATTGTATCTACCAGAAAACAGTGATTTTTCCCCCCATATTTAGAGATGCTCAGATGCATGTATAGCCTCGAGATCGAGCTCAAATTTCTGGTTTTGAGCTTGAGCCTGTATATTTTCCAAAGCTCAAATTCAACACATTTACAATACCACTTGACAGAAAGTTCACTGAATATTCTAAAATGGTACTTTAGAATCTTTTCCTTACCATATGTCTGCAGGGAAGCACTGCTATATCCTTGGGTTCAGTCATGCAAATTACACAATCTTTCCCTGATCCATTTTCATTGAAACCAGGGCCGGACTTTCCTAATCCATATATCTCTCGCAGTTCATAGCAAATATCATCAGACCAGAGTAACTGTCTGGCTACTTTAGCAGTAAATTGTCCCTCGGGATTTTTCATCACAACAGCCTGAGAGACCTGCATCTGGGACAATGTATGTGGCAGAAGATAGCTTCTATCATGAGTTATATAAGGTGTCGGGCAAGTGTCAGCAGATATGACAATCGGGTACACATCATATCTGGATGTCGGGTTTGAAAGATCATCCAATGCAAAATAACGCAAGTCAAGGCCTGTCCCCGAAGGCTGTCTGAATTCCTGGTGAAGTCCTTTTCTGAAAGGGACTTTGATAGGAACGTAGGTGTCGGGAAATAACGGAACAACTCTGCAGTCGGCTTCTTCCTTCGCAAAGTAACAGATTGTAATGCTGTAGAGTAGAAAGCATAGTGATTAGAGGAGCCAGTAGATGAGCTCAAAAGAAAAGAAAATTGGTCAATTCGTGTACTGCAGCATGCACTAGGTGAAAAGAATTACAGAGAGTTATGAATATCTAGCTGTTTAAGCTTGTGGCATCCAAGTACAAGACCGTTTTTGCTCACATCAGATAACAGAAGACACTCTAAAATGGTAAATATGGAATGGCATATTTAAAACATAAAATTCAGTCAAATACGGGAAATATGTGCCAACCAAGGTTAATTATCAGAAGAGGACAACATGAAGGCTATGTTTGGAACAAGGATTTTGGTGAGGAAAAGTGGGAGGAAAATGGAAAGGATCAAAAATGAAAGCATAAAGTACTATCATTTGAAGCAAAGAAAAAATCTTCCATCCTATTTTCCTTACCAAAATCCTAGAACCAAACGGAGGGGAAGCATCAAAAAAGAACTGTGTTTGAGATACATGGAAACCAGACAAGTCATAAGTAAATGAATGTGCTAAAGGAAAATTTGGTAATAGATCTCATTTCAAGAGTCACCACAAGAGAATGGAGTCATCAGTCCCCTCCCCCCCCCCCCCCCCAAAAAAAACCCCAACCCACCACCCCTTGTGTCTCCCAACCCGCACACCCGCACACACACACACTTCATTCCAACTCTATTTGTAGACTAAGAAGAAAATCTGGCGATGGACCTATGCTGAGGAATATTTGATCATATGTACGGGAGAAATGTGCCCAGAGACCACTATTATTCTTTCCAAAGATAATTTCAAAATGTCTCAAAGTTACCATCTCCACTTCATGCAACATTACTGTTACCCCCCCCCCCCCCAACAGCACACCTAACCTACCTCAAAAAAGAAAAATAAAAATACATTGACATAGGACAATGTTTTAATTGAAGTTAGTAAAAAGCATATGGTACACTGGGAAAAATATTTTAAGCTTCTCTGATGCATGAGTAGTAATAAGATACAGTTCTCCCTTTCTACAACAAACATGCTTAATGGCATCTATGTGCAGTCGGGTATACATGCCAGGTTCTATCACACTTTAAAGACTGGATTCCATAAAATTCTAAACATGTTAATATAAGGTAAACTACTTTCAAGCGGAACTGAGCGCACCAGTGCGAACATGTCAAAGAATTTGAGTGCCAATAAAAATTAAAAGAGATAGCATACTTAAATATTTTAATGTTTTCTAACAATATTTTCAGAAGAACAATTTTCTGTCATCTAAAGTTGAACTTAGTGTAATGGTTTCAGTTAGGCTCATCTATGCACACATTTAATCTTTCTGTAGGATAAGATAAAGCTCGAAAAACCTCCACACCAAGTTCGGTAGAAATTTTTTGTAAATCACCTCACTTGGGAGTGTTCCTGAAGTGCAGAGCACAGACCTTCTGGAGAATTTGATTTCTAACGCAATCAAGAGTGAAGGACAAGGCCTAACTCGAGCTCGAGGTTGAGATCCCACCATTACAAGTTCCGTTATATGCGTGTGAGATACAATTCAGATTAGTTACTTGTCTGTTTTATCTCAGCCTCAATAAAATTGAGAGATAGTTGCTTACTGAGACAAGTAATAATGAATTATTAAGTTGTTACTTTAATTTCCTATTACTTACTGCAGAAATTTTGTAAGTCAACTATGACGGGATAAAGTCATGAGGCACCCTCATGGAGACCTGATCCAAACAACATGACCTCCAACTTAAATGGCTCAATGTTATTGTTGCACAGGTTGTCCCTAGCAGTTTAAACCTCAACACCTCACAAAAATTTGGTTACAAGGAACAAATGGCCTGAGCCACGAGCTGTCTGGTCAGAGATACTCTGATATCAGATCATTGATAAGTTGACTGTATATGCTTCATATTTGTTGTAGAAAGGTATAAGGAGCAACCAATGAGTCCTTAAGACTGGTAAAGAAAATTCACTAGGAAAACGGCCATGATGTGGGATGCGAGTAAACACAACAAATGTTACATTCTACAGAAGGATATTCCGTGAGATGTTACATGCCACAGGATGCAAGTATACACAACAAATGTTACGTTATACAGGGGGATATCCTGTAAGACAGGATGCAAGTAAATACAACAAATGGGCAGCTATTCCAAACGTTCCAATTATAAGTTTCGAAAAAAGAATGACACGTGCTGATTGTGCTGTTCTATGTACAAAGGTTTGCAATAGCAATTATGTGTTTCTTCGAACACCACTGCCAAATCAACCATTCAAGTCAATCCTTTCTAATTCAACATCCCCATGATAGCTTACCATAGTAGTGAAACTAAAGAGCAGTCTCAATAGGCAAAAGATCCCCCGACGGTTTAATGTTGTTGAAAATTTAACATTATAAGGATGAAAGCTAGAAGATCTAAATAGTCTAGAATTAGATAAGGGCAACATCTTACTCCCAACAGTTACAGACTTCCTTACACATTATTCCCTTAATATAGAACAAAAAAGAAAAAACCTGTCCAAACCTCGCAAATCACTACCCTCTAATAACCTTACCTTATTACTTCCTCAGAAATTGTATAAAACCAGAGAAATATAAATAACCACCAAATGCACCACTAATATTGTTGGTGAAGTTTTTTGATTGCCGCAAAATATCTATAGTTCACATAATCAAAGGTTTTCAAGTCACATTTACAACCTCTGGCTAGAAACTAACAGAAACAACAGCATCCCAAGTAAATTAAGCACATATGGCCATCAGAGTACACAAAATCAACAAACAAAAAGTACACAGCTTTGGCCAAACAAACAACTAAATATATCCAAGAATCTCACCTTCCATCAACCAAGGCATCAAAAACAAAGGAAACCAAGTAATGATCCGGGTTCATTTCATCAATCTCAAGCCTCAAAGAATCTTTATGTACATTCACATCACTGTTGACCACTTTAGCCGGCTTCTGCTCACCACAGGGCGGCGCCGCCACCACTCTGGGCTGCGACACCGACTGTTGCAACTCGAAGGGGCCGAAATAGGGCTGGCCCACAAGAGGGTTGGCGTGATTGCACACAGTGTAGGCATTGGAGTTGTAGTAGGGGTAGTACACAGGCGGAGAGGAAGGAGAGTGCGCAGGATAAGGGGGAGGTGGGTGCATAGGGTAAGTGGGGTAGTAGTCCAGGTGGGGGTGGAGGGGTGGTGGGTAGGGGTGGGTGGGGGCTCTCCGGCGTGTGGTGGTGCTGAAAGAGACGCCCATTTTCTTGATTTGGGGAAAGGAAAAGGAGATGGGGAAATTCTTGGTTCAGAAACAAATGCAAAGTCCAATTTCATGTTTTTCATTTCTCAAAAACAAAAATTAAAATTATCCACCTTTTTTTTAGCGGTTGAATTTGTGGGTTACAACTTACATCTCTAAAGAAATCATATTTATGTAATTTACAGGTGTCATCTGCAAACACACATCACACACACGCGCGCGCCGAATCTATATATACACATAATTTGTGGATTATATGTATGTAAGGTTTCCTTATTTAGGCATAATGGCTTGTTTGGTTGATTTTCTATCTTTTTATGATACTGTTGATTTTTAGGTATTTTATGATTTTATTTATTTTTAAGATTACACTTCAGTTAATTATATTAATAATTTATATATTATATGAAATAAACTATTACACTATAATTCAAAATACAAATCAAACTATTTCAACGTAATTAAAATACTATCAAAGTAGAACAACTAAACTAGTAATTATGTAAAAATAAAAATTAGATATTTGGGTGGAAAATCAGACCCAAGACTTTGTGATTCTGCGACTTCAACTTCATCAATTAAGCTAGACATTAACAACTTTTAGTATTTTATGGTTAAAAAAAATTATATTTAGTTTTTGGTTGAATTAAATTGATATTTTTATTTGATAAAACTAGCTAGTAGCGCCCCCTACAGAGTTATTTTAAATTTAAAATTATTATTATTGTTATTATTATTATTTAAAGCAAATAAGCAATATGAGTAGTACTTATTCCTTTTGACAAAGTCTAAAAGCACAAATCCATTGTCACTAAAATCAAATTTTAGATCTAAGGCATCGCACATCTGGTCTATCTAATCTATCATTCCAACAATAATCTAATTTTTAGTGTGTTCTTTTTTTTATATATATAAAAAGATGTGTTTTAAAGATACATGCATATTTTTTTGATCGATTTGAAATTGTTTATGGGGCTCACAACGAACTTTATTTCCAATTCAAATGAATTTTGTTAGTGTGGCAATAGAGTATATTTGTAGTTGAAGCAATAGTAGAAATAACAATAAGTTGTGAAAATTTGATAAAAATATGTTTCACTATTATCTGAAGTAGATTTCATATTGTTGGATTATTAATGATAAGATCACATGAATGTGACATGATTTTGTTGAGATTGTTTTGGTCCGGTAGTAGAATTGGATTTTAAATTACAAAAATATACTACATATTTTGTGTTGAGATTTTGACAACCATTAAAATAAATCAATAAATAAAAAAAAGACTCTTTGACATTGACAAAAGCTACCACCAACTATTGCTTATTAGTTGGTCTAGCGAGATGAGGTGCTACATTTCTTAAACAACATCCAGAGTTTTGAATTTTAGTGTTGTGAATGGAGCAATTGGGTTAGGAGAATCGCCCCCATAATGCGCATCTGCAGTACCCGATCTGAATTAATCGGTCAATGAATTGGAATTGGGTGATTAATACCAAAAAAAAATAAATATATTGACAAAAGCTATCAAGAAATTTGATTATTGGATTTGAATATTATTTGTTAGTGGTGACTGAACTTTAATTATTTTGCTAGTCATATTTTTATGGGATAAAAGCAATTAACTCCCAAATTATAGTGTTTTTGTACACATTATCATTTAATTTTTTATGAGTTGTACTTTACTATCTAAATTTTATATTTTTTACATTTTACCCCCTTCAATAATTTTTCAGCAATAAATGACATTTCGAATAAGGACGCATGTCTTATTTCCATCAACTTTTATTGCCGAAAAACGATCAAAGGGAGTTAAGTGTAAAAAATATAAAGTTCAGATGATAAAGTGCAACTCGTAAAAATTTATATGACAATGTGCAAGCACCATAATTTAAGGGGTTAAGTGTTTTTATCCTTATTTTTATCCATGACAAATAGTCACATTAAATAAATTGTACTGTACAAATTTATTTCTTAATTCGTACGAGTATTTGTTTTCAAACAGATAAGATAACTGTATCTGATATTATTCTAACTTAATGTAAATAAACAATCCAAATTGATAGAAAAAGACCATTATATATCCATTTTAAAAATCGCTTAAATTTCATTTTTCATGTCTCACTTAAACAAGCAACATTATTTGGTGAAGTCAGCAGTTAGAGTTAGGTAAATAATTCAAAAAGTATTTGCCTTGAAAGTAGCAATCTTGTTTTTTGGCAAGTTTTGAAAAAGCCATTGATTCTGCGTTAGTTGTAATGCACCAAGCCATTAGTTAAATGGATTGTGCACAAAGTTGAAAATAGACTAATAGTGGTGGTTGAAAAGCCAATGATTTTTATTTTTATTTTTTTTTTAAAAGTCATGTTATTACTTATATACAACATATAATTTGGTGGCTCTTTAATGGCTTAGAAAGTAAATTTGTAGGACAACTTTATTGTTAGTAATATGCATATATTAAACCTAGACCAACTCGAGGTTTGATGTAACTATACTCAAACCTTCTATAAGTTGAATAATTACACCTATTTCCCCCAAAATTAAAGTTCATTTATTAACAAAGGAAAAAAAAAGTCCCGCTGGCAGTGCAAATCAAGTTTGATGGAGTTTTTTCATTCAATGTTTCTACTTTTTTTATTTAAAGAAATTTTTGATTTTAATTAAACAATATTTAGTATGTTTTATTTGATTTCACATTGATCGGTGTTTGATTGCAATGTGAGTTTTGAGTATTGTAGACATTCGGAAAAATGGACCAAATTTATCGTATTATTTTGCATCAACGGAAGTTTTTACACATTCTTCGTTGAATCTAGTCATATTAATGGATGTTTTCAATAAAATTTTAATGTGTTTCCATAAGTACACCAAACGTCAGGAAGCCTCGGCTTAATTATCATTGAATATATGTGGTCAAAAATAAATTATTGGGAATTAAAAACATATTATTTATATGTTATTTTGCATAACTGTGCTGAATAATGGAAACATATTCATAACGCAAAAATATAAATAAAACACGAATAAAATAACTTATTTGAATATAAAAGTATCATATCCGTATGTTACTTAATATACCCTAACTCAAAATAAATTATTTCCCACCTTGTAGTTTGCAAGCTACAAGTTTAAGGAAGTAAACTATAGCCAAACTCGAAAAACAAAGCCTGTTTATGAGAGATTGGTGGGGAAATTGGAGATTGTGCAAAAGAAAAAACCCCATTTCTTGACCAATTCCAAAACCACCTTCTCCATTTCTGAAGCAAAGTGATCATTTGACTGTTTTACTGGAAAACCTTTTTTTTTAGTTTTTTTTTTTTAATTTTGGATAATTTAGTAAAATATTTGTTGGATCATAATTGTTTATGGCTCAAGTTTGCATAAATCACAACCTGGCTGTTTGCATTATAGTTTTTAAATAAGAATGGAATTAGGGGATTGGTAGAGATAACTGGCCTTTCAAAAGTTTTGTGTACAGCAAGGGTTGTGAGATACTCGATGTGTATGCTTAAATTTTTAATGCATAAAAAGTTGAAATACCATTTAAGTTTTGTATGATATCGTACTTTTGTTAATTCTTTAAATATATTGATGTTAGAATTATCAAATAAAATAAAATATTAAAAAAGAAACTAAAAATATTGAAGTTAGACAAGAGAGGAGAGAGATAATTTAGTTGATCCAAGAAGTCACTCATATCTTACAAACCATGTTTATCCAACATAATTTCCTTTCTTACAATTCATTCATTCCAACATATACATCAATTTTTTCCAACAACATAAAAACAAATTAACACCCCCCCCCCCAAATAAAAAAAGAAATAAAAATAAAAACAAGAAAGAAGAAACTAGGAAACGAAAAAAAAAAAAAGATAACTACACCTACACCTCTGGACGTTTGGTGTAAATACAGTTAGACCCCCCTTGGAATCGCATAATTACATTCACCACCGCTCCATCAGTTTTTCTCTTACAGTTAGACCCCGCTGAAGTTTACGTTATTACAGAAACACCCTTCTTGCAACTTTCGTACTACAGTTAGCCCTACCGAAAAATCGACAAGAGGGGTGGTTTCTGTTACTTTTGCAAATATTCACAGTGTCTAAATGTAGTTATACCAAACCTCAGGGGGTGTAGGTGTAACTATTGTAAAAAGAAATGAAAGAAACATGCAACTGAACTCTCAACAGAAATCAGGCCTGGATTTCTTGCGAACCGAAATGCATCCCTTCTGATGATCCCTGAACACTCTGATCTCCGAAAAATCCCTCAAATCCTCAAGACTAACATACTGCTGCTTAACCATCCTCGAAAAATCGCACCCCGTGTCGTGTATCCAAATATAAGGCTGACATGTTTCATCATAGTAATAAAGCAAACTCCTCACTCCCCCTGCACCATTGCCCTTAGCTTTTCCAGGCATATAAGCCCTGTAGATATTCTTGCCCTTCAATCTTTTCGACGATCCGGGCTTCAAAGTGTGCACTTTCTGAAGAATTGATCCCACTCTTATCTGAAGCTCAATGGGCTTATCACTCAAGTTCCAGATTCTTGTTCCGTTCCCGGAGACCTGAGTTTTGTCCCTGCAGCCATTGAAGCACCTCACAACTGAAACAAGGCTGAGACCCCTCATGTTAATTCAAAGTAACCAGCACAAAAACGGCTTTTACTTGGATTTTTGGGAAAGCCCTTTTGAGTTTTTAAGGTTGTGAGAGTGGTTTAGGTAAATAGGTGGTGGAAATGCCAGAGAATGTTGTGTTCTTGAGGCAAGGAATGTTGGTAGGGACCTCAAAAGCTTCCATTTTTCCGAAAGAATTCGGTGTCCGGGGACGATAAAAGTCTTCAGGCTAACCACTTTTTTGTGTATTTAGAATGGAAAAAGAAATGATTTTACTGTGCCCACCATGGACACACTCAAAGAACTTTGCATATGATTTTGCTTCATTTTTCATCATTGTGTACTCGCTTTTGTGTGTTTACTTTTCTTGCAAGTTTAAAGCGAAAATTATCTTCTTTTTTCTTTGCTTCTTGTGTAGCAATTAGGCTTGTTAATGGTGGCCCATACCCACCTTCCATTTGGTTGGAGTTAGCCACTATTTTCTGTTGGTTTGGTCATCAATGACTGGAGAAAACAGCAAAATTAGTGGAAACTTTGTGTGAGGCCACAAAGTTTGTTTGAATTCAACCATAAAGTTGGAAACAGAAGAGGCTACTGTTTATGTCACTTCTCTTTTCCTTGACCACTGATGTTGTGGCTTTTTTTTAGCCGAGCTGGGGACCCGATATAGCTTCATCGGCCAAGAAAATTTAACTGCCACAAAATGTTCGTTTCGCAAAAGATCGCTTCTTTGAAACCCAATTTGATCACCGCAACTCCACCAACACTAAAAAATTAAATTCTACATATTTGAAATGAATTATGAGAGAGAGAGAGAGAGAGAGAGAGCTAGATAAAATTATCATGTTAACGTATGTAACCAACAATACACCCCAAACTCACCCAAAATTTTCATTTTCCTTAGTGTTTACTATGACTCGAAACAGACAATTAAACTCAAAACAGACATTTACACTTGATTATTACGACTGAAAAGTGAAAACAGACATTTAAACTCAGTAAAGCTATTTGTGTTTGTGTTTAATATGACTTAAAACAGACAATTTACACTTGGTAAAACTATTGTAACAGTACTTACTCTTTGAGTTATAGTTATGGGTAACTATAATCACACAAAAGCCAAAATTACTATGTTCAATGCCCCTATCTCGGTTTAATGGTTTTTATTCATTGTCAACAAAAGAAATAAAAAATTAAAAGTTAAAAAAAAAATCGCCCATAGTTTGGTTTCTTCCCAGTGGTGTCTTGTCCAAAACTTCCGTTTATCCTCTCCAAAAAGAATAGAATAGGAAAAAAAGAGTTTATATCAAAACCAAAAGTCAGACATTTTCCTCTTCATGTCCTGCCTTTTTCCTGCTAAAATCTGGGAGCCAAACAAAAACATCAAAAATATCAGACAAGTACAGTAAGCCAAGTTTCATCACAATTAGTGCATACATAAACAGCTTAATCCGTAACAATACGTACAAGAAAAAGATTTGTTTTTGCTTTATTGAACTCAACTATGACTATCATGACTGTCGAATTTGTTAAAATATTCGATTCATGCTGTACATATAAATATCTATCGCAGGTCGAGTATGAACCAGCAGCAGCAATAAGCATAGAATTTACACATAAAAATTTGTAAACTACTTTTCATGATTGTCCTGAATGGTATCAATCTTAATTATAAGTGGATCGTGGAGATTTACAGCCGGGTCCGCCATTGTGGGCAATGGTGGCGACATGGCGTCGCCACCTATATCCTCGTTTTCAGCCAATGCTTTGTCTAAAGCACCCTTTGCAACTCTCATCACACAAATGATCAACAGCGCTGCAACCAAAACCAGGAAAATACCGAGTCGAGTCAGCATACAGTTAATTTTACTCTTTCAAAATGTAAGAGCCAAAGAGACACAAACTCAATATGTTTTAATGTGAATATTTCACTATATTAGAATGTCGGAGATTGTCACAGTCTCGCTCAGCCAACCCATGCACGACCCATATATACATAGGCACTCACACATGGGTCCTTCCTCTGAGCCTCAACAGGGTACCCACTTTGTCACGGGCCCAATCCACCCACCCTTGAGAAACCGATTACTAATTGGTTGCTGTGGGGGTGGGGGGGGGGGGGTGTTGTTGGAGGATATCCCACTATACAAGTAGGCCAAAGAACCCTCTCCTAATCGATGTGGAGTGGAGACCATTAGAATGTGACATAACAAACAATAAATTTTTTAAGGCAAAAAGAAAAAAGTGGTGTGATCTAAGTCATTGTGGCCAGGCAAGTGAAACCAAAACAGTTTGTAAGCAGTGAGTCAAAACTTACCAGAAACCACGAGACCCAAAAAAAGAAATGCCTGCACCAAAGTAAAGGCTAGTGTCAAAACAACCGAGAATTGGCCATTGATGTGAATCTGCCATTGAAAATTATGGCTTCTCGATACTTCAGCCACTTCACGGATGGAAAATTGAGATAGGCATGAATATCAGCAGATACATGATCTTATGCCTAGTGTCAAATATCTTTGATTTGCATGTATATGCATCAAAATGTCATATTCAAGTGTATCGTCATTCGCATAATATGGAAAATATAACATGATGAGATACTGAACATTTT
Source organism: Petrea volubilis (assembly GCA_026212405.1). Lineage (NCBI taxonomy): Eukaryota > Viridiplantae > Streptophyta > Magnoliopsida > Lamiales > Verbenaceae > Petrea > Petrea volubilis. Next base: position 17,104,332 of record CM047879.1, on the reverse strand, counting down.
GTCCAACAGAGTTCAACAAAAATTTTTAATGTGAATATTTCTACAGATCAAAATTAAAGAAACATTTAAGCAAGTCGTCATGCCATCAGCAACAAACTTTGAAGATATTTCACAAGCTGTTTCCTCCAACGAGTGTGTATTTGTTTGACCAACAATGCCTTTTCTTATTTTTATAGAACAAACCAAAAAGAATAGATTCTGGATATCATAAAATCAAGAAGACAGGTACAGGTAAGAGTGGCCATCTGCATCTCTAATTTTTAACTTTATATTCAAAAATCCATAAAGAGGGTGGTTGGGGGGGGGGGGGGGGACTTCTCAACCAAAAGAATAAGCTTATCAGACTAATGGAAACCGAGAGAGAAGAAGAAGAAGATCCATGCCACCCATGCATTGCATCTGAAAGATCCTCAAAGTAGTCCCAATATAGACCAAGGCAAAAGTAATTGGCTGCAAAAAGAACATTAAAGGGAATCATAAAATAGAAAATGTCTTACCCAGCGGGTTTTGGAAAATTCATGCCAACCATGTGTTACATCTGAAAGATCCTTCAAAGTAGTCCCAACATAGACCAAGGCAAAAGTAATTGGCTACAAAAAGAACATTAACGGGCATCATAAAATAGAAAATGTCTCTATAAATAAATACAAAAGGTAGATGGCATGACGATCTGAGAAAGAAAGTATCTTTGAACCTCTAAAGGGATGTATAAAGGACGAATAGAGTTAAAGATTAAAAAACATACCATCATGCCCAACCACGAAGCCAGCATGTATTGAGCTATAGGTACGGGAGTCACAGATAAGAGGTAGTTCAACATGTTAAAGGGAAGTAGAGGAACAAGCCGAAGCAACAACACAATCTGTTCAGTGACGAAAAAGAAATTCAAGCTCATATAAGCACAAGACGGATTTGTATACATCATTTATTAAAACAAGGAAAAAAATCCAACAAGACTAACAATAAGCAAGAGACATGGAACTAGCTTGACAAGTCAACAAGACACTGAATAAAAAATACATACAGACCTTAAATCCTGATCTTTGAATGGCAATTGCAACTGCACGGAACTTGGGATAGTCTTTTAACTTGGAAATAACAAAGGACCTCCCTATCTGTTCATAGTTGAAAAGGAAGAGAAAGCAGCCATGAGTGCCCTACTATGTTGTCAAGATAAACTTTCACAACAGTTGAGGGAAAAATACATCTTAAGCAGGGATAGAATAAGAAAACTTTATTTTATTTATTTATTTATTTTTGGTTTGTGGGGTAGGGGGTTGGGGGGGGGGGACGTACTGTTCGCCCAAGAAGAAATGCAGCTCCAGCGCCTATGGTTGCACCAATAGAATCAGCAATAAAACCCACAGGCAAGCCAAAGAGGTAGCCACCACCCAGCTGAAAAAGATAATGAATTGCCAAATAGGTTTCAGTTCAACCAGGTTAAGTGAAAAATGAAGCTTCTTTCAGTCCATTTATGCATCTTTGGAAGTAATATAAACATTGAGCGTATCAAACCAAAGATCTTGCATAGGATCAACTAAATTAAACAATCAGAGATAGTCAAAAAAGCTATATACGAGGAAGATCAGAGAAAATATCTACAGAAACTGAAATGATTTCAGTTTGGAATTCTAACCATACTAAATCCAAAACTCATGATTAGTGAATAAGAACTTGAAATTGGAGGAAAATTATGGGAAAAAATAACGGAAAAAAAAAGAAAAAAGAAAGAAAAAACACTACCAGAGATGCCTATCTTACCGTCAGTATTGAAGCTGGAACTGCCAACACGGTCAAAGGAATGTATGCAACAGCTCTGCAGGGAACACAACCATACGAGTGACTCAAAACACCTTCAGAATGTAAAAAGGTTTTGAAACATTTTTTTAACAACTTAAACTGTCATACATTGTACAGAGACATATCAATTAGAACTTCTATTGATATCTGAAACAAACTTTTCCATTCTGACAATTGATAAGAGTTATCGCACAGAAGCAATATCTCCAGTTTTTTCATGCCTCTCATTATGACTAAGCTAAAAAGATGCATCTTTAAGACCAAGAATTTAAATGAATTCCCACATGAAAAAAAAAAAAAAAAAGAAACATCAGCTAGCATAGTGAAAAGCAAACAATGTATTAATATTTTCAAAGTTATTAAAAAAAAAACAAAAAAGATTAAAAAAACACGAGGTTGATGAAAGAAGACACAAGGCCACTCCGCTTTTTCTTAATCGTAAAGTACTTAAGCTTCACTTGGTCTTCAAACAATCAACACGACAGTAGTTGAAATTTTAATTTTCAAATGTTACGCTTGATCAAAGACATCCAAGAAAAACTTGATCCTTGTATTTGACAATTCCATCAATCAACACGCAACCATTTTTCTTTAACTAACAACTGAAATAGTAAAAATTAAGGCATCTGTTTCCATCAATCAAGTAAAACAATACTTCTATTCTGAACATATAAACAAACCAAAAAAGTACTTATAAGTAATCAAAATGATAATAATAACCGCACTCCAAAGATGAAGATTTGCCTTCAGATTGATTTAGTCATATGTGGTGTATGCACATGGTCAAGGTTACATGTTCACTCCAAACACCATCAAGAATTTGATAAGATTGAAATAAGTAGCTTCTATTTCATCAATGCACTTTCTCAAATTCAGATAACCCAAGATAAATCAATGAAAAACGAAATGCTATTATGAATTTTTCTCATTCTACATGATGAAATGAATCTTGTTTTCGTTCATTGTCATGCATGGCATCTTAAGTCCGAAAACCAGAAAGTTCAACAATAAAGCCTCCATCTTTGAAGACAATATGAAAACTTAACCAGCAGGTGAACATAAAAATGCACTTACAGCGCCACAGGACCCCAAGGACCAAGATCTTGCTTTACATATACTAAGAAATCCTTCAGTATCTGCAGAAAAGAAACATGAAGATTAAGCCAGGGATGAATAACAATATTTCACAGATTTGATGCACATCTTATTGCAAGTTTGCCAGTTTTCACGTAATATAATGTTCGAGACTAACAACCACAAACACAAGTTACTTAGAATGCTTGAAACTACTAAGGTATTATTATACGCAACACACATCACTACAATTACCTAGAAATATATCTGCAATATTTCAATTGCTTACCTTTTATCTCCTTTTTAGTTTCAACACTTACAAGAAAGCTTTCCTCTTGCTTGCATTAAGATTGACGATACTAAATTGCTATTCCACTATTTGAAGAAACTCTAGTCATTGAATACCCCAAAAGATCGAGTTAAACCAGCCAATCCCAGAATCAATCCAAGAAAACCCACAAAGTGTACCAATTAGGCAAAGCAACAACAAATGCCCACAATCTAGAACACCTACAGCAGTCCAATAAATCGCCAACACAAGCACAACATTGAGGGAAAAAAAATGAAGAAAAACTATATTAAAAGACAATGAAATTAGTCCAACAACACCCCTAAACAACCAAAATCAAGCGAAACAAAAGAAACCCAAAACACGAAGCTTAAACCTTTTCGATCGGGAGAGTGAAGCAAGCAATTACAATAGCCCCAATCAGCCCTAGAAGTAAAGAAATCTTCAACATAGAAACCCAACTGAATTTGAAAGCCATTATTATCGAATGTGGGGAGAAACACAAGATCTTCTTGCGCCAAGGCCTGCACTCCTCCTCGTCTGGGTCCTCCGGTAAAGCTTGCTTCAACGACAAGCGAGGCCGCAAATTTAATCCTCCTAAATTTGCCAGATTGAATTGGGGAAAAAAAGGCAAGGAAAAAAAAATCTTTCACCGCCTCTAATGAAAAACCCTTTTCAGAAACAACGAAAACGATTGGGATTTAGCCGCCCATTTCACAGAAAGATCAAAGTGATCCACACACAATGATCCTTCCTTTTCTTTTTGCTCTCTATACGCGTCTTGTGTATGAAGTGAAAAACAGGTTTTGCAGAATTGATATGATTTTCTTGTTTTGTTTTTGTTTTCTTTTTCTCTCACTTTGACTGCAAATATTTTTATGCTTGGATTTTGATCGTTCTGTTTAGCTACTTAGATACCAGTTACGATTCCCCCATTGAAAAGGTAAACTTGAACCCTATCTGGCACGTGATCATTTTTCTTTTTCCATAAATTGATTTTTGTTTAAAAAAAAAACATAAAATAATCTATGTACTTTGAAATTGAATAATATTGAAGTACTTTATGAGATCCAATAATTCAATCAATTTTCTATGGTGTTACTTAGGGAGTCAGATAAGTGTAGGAAAACAAAATGAAAGTAAATGTAAGTTGAATTTTGCCAAAAACATTTAAAGCACCCTTTTCTCACCCCAATTTTGGTCAAGAATATTGAGAGCGCGTTTATCTCAATAAAAAAAATGCGTTTCAAGATATTAAATGATAGTTTACTTTTTTAGAAGAAAAAGAGAAGAAGAAGAAGAAGATATGTTCAATCAGACGAATATGTATTTGTTACAATCATCTATCAACAGCGTGTAGGCTTTAAGATCATCGTAGCATAATTTAACCTTCAAAAAATCTCTTTTTGTATTAAAGACAACATTAGGAAGAAAATATATGCATACATTTTTTTTTAGATAGCAATCGCTATATAACAAATTCAAGAGCAAATTACTAACACAACACTGCTAGGGCTGTCAACGGATCGGATTTGGACCAAATTTAAAAAATTCAAATCCGATAAGCCTATTTAGTATCGAAATCTGACCCAAATCGTATAGGATTTACATTCATTTTAATTGAATCCGAATCCGAGGAAAAATCTGAAATCCGATAGAAAAATCCAACCCATTTAACTTTTAAAAATTTGGATACTTTAAAATCAAATAAGCAATAAATTTTTTATTTAATATGTAAAAAATAAAATTTAAATAAGTCGAAATTTATTTTATAATATGTATAAAAGCTATACATTATTTTTTTTAAAAAATTACATTGAAAATTATAAAAAAAAAGTGTATTATAAGTTATAATGGTTTGGATATTGCATACTATTTAAATTTATTCACTAACATTATATATGTAATGTTGTTAATATAATAAAAAATATTATTAAAATTCGGATTTTGATTTTTTACGGATTGGATGCTTGACTTCATATTACATCCATTTATTTCGAATTACGGATATTCATAATTGGATCTGACCCATCAAATATTTTAATCAATTGAATATGCTAAAATTCGGATCAAATTCGAATTAAAATTCGCTCCATTGACAACCCTAGGGGTGGGCGTTTTGGGTCGGGTATTGGGTAACCTCACCCGACCCAATTGGGTTCTTCTCATTTCAGGGCGGGTACCTGATACCTGATAAAAAAAAGGTTGGGTCGGGCTCTAGTAGAAAAAAGTCTACTTGAAATACCCAATTGGGTACCCAAAATTCTTATTAAAAAAAAACAAAAAGTTAAACACTCTCTTAAACGTTGTCCCTTCACCCAAAGTTCTTTTTGTTTTTTCAAAAAAACCAATTGGCACCCGATTATTTCGGGTTGGGTAGCAAAAAATGCTACCCGACGATTCAGGTACATGACCCAAACAACCCCGAAATCCCTAAAATCCGACCCGACGCCCACCCCTAATTGACAACCCTAAACACTGCCTAGCCCAAAACAGAGGGGTAATTGGCCCAAAATGACCCATATTGAGGCCCAAGTTCCAAATCGTGAATTGAGCCTAAAAAATTTACTCTTGATAGAATGCAATTTTACTTTCCCTACTTGCCTTTTCTTTCTTTTAAAAATGAACACAGTTTACATAAAACGACCTTTAAAAATATGAATCACACGAATAAGTACACAATTCAAAAATATAATATGTAAAAAGCATACATAGTATTTACTAACTCACATTTTGACTTGAATCTAGATTAAAAGTTAAACTGTCAAATGTTTTCAATACTCGTCTCAACAAACATGAGATAGAGCGACTCGAATTAACGTAAACCTATTATTATCCTTAAGTATTTCACTAATCCGAGCAATAAATAGTTATTATAATTTTAAGTTTACTATTTTTTGTTCCATTTCGTAAATAGTTCGGATCTTTTGTTACATAATCGTGTTACATCTTCTGTTACGTTCATCAATACACGCAACGTGTAATGGTGAGCTGTCGAGATAAGGAAAAAAAATCTTTAAATTTTTTTTCCATATCATTAATTTTTCTCTTTCTTTATCTCGACCGCTCACTAATACACGTAGTGTGTATTGAGCGTAACAGAAGATGTAACACAATTATGTAACAGAAGATCCGAAGTGATCACGTAAATAACTAGCACAAGCATTGGCATTTACTATACTTAATGAGAAAACCCTTGAAACTTTGTAGTCTTAGTTTTTAAGTTTAAGACAAAACCTTCCTTTCAAGGCTAGAATAGAAAAACTTCAAAGACATACCGAAAATGACACGAATTGCTTCAAAATAGTTCTTTTTATTCCTTTCAATGCACCCTCCGATTTTTTTTCTAACTTAATTATTTGTATTATCGGTAGCTTGTAGTTGGTTAAGTGTATCCACTGGCCACATGATCCTAGCTCGGCTGCTACATGTATCAATAAATATAACAAAAAATGTTATACAGAAAGTGTTAAAAGAGGAGATCCGAACTGGTGCTTTAATGTGTGAATATTTACCCAACAATCAAATTCAATAGTAATTAGCAATATGTTGTGTAAGCAAGTATAACATCATGGTGTGCCGAAGACTAATCCTAACAATACCATTGCACCGTGTTGGCACAATCTACTCCTACACGGCTGGTTTAGATCAATCACACATCCATTTTGCATATCTACACCTATCTAACACACATCGCGTTTAGAAGTACATGACCAAGCATGAGGTCCACAAAGTATTGGTGCCCGATCTCCCCATCCCTCCACCTCATTTTAAGAGGAGCACGGCCGTAGTGGACCCCGTCGTTGCACCGGTTGTCGTAGTGCCACGGATAGGTCATGTCAAACTCATCGATGACCCTATCAAGCACCCCGTATTGCCTCAACTTATCCAACACGATGCCATTGAAAGCCTCCATTTTGTGAGGATTATACGCCAACCTTCTGGCGTAGCCACCCGTGGCCACGGTGGTCCTATATATAACTTGAGGCGGCACCATCCCTCTCATCCGGACTTCTCCCACCACCTCAGCCCAAAACGCGGCTCCATAGTCGGCTCCTCTGATGAAAGTCCTAATGTTAGACCAATGGACCCCGTCATGCAAACCTGAATTCATAATTACGGTGTCGGGGACTACATCTTGCGAAAAATACCCCTTCAGAACCTCTTGATACTCTGCATTGGTCAATGAATTCAAGCCCTCATAGTTGCTGGTATGATTCGGATGACCGTTGAAAATGCTGGTGAATCTAACCACTTGGGATGGATTCCTCGGATTGGTGATGTTCATATCGAATATCCTAGGAACATCCTTAACATCATGAACATCCAAAATGAAGTTGAGCATGTTGCGAATTGTATCACAATGGTTGGAATCGCCCCACCAGAAGATCCAACGTTTGTTCAGACAATTCCAAGCCTCTTCACTCGAGTACAACTTGAACGAACAATGAGCCGAATACACCCATCCATTGCTCTCCAGCGAGCCCAACGGCCCGTTGCACCATGGTTGTTGGCAACGAAAACTCGGCTCCTGGCATCTGTATCTACCATCATCACTAATCTCACAACTATCATTCCCAGCATGTCGAGTCCAACGACCCGACCAGACATCCTTAGTGTAATCAAATTTTTCACACTGCGTTATCTCAGACAACTGGGAAGCAGACTTAAGGAATTTGATCGGGATCAAACGAAGAACCCTGTCGACTGCAAATCTTTCGGGTGAAAACTTGAGACCTTCGAAATGTCTAAACAAGAGGATCATAGTCAAATTGTAGTCCCCTGCATAATCAGGGTGAACTTGAAGGGAAAATGTGTAGGTACCATTTCCCAAGTCCTTGATAGGGGGCCTAGCCTTCCATTTCTCCCCTGAAAGATCAGTTTCGAAATAATCACCTCCTAAGCAATGTGGCTTCCCCGAATCATCCAATGCTTGAAAAACAAATTCATGAATATCACCTGTTGACAATTCAATGTTTTTATTGCCATCCAACCTAGGAATTGAGATGTCCACAGTTGTTGAATCCTTACAGGGCTTACCCCCTGGAGTTAACCATCTGAAAAGAAGATTGGATGAATAATTTGCCTCAAACTCAGATGAAATCCAGGGCATAGCAACATCAATTTCAGGAATTACACGGCTTTCTGGCAAACTTTGTTGGGTGATGTTCGGACCATTCTTGTCCAAATGGGGCTGTTTGTAAGAAAGATTGGTAAGGTTTTTGATCAAATCTTGAAGGGGTTTGGACAAGATTTCAGAATGATTGAGCTTATGATTATCAAAACCCTTGTAGAAGGTGTTCATGTTAAGCCCATCGCTCTGCCAAATAATCAAGATTGCAAGAAACGCCCCCAATATGAGGATTTTGACCCAGTAATCAACTATGGCATTTGATCTCAAAACACATGCCAAAGTTGCAGCTTTGTCAGGCATCTGAGGAGAAAAATTAAAAAAATTCGACATTAGTAATGAACCAAAGAATGAGGAAATCAAGAAATAAATAAATAAAAACTCAGCAACAAATTTGTAATTCGGGAAACATGAAATAAGCAGTATAAATATTTATATATATTTGAAAGAGGGGTTTTTTTCAAGTTGCTGACGAGCACATTCCCGGCAAATATTTGAATACCCATAATGTTTTTCTCGAAAAAATAAAACAATACAATGCAACTGTGTAAAAAAAATCACATTCTGCTTCAATTTTGTTGAGCGAAGGCACAAGTTTTCAAAACCTTCGCCGATACAGCAGAAGATGCCTCCCTCTGTCTCTCCCTCTCTAGAAATGTATAAGGCAGAACATGTATGTACCATTGTGCCCTCTGCCATTTGTAGTGGAGGGAGAATGATGAGAGAGAGGGAGAGAGAGAGAGAGGGAGATAGGTAGTTCAGACAATTATAAAATAACGGCTATTACAAAAGCTCTTTTGATTGGTATTTCATTTGACATGATTAGAGGAGATAATTATAATCATGATTTAAGCTGTTTCCCACATTTTTACATCTTCATGCATATGAGCCTCTACAAAAGACAGAATGAAAAGTCGAAGAAAATTGAACTCATCAAATTATGTGGTAAGTATATTGTATTTGTCAAGAATTGATTATTCTTTTTAAATTATACACCAAGTATAAGGCGAATATAAAACACGTGTTACGTGATTAATATTGATTCAGTCGAAACAAGTTTTGGGGGTAAAATTTATTTGGAAAATGATTTTTTGCCATCCAAACTATAACATTTTTTGGACTTTGCCACTTAAACTTTTTTTTGTCTCCGGTTGCCATCTAAACTATACGTTTTTTTGACTTTACCATCTGGGAGCGAATTCCGGCCAAAAAAGTCACCGGAACAGTACCACGTGCATGGCACGTGATTTTGCTGGGGTATTTTTGTTATTTCGCATGTAGGAAAATTATTTGTAAAAATATTGTTACTTGGATTCAAACCCAAGTGGTGAATGAGTATACCCGCATCCTTTACCACTTGGCCAACCAACATAATTGGTAAATGTAAGACATATTTATGAATTTGTACATCACTTGTATAAATTATTTAATATCACTTTGAAATCCACAAAAATAAAATGAATAAAAATTATTTTTTAAAGAAAATTTGATTTTTCTAATATAATTATTTTTTTTAAAAAGGGGAAAAATAAATTTTATTAATTTTTTTAAAAAAATTAATTTATTTCAAAAAATTTAATATAAAAAAATAAATTTTATCCATTTTTAAATTAATTAAATTTAAAAATAAATTTTTTTATCCATTTTTAAATTAATTAAATTTAAAATTTTATTTAATTTTTTATATTAATTGTTTTTAAAATAAATTATTTTTTTTAAAAAAATTAATCAAATTTATTTTTTCCCTTTTTAAGAAATAAATTTTATCCAATTTTAAATTAATTAATTTTATTTTTATCCCATTTCTTAAAAAAATAATTTCTATCAATTTATTTTTAAAATTAATTAATTAGCAAGGTAAAATTTGTTTCTTAGCAAGATTATTAAAATTAAACAACTTATTTTGTCCCTTTGTTTAAAAAAATAATTACATTAGAAATATCAAATTTTCTTTAAAAAATTTTTTTATTCATTTTATTTTTGTGGATTTCAAATTTATATTAAAGTATGTTTATTTGAATTTAAACAAGTAATCAAATTGATATTAAAATATGTTTATTTGAATTTATACAAGTAATGTACAAATACATGAATATGTCTTACATCTACTAAATATGTAGGTTGGCCAAGTGGTAAAGGGTGTGGGTACACTCACTCACCACCTGGGTTCGAATCCAAGTAACAACATTTTTACAAATAATTTTTCTACATGCGAAATGACAAAAATACCCCCAGTAAAATCACGTGTCACGCACGTGGTATTGTTCCGGTGACTTTTTTGGTCGGAATTCGCTCTCAGGTGGTAAAGTCAAAAAATCGTATAGTTTAGATGGCAACCGGAGATAAAAAAAAAAAGTTTAAGTGGCAAAGTTCAAAAAATGTCATAGTTCGGATAACAAAAAATCATTATCCCAATTTATTTTATTAAGCAAGGATTGATTTCAATTTCAAAATAGTCCCTATATTTTTAATTAACTTCAATTTTGTCCTTATATTCATCCTTCAATAAATATTTCCAGCAATAAAATATAAATTGACTGAAATAACATTTTAGCTACTTGTTCACATAAAAAAGGGTCAAACTTATCCCTAATATTTAAAAATAAAAGCAAAATAGTCCCTCAAAATTAATGTGAAATATTTTAATACCAATAACATTCTTGAGCACTTAAGTGGCTCAAAATGTCACCAAATAATCAAAATTGTGTAACATCATTACGTTAAATACGTTGTTCAATACCTATATAGTAACATTCTTACTCAAATTCCATGTTTTGGGGTTGTTCTAAAAATGTTATATTTTTTATTATCATAACTAAAGTTCATTTTTATAATTATATAGGTAATTGGAAAGTTTATTTCAATATCATACCGTGGCCTTGTTTCGTCCATCCTTTGTTTTTTTTACCATCCAAAACAAATCAAGTTGCCCCAACACCTTGACTCCTATCATTATTTATGTATTTTATTAAAAAAGAAAAAGTGAGTGGAAAAATGAATCATTTTGAATGAGAATCCAAAACCTAAATCAATTTCTTATTTGCACCTAAAAATTTATTTTCTTTTGAAAGTTTAAAAGTGACGTTTTTTTTTTCTCGTTTTGACATTCAAAAGAAAAAAAACATTGAAGAAGGGTTAACAAACTAAAAAAACATTGGAGAAACTAAATATGTTGCTGATCATATGTAAATTCTTTTCCAAGTTAATATTTTTTTATAAGTGGATATGGTTAATATTTCTTAAATCCATGGACTATTCAAATTTTCTATTACGTAATTTGTAAAAAAATAAAAAAGAATATAAAATTTTCTAATAATGTATTTAATTATTATAAAGGCACTAAATTACTTAAAAATCCTGAAATTTGGAAGGAGAAGTGACGAGAGGATGAACTGAATGATGAGATTGAGTCCCTTTGAGCCCTAGGCTAATTCCTTGGAGCTTGGGCCAGGTATGCTATCCTATGAGCTTATTGGACGGCTAGGTCGACTTCAACTTGGGACATCTTAGTGGTTGCAAAGCATGTTAGCTTATAATTGAGATTTATAACGGTTGTCAGGAATGACAGCGATATAACAAGGCTCCATCAAGACCTTGCTTGATATGTCACATCCTATTGCCCACTTAATTGCGAATGGTGCGTACTCGAAAAGAGGAATCCTCAATGAGGAGGGTGGTGATCCTCAAGGGGGACTCTCCTCGATCGAATCCAATCATGCGGAGAGTTATAGTGGGAAAGCTTGTTCTATACGGCCCCAGTGACACGTGGCAAACACGTGTCACGAAATCAAGACGCATGATCCCTTATCATGTATGCATTGTGTTGCAATTAGATCAAAGCTAATGTGAATTATGGTATTGCGTAATTTGGTCACAACACGTGTCACTGTTTCATTGGGTTTCTAGATACATGGTTCTTTGTGATCCCATTTGGCCCGCATGGGATCCAAGGCTTGTAGTTAATTACTTTTACCTTTTTACTAAATTGTTTACAGCTATTAATGTTAGGGAAAATTACACACTTGATTCCATGGATCAAGGGGTCTGACACATTTGGTACCATTTTCTTTTTTTTCTCTTTTTATTTTCCTTAAAAAAAAATAGAGATTTATTTTTTAAGATTTAAATTTTTGATAATTTTGGTTCCATCATAATAAAATTGCAATATTTTCAATTTTGGAGTCAAATTGCAATTGATCCATTTTTATACAAATCGTTGAATCTACTTCTAAAAAAAGGAATATTAATGGTCTGAATTTAGTTTAACAGTATTTAGTGATCCACGTTAAACATAATAGATATCAACAGTTCAAATCTTTTGTTTTATCGAATAAATTGTTTGATCTAAGTTAATTATCTTCCTTAAATTTATATAAACTCATATTACATATATGATTTTACTAAAACTTGAAATTGTAACACATTATTATGCATATATAGAAGGGCGAATTACGCTTGCTACCCTTGAGTTATGATGAAATTATAAAAACCACCCTCACATACGAAAAATTACCATTAAACCCCCTAATTTGAGGGGGTGGGGGATCGATGTTAAGTCTAACAAAAGTCGAAAAAAAATTCATTTATGCCCTTACTCAAGTTCGGGCAAATTACAATTACTGCTCCGAGATATGGTGAAATTACAAGAAAAATTATGAAAAATTACCATTAACCCCATGACTTGTTTGATGATCATTTTAAGCAACATAGATTATATATTTTTATAAGTAAACACTAAGTTTTATAGCATTAATCACAATGATGCTTCTGGTGTTCATTTGTTGCGTTTTTTGATGTATTCATATGGTTTTTATATTTTATTGCTGAAAATTAAGTCTTGTATGGTCGGTGAATAGCATTTTTATCAGTAGATTATGCACTATACAAGCAATACCTCACATTGTTTCAATGCACCAATTCAAAACTAATATTTTGGTAAATATACACACCATCCACCAACAGTTTTAATCTACAGGTTTGAAAAAAATAATAGGAGTATTACATTCAACCCCATGTAGTTTCAACAAATTACAACGCAATATCCCAAACTGTAACACATAATAACAAAAAACACCCCAATGAGTATTTTCAAAAGTTCATATAGATTGACTAACAGTCGCCATTAGTCAAACTAACAGCAGGTGTAAATTGTTAGACATTTAGATTGCATATAACGTTAAGGAGGTAATGATAATTTTCCATACGTGGAGGTAATTTTTTGTAATTTCACCAAACTTTAAATATGGTAACTGTAATTCGCCCTATATAGAATCCAAAACTTAAAATTGTAACAATATCATGCATATATAGAATCCACTAGTAACTTTTCATTCATCTCTAAATCACATGATATTGGTACGAAAGGAGCACGATGAACAAATTCAAAACATTCTCTGGAAAAACACACAGCAGAAATCGAGCTTAAAAAAAGCTAAAATTTGATAAACCTGTTCATGCATTGGCCGTGCATAAAGGAGCAAATAAGCAATGCAATGGGGTGCTTTATACTCCATGTGAGAGGCCGCACTGAAATAGCAACTCAGCAACAACTTCATAATTCAAAGAGGTCAACTTGATAGCGCACGAACACTTCAAAAATCACGTCATGCATGTCACACACAAACTCTAATGCATGTTTGACATGAGGCAAGGAGCTTGTCTAAAATAAAAAAAAAATTCAGGCACAAAAAGCACACAGCCCCAACACTATAATCGATATGGGCACCTTTCTCATTACATTCCTACGTAAACACACATATGTAGATATAATTATATTCGATACATGTTTGAACCATGTCGTATCGTAAAATTTCTAGAATTGTCACATTTCATATCCTTGTCATGTTCCTATCCTCATCCACACATCATAGCTTAGAAGAAAAACTTGATCGTCCCAAGTTTCGAGCATCTCTGTTATAGTAATCCAAAGATTTTTCTTAGAATGTATCTCTAAGTAGATATACTAAAAGAACAATCCAATTTACGCAACCCTCTAAAGATATTATGAGATTGGTAAAAATACGAAGGGTTCCCTATCTAAAAATGTGGAAGCAGACAATAAGGTTGAATGACTAATCGAGAAGCAAGGAGGACTATAAGGCACCGTGTTAACTCCAGGGGTCTTCCCAGCCTTTAGGAGTGTCTCTTTTTACGATTTCCATTATGGCACGAACAACTTCCTCAACTCTATTGGATAGAGAATGGTTTCCGTGCTCGATTTCAACTTTTTCCGCCCCACCCATTGCCTTGCACAATCAGGATGGATTCATGATATCAAAGACATGTTAGTGCAATTTGACAAATACAAGTTTTGAGTATTATATACAATGTTTGTTGTCTAGGATCAAGAATCATCAAATATGTTCTATTTCTTGCTTGCAAACGAGTGCTCTCTTGTTTATGTATCTTGGAACATATTCGTCGGACATGGAAAATATGACCTACAGAAAAGCCACAACAAGCTTTTTATGTATGGTGGTTATTCAATCTGGTATCAGAGATTAACCAAATTCTACGCCTTGGGATCAAATCTGACGGCGAACTATTTATACAAAAACGAGTTACACGTGTTATGCTTCACAAAAACAAAATTGTTTTGGACGTGTCAGAGCTGTTAAATATTTAATTTCTTTTCTAACAGACAGTTTAAACTTTTAGACAACGTGGCCATTCAATAGGGAACTGTCATAGTTGCTTCTTAAACTGAATGCAATCAAAACAGCAGAATTAAAATAAAATGAAACGCAAAAGCTACCAAGGTAGGTATCTTAGGCATGTGTCCAAGTCTCCTTTTCAAATGGTTTTCATTGAAGTCAGAACTAAACATGTCATCATCACCATTGTATGCAAAAAGCGAAAAATATCTGCGAAAAGCTAGCAAAAGAATAAGATAAAAATATAGTCGCTAATCAAAATCAATAATGTGAAATAACCTTAATCGCAATATATGTGTGTGAGTGTGTGTGCACACATATTCTCAGCCTTAAACACACTCACCTACAGGCAGTAATTGGAGATTCCGGATTAGCTTCCAAGGGAATCAATTCGGATCAGCGACCTTCACTTATCATCTGTGAAGCCAAATCAATCATGGAAGCTGTCTCTGGGAGTGTAGCTCTATTTTCCTGGTAACTAACTGGAGCCTGAATAGAAACATGGGGAGAAACTGAGGACAGAAGCAGAACTCAAGATAATACAAGAATGCAATATCAACCAAAATATGATAATAAGGCTAAATGTCAATTGTCCCCTATAAGCCCGTAACTATGTGTTACCATACAAATTTTCCCTCTTAGTTTAAAATTACAGTTACCCCTTCTGACCATTTATCAAGAAATTTAGGTAACATTGTTCATATATGTAAGAGCAATTTCAGAAGTTCGTTAAGATTCAAAAAATCACGTCATCTAACTATGTGTCGTAAATGACTTAAGAGGGTAACTATAAGATGGTACAAAGTATGAAGGTACTGTAATTATTGCTAACAGTGATTGTCCTAGTATCACAACTGTCGTTCTTTTGATGGAATCTTAAAGGGAGAAAATATCATAGAATGCAATTGTAGGTCTAAAATGTTACTTGCAAAATGGCTGCACGAACCGCTCTTGAACATATTGCATTAGTACGCAAGTAATATACAATATTCTACATACAGAATAAAATGATATTTAGCTATATTGTTTCCTCATCAACGTTGTATGCCATCCGAGTTTCTATAGCTCAGCAGATAAATTAAATCTCACATGATGACCATTAAATCGAAGAGCATAGGCTAAATTACCTGACAGCCAGTACTGTGTTCGAGCAATACCACCTCTTCGGAGTCTTCTTTGTTAATTAAGTAGCTTATCAATAGATCAATCTCCATAGCATCCTACAACATGATAATGTAATGACAAAAACCTTTTGGACTAAAAAACAACCGGCAAGAAATTATTACCGAATTGGAGAGAGAATAATTTACTTGTTTTAAGCTTGAAATGCCGTATCCAGTGTAGGAAGATGAAAACAAATATTGAACTAATGATCAATGCTCTTTCTCTAGAGCAATCGCCAAAGGTTCCAAATATATGTTTAAATCATGTACTTTAGGATGAAATCATATAAAAGATAGTTCCGTTTTCTTGATCTAAAAAGGTTGGTCAAAGAACGCGAATATTTGAACAAAAAGTTGAACGACTTACTCAGTTGCCAAAAATCCATCTGTCAGCCCACCTACAAAAACAACGTTCCGTTTATGGTCGCCTGTCTTGAATGCAAACTGTAAAAAATTGCATTATGCCAATTAACTTACAACAGAAATAATGTTCAACTATGATGTGGCAAATATAATATTTGATATTTTTTACTTTTTATACATTCCTAATAGATTTGATCCTAGCAAGGCACCACTTTCTCAAACACATAAACTAGATATCAAAATGCTATTTCAAGAATCAAAACCTATAGTGCTACCAGGCTCAATTTCACAATACAAGTAGAAGCCTTGACAAGAAACTTAAATCCGACATGCATTGGGCAAAATTAGCAACAATTTGTTAAAAATGCATACATAAATGTTCCTTTTTACCACCAAACGTTATGCAGAAGACTTCGGGCTACAGATTTTTGTCGGAATCAGCACTAAAATCACACACTGAAAGCACATAATTCACACCCACCCCACGTTTTATCAATAAATACATATAAATTTACAAACAAAACACCACAATGCAATACAAGTCGTGAAGTTCTGTACTAAAGATCACAAACCATCACAAAGTAGAGTACTGTCGGAGCAACATATAATTCATGAGGTGCTTTTAAAACTACCAAATTTGAGTGACCACCCAAGTTTTCCCTTAGGACACACTCGGTGGTTGTCCTCCAGTGCACCTCCAATTTTTTTTTTTATAATTTAATTATTTATGTTATTGGTAGCCGATAGCTCGTTGGCGCACCCCTAACATTGGGGTCCGGGCTCTGCCACTTAGCCATGCAAATTTATTTTCTTCAGTTTTTACTTCTCCAGTATAAATTAAATGAAAAAAACAAAAAAAACTATCTATAGCTCAATTTTCAAATTCACAACTCACAAGCCATCAAAATGTAAAGCAGTGCGATTCCAAAATCTTGATCTCTGTTTTAGTTTGTTCATTTTCATACAACAATACCGAAAAACCCACGTCCACCCACAATTCATTTTTCTCTAAAATCACAAGCCAATTTCAGCTTAAAATCTCAAACCCAAGACAAACAGCAACAAAATTAGAAAAAGAAAAACCATTCTGACATTCAAAATATGTAAATGTTCTTCTTATTTACCCACCTGAACTGGTTTATGGCCGTAGTTAAACATCAAACCTCAAAACTGATGCTTATCGTTAACGGGCCCAAAACCGTCTCGGCCGCCGCCATGACCGACGGCGGAGGTGTCGAGTGCCTTGGCGGAGCGGCTGCGCAAAATGCTGGAAAACCAAGAACCGGCCAACGACGCAGGCACAGATGATGCTCTGGAGAGATTCCCAACAGAATTTTCCATTCTCATTCAAACAGCCCCCACCATCACTGGGGCACCGTGGCATTTCGGTTCTTTTCTTTCTTTTTTTTTTTTTTAAATAGCTTCTTTTCTTTCTTCCCTTTCCTTTCTGGGGGATGGGGGTGGGCCACTTTTGTCTCTTGAAATTGCACTAGACAAACAAATCCACACATACTGCTCTTTATTTCCTTAATTTAATATTATTTTTCATAAAATATTATATTATTAACAAAATATTTTTAGAATTTTTAATATATTTATTTGAGTAAAAGAGGGACAGAGTTATTAATATGGGTCGAATTTAGGGAGCTATCGATATGGTCGGATTCGATTTGAGGATCCTAAATTGGTTTGAGATCGAGCGGTATCGAAGGAAATTTGAAAAATTCCTGCAATAAAGGGGGCATATAAATATGAGCAAGCTGATGGTGGCATCAACTAAGCCCTCCGATTCTTAAATTAGAAACAAGGAGAGAGAGAGTAAAGGTCTTTAGAAAAGATTAATTCTTTGTCTAGTTTATTCCTAAATTTAGTAAGCAATTATGGTATGATATGATTCAACACACACATATAGATTTAACAGAGCACATCAGGTTGACTATATTTATGAAGGCATGGTGCTTAGATGTTAGTGCAACTGACCTAACATCGCATCTAATATAGGTATGGACTAACGTAGCCATTATTAAATGTAGTAAGTGTCAAGTCTTGTCAACCAACCTACTCGGATGAGGAGGAGGAAGGTCGAGTTGGGATTCGCTAGTGGTATTCGACTAGATCCTTAACTCTTTAGTCTTGAACTAATGAAGGGCAAACCGAAAGGGTCGAGCTGCTTGCTCAATTGATAGTTTATGGGTCAAAAATAGATTCCAACAGATAATGTATAAAAATCGAATAATTCAAATTTCAAAGTGTAACAAAAAAATATATATAAAAAAAATTGTAAAATCCATCATAGTTTAGGAGGCAAAATAATTTTTCTCTATATACATGTAGATAAATATCGAGAAGGTTAACATAGTTAAAATTGTAAGGATGAATCAAAAGTTAAATATTGCATTGTGAAATTTTTATTTTATTTTTTTATAAGTTATTGTATGATGAACTTAAAAGAGTCAAATCTATGTACATGAACAATAATTGAATCAATTTTCCAAACTAGATTTACCAAAAAAAAGAAAAAAAAAATCTCCAAAATAGACAATAAATAAAATAAACACTCCTCAAATCATTTTGGTTGAAGACTGGGCCGGCGATCTAAGAATTGGGTTGCTTAAAATGAATAGTTTGGGCCATTTCTTCCTTTCTCCCAAGCCCAAGTTCCCACTATTTTTGATCAATGTGCTGTTAATTATATTAGTCAATCAATTCCTTTGGAAATTAACACATACTTTTTCATGGTATAATTGATATTTTTGGTATATCAAAGTTTATTCACTCAAGATTATTAGTCGCCTAAGATTAAGTAATCCAAATATGAACTTATAATCCTTACAGAATATTTGTTGATCAAATGAATTTTTAGAGGATGGGTTGGACATATGTTTTGCAAAAGCAATTAATTAAATATAAAATTAAAATCAAACATATTAATTATTCTTAATTATTATTTTTTATTCATACGTTATTACACAACCGCAATCCCATTTGAAGTTGTCATCCCTAAAGCAATTTATTTTTGTACTTATCAATTATATTTAGACCATGCATTTCTAATAAAAATAAAATAAAAGATAAATCACATATTCTGTAATTGATAGATAAATGGAGATGGGGCTGTAAGATGAGTTGAATCAGTTTAATAGTTCAATGACCTAGTTCGGGGGAAGCTCAAATCAAAATTGAATTGTCTGGGCTTGAGCTCGAACTTGTCGAGTTTCAATTTTTTTATGAGTCGAGTTTGAATTGGAAAATAAGTGTTAAAGAACAAGTGAGCCAATTGTTTATGAGCTGCTATTTTTCGCTTTTTATTTTTAAATATGTTGTGACTAATGATGATGGCGTTAATGATGACAGTATAGTTTAATGATAGTAACTATAAACAATATTTGTAGTTGTTAATGTTATCAATTTATATTCCATTCTTTTATAATAGTACTATAGCAAGTATTCTATTAGGAAAACAGTAATACTAATGTATTTAAATATATAAATTATATAAGTTATACTAACACAAATATCAAGATTATATATACTATTAATATAAGTGCTCGTTGTTACAATAATTCAATTTTATAATACTAGTAACATCGCACACTCTACGTGTGTGCACAATATAAAAAATATATATTTCAATTTAGTACTTAAATTTTTTTTAGGATGAAAAAATATATATATTATTAAATTTCTCTTATAAGAATACTTTTTTAAGAATTATTTGAAATAATTTATTAAATTATAATAATTTAAAAATAAAATAATTATATGACATAACATTACATGATAAAGAATAAATACAAAAAAAAAAACCAAGTAATTGTAACTAGATAAAGTGGTTTGTGGGTTGAGAACATGGGTTTTTTAAATTGGATGTAATATTACAATATTGACCTTTTTATTTACGTGTTTATTGCATGTGTTTACTCATTAAAAAGGTAAAATTGGCACATCAAAATTTGATATCCGAATTGAATCAATTTTATGCGAAATTTCAATTTTAACCACAATTTTACATATCTCTATTTATTCCAAATAAAATTGAAGGACAAATTTTGTAAAATCACATAAATAACCGTCATTTGTGAAACAAAAATGATTTTTTTTTTTATAATAGTATAGATATGTATATCAAATAATAAATTAGATATTAATTCAAGATGCATAACTATATTCTCATAGAGGTGAGGTTGATTTTGAGCTAAAGTTCAAATAGGCTTGACTATAAATGACCCGAAATTGAGCTAAAAGATTTTGCGATAGATTTGAATTTGAGTCTAAAATTACAAAGTTTTCGAGCTTGAACCTTGAGCTCAAACTTTTGAATTGAACTTAAACTCGATCTAAATTTTTTTAAAAACTCAATTCAAACTCGACTCATATCCATTTTCAAATATAGACTGACAAACATGTGGATAGATCGTAGACACATAAATAAGTAGATACTAGCAATTTTTGCACACTCGATGGGTGTAAAATAAAAAAAAAAATTAATTACATTCTTAAGTTTGATTAGTATAAAATTATAAGTATTTGTTATTATTATTATATAAATATCATTTTGAACTATTCCTAATATATTTATCAATTAACTCAATAATAAAAGAAAAGTAAAATAATTTAAAATAAGATAAAACTGAAAAAATATAAAAAAAAGTAACAAAATATATTGAAGAGCGTGATAAAAGATGATAAAGATGAGAGAGATAGAATAAAATAACGTGAAGGATGAAAGACGAGGAGAGAGAAAGTAAAAAAAAATTGACAGATCAAAAAGATTGAGATACTAGAGATAGTTATTAAGTGGTGTTCATTTTTTCTATAAGAGTATAGATGTGTATGTGTAATTTTATGTTGAATCTAACATTTTAATAATTAATAAAACTAAACAATATTATATTAAAATTAAACATTTAATAATTAATAAAACTAAAGAGTATAGATGTGCACTGAATTAACAACAATTTTATCTACAATTCTATTACTTTTTCCGCCTAAACTTATAATTGATCATATTTTCTTTTTATGGTCATTTCAAAATAAAATTTTATTTTCTTAAAGAATTGAAAATTTCTATATCTTACTAAAGTTTTATGTGGTCGAATTAGAGGAGATTTATACTGTTGAAATGGAGGCAGTATAATTAGTAGAATGAATGTAGTTAAATCAACTAACTTAAAAAAATGATAATCAACTGAAAAGATAGCATGCTTAGTTATATGGACTCTTAAATAAGTGCCTTTGGAATCATAACAAAGTGGACCCAAACAGCCAAATGACCCTTCAATAAACTAATAAAACATCTATAAATGACTCTAAAGTACTAATCAAACATATATATATATATATATGTATATACACATATGTGCGTATACACTATAACAAAAAAAAAATTAAAAATAAAATATTTGGTACAATATATTATCTTAGCAATGGTTCTGCACGGGGACTTGTTCTTTTAAAGGTGCTATAAAAATCTAAATTATTTAATTAACGACATTGACTTGCTCACGATTGCTGATTAAGTTGTTTCTTAATCAAGAGATATTGATGCAATGATTCTCAAAGGTGAAAGTCATACAACTTAGGATGAAAAAGTCTAATTGAAGTGACTAATAATCTTTTTCCCCATCGAAAAAAATTAATCACTTTGGTGCGTATCTTTTTCTCAAATTCTTTGTAATCTTCATCAACACCGTAAGCGTTGTTCCTATAAATATTTTTAAAGTAAATTATACATACATTCATCAACACTATAAAAGAGTACCCTCTTTAATAAAGTAGCTATCAATTTATCACAAATAAAGGCCGCAAAAAAAAAGATAATCCTATTTGTTGTTGCCAACTATATACTTGGAACTTATTAGCATTAGTATTTCTTTATTGTTAATTATGTCACATTTATTTTAGATTTGAATTATTTTAAATTTGAATAGCTTGATTCTCGATTATTGTACATTATTTTTAGGTAGATATTTTCTTGTATAAATAGCTAGCGTAAGTAACATGTAAAACACAACATAGAAAGCAAATAACACACTTTCGTATATTGTGTCTATTTTCTATAGTATTAGGGCCTATGATTTAAGGTTCTCAATTATTCTTGTTGTCAAAGGGTCTTGGTACAGCTCGCTGGATTGCAGGAGCTATCTTGGGATTTTTGTTTCCCTTTCTCATATAGTGCCGTGATTTCCGATAAATTTAAGTGGAAACTGAACTCTCTTGAATTTGGTAATTTCTTTTCAAACTATCTTTTCTAGTTTAGCTGCATATTTTTTTCCAAATGGCTAGGAGTAACTCTGAGTTTTGTGTTAAATTTACTGAAAAGAATTACACAACATGGAATTTCAATTTCAATTGTTTGTTATTGGAAAGGAATTATAGGGCCATATCGATGGCACTACTCCTATTCCAACAGGTCAAGCTCAATTGATGCAATGAAAAGTTAAAGATGCTAGGGTTGTGTCTTGGATTCTTGGGTCATGTGATTCTCAAATTGTTCTTAATTTGCGCCCCTATAAATCTGCAAAAACAATGTGGGAATATTTGAAAAAGGTTTATTATCAAACAAGTTCAGCTCGAAGATTTCAATTAGAATGTGAAATTGCAAACTATTCTCAAGGCAGCATGTCTATTTAAGATTATTTTTTTGGCTTTCAAAATTTATAGGCCAAATTTTCTGATATTATTTGTGCTTCCGTGCCTACCAATTCTATTTTTGATGTATTATAAATACGTGAGATTAGCAAACGTGACCAGTTTTTGATGAAGCTTCGACTAGATTTTTAAAATGTCCATTCTAACTTGATGAATTGCCATCCTCCTCCTAACTTGGATATGTGTTTGGTGAATTACTCTGAGAAGAACAATGCCTTACTACACAGGCTACTCTTAAACATGAGAAGTGAACTAATATAGCTTTCTTAGCTCAAGGAAAAGATAAAGTAAAAACTATTAGTAAGGTTCAGTGCTATAGTTGCAAGAGTTATGGTCATATTACTTTGAATTATCCCGATAAGTTTTGCAATTATTGCAAACAGTAGGGACACATAATTAAAGATTGTCCAATTCGCCCTCAAAAGCAAAACTCCATGCATTTCAAGCTACTATTGCCAGTCCTTCCACCAGTCAGGGTACAACTGAGAACTCAATTGTATCAACTGTCACATTTAATACTGAACCAACAACTCTTACTGCGGAATTCGTGCAACAGATGATTATTTATGCTTTATCCGCTCTTGGCTACAAGGTAACAATAATTCTCTATATAAGTCTTGGTTTATTAACTTTGGAGCATCAAATCATATGACTGGCTTATCAAATTTGCTAAAAAATGTTCGCCCATATGATGATTCAAACATATCCAGGTTGCTAATGGCAATTCAATTCCTATCACTACTGTTTTTCTATCACCTGGACTATCTACTAATCTTCTTTATGTTGGACAACTAGTAGGTAATAACTATAATGTGCATTTTTCCCGTCGTGGTTGTTCTGTGCATGATCAGGTGTCGGGGATGGTGATTGTGAAAGGACCTAAAGTGAGTCGTCTGTTTCCATTGAACATTTCCAGCCTTAATAATGTTGCTATCGCTTGTTCTACTGTTGTCAATCATAATGAAGTATGGCATAAATGTCCAGGACATCCCAATTCTTCTCTTTTGTCCTACTTGTTCAAATCTGGCTTATTGGGCAAATCTAACACACTCTAATATTCTTCTCGTCTTTCTTTTGATTGTTCCACTTGCAAATTGGGAAAAAAACACAACACTTCATTTTCCTAGTGTAGGTAGTTGGGCAGAAAAATGTTTTGACATTATTCATAGTGATGTTTGGGAGATTGCACCTGTTATTTCTCATGCTCAATACAAGTATTTTGTGACTTTAATTGACGATTATAGTCGGTTTACTTGGATTTATTTTCTTCGTTCTAAATCTAAGGCACCTCGTGGTTTATTTTCCTCTTCCACTTTGGAAGTTTGTAAATTAAATCATTCATTATATGGCTTGAAACAGGCTCCTCGTGCATGGTTTGAAAATTTTCGCTCTATTTTACTTCAGTTTGAGTTTGAACAAAGTCAATATGCCTACTCATTATTTCTTCGAAAGTCACCCATTCGAATTGTCCTCCTTTTGGTTTATGTTGACGATATTGTTATCTCTTGGACATACACTCGTATGATATGGGCGAATATTTTTTAGCAAATTTGGAATTGTCCCAACACTCGTTGCTCTGTCACAGGTGGGTGTATGTTTCTTGGAGATTCTTTGATATCCTGGAAGAGTAAAAAATAAGAACGAATTTCTAAATCTTCTACTGAGTCTGAATATCATGCTATGTCCGCTGCATGCTCTGATATTACATGGCTTCGAGGGTTGCTAGCTGAAATTGGTTTTAATCGATCTACTCCCACTCCTCTTCATGCAGATAACACAAGTGCAATTCAAATTGCTATGAATCCAGTCTATCATGAGCGTACCAAGCATATTGAAGTCGATTGCCATGATATTCGTGAAGCTGTAGAGACTTGTGTTATTACTGTAACGACCCGGACATTTAACTAATTTATTAAAATATAGCCAACTAAAACATGAAACTATACTTATTTTATTGAAAATATATCAGAGTACGCATAATACATAGTAATACAAAAATTTATAACATCACGATCTTTCCAAAATACAAAATATCAAGCTTAATTCCGACTAATTAAAGACGCCGAACCGTTCCTCGCTATCGTCCTCAGTAATTCCCACCTCCTTTTCGGCTAAAATTATCACAGGGAGAAATGGTTAACATACACGTTGAGTAGGACTTTTCACTTAATAACATAAGTTGCTCTTGTGTATAATATGTGCACATAGTCATGTTATCTCACATAATATTTCACATAATATTACCTTTTGAGTCACTTATTGGTGACTCCCTTATGTCTCCCACATTACAAGATTCCAACCGTTCACATTATTAATCCCCATATTCCATTCGTCCACATCAATTCCATCCGTTCACATCGGTGGACATATCTCGAGATTATGCCAATTCCCTACAATCAATACCAATACATGAAACACTCCGTCCATGCAAGATGGGATGGATGGCGAGAACTGTTTTAAGACCGGCAAGCCCATTGCCGCCCGGCCGAACTCAGCCCCATCCACACCGAAAACACATTTGGGTCCGGTATGCACAAATAAAGAGTTTCACATATTTTCACATAAGGAACATACTTCCATGCTTATAACTATAAATATAAAAGCATACTAAGAGAATATTTTGGAATAATAAACATACATGCTTTTATATTAATTCTATGAACATAAAGTATAAATATAACTAGAAAAATACTTTCTAATAACTTGTAGTAGTATAATGAAGCATAATATATATCATGATAATAAAATGATTAACTAGCACTAGAAATTAACGTATGTAATTAAGGAAATTCCTACCTTGCATACATCAAATATGGAGGTATAATATTTATGAATTAAAGTAGGAACCTATACTTATGAAATTAAGTAAGGTCCCTACCCTAATTAAATAAACTTCTACCTTTGAAGAGTGTTTTATGAAATTAAGGGGATATATAGGAGGATAATATGTATATAAGTATGTAAAAAGAAGGGTTTATGTATATATATATATATATATATATGTGGGTGGAAGATATACTATAAATAGTAAGTGTTTTGGGTGTTGAGAGTAGAGTGAGTGTGGGGGGGTGTGTGTGGCGGGATTTGGGTGTTTGTGTTGTGTGATGGAAATGAAGATCATCCCCCTCCTATTTATAGTTGTTGGCCAAGAAACAAGATTATTTTATTAGGTTTTATCTTGTTAATTAATGTGATCTTCCAACTAGGCTTAACATTAATTATGTTCACACCTAATTGTGGTTGTAATTTACACAAATGTTACCCTAAATAATATGAGTTGTACCCTAAAGTATATTATGTGTTAGCCTAATTTAATATATTGCTAGCAAGTGTCTTTCTTTTAAGATTAACCCTACAAATATTACCTAAATTTAGTAAGATTTATACAAGTGTCTACAATCTTGATTTTTCTAGTAGCTTAGGTATATAATTTTATTAATTAAAGATAGTGACATTTTTCAACATGTGTATTATAATCATCCTATTACATGTGTATATATATATATATATATATATATTTATTTAGGTTTTTAATTTCAAAATATATATTTTTGTATTGTTAAAATATGTAATATATATTTATATAGTAGTATAATTTCAAAAATAGTGCATATATTTTCTTAAATTTTCAAAAAATCATAATTAGATATTTACGTGTGTAAAATATCGATATATTTATGTAAATATTGATTTAGAGTATTTTACATTATGCTATAAATATCTCCGAAATATTAGTACATGTATATATCCATGTATGTTAATGTGCATGAAAACATTTCCTATAAATTATACACAATTTACATATGCACACACGTATATATATATATGTACATAAATAGAATCAAATGGTTAGTATGAAAACATAGTAGTTATTACACATATCTCCTATAAAATAATAAAATACTAAACAATTTAATCACATAGTTTACATACGAATTAATAATCAAGTAAAACACTAGATAATTTAATCATATAATTAACTTTTAAAATACCTCAAAATACCGGGTCATTACAATTACTCTTCCTCATATTTCCACGACTTTACAGATTGCTGACGTGTTTGCCAAATCACGAACCCGCCAGCGACATCAGTTTCTTGTTGGCAAATTGATGCTTTTTGATCAACCTGCATCAATTTGAGGGGGATGTTGCCAACTATATACTTGTAACTTATTAGCATTAGTATTTCTTTATTGTTAATTATCTCACATTTATTTTAGATTTGAATTATTTTGAATTGAATAGCTTGATTCTCCATTATTGTACATTATTTCTAGGTAGACATTTTCTTGCATAAATAGCTAGTATATGTAACATGTAAAACACAATACAGAAAAGCAAATAACACACTTTTGTATATTGTGATATTTTATTTGCTTTCTAACATTTACTATCTATACCACTATTAAAAAAAATGATCTAATTTGAAACATATAATGTTACACTTTAAAAAGTGTCTTAATTTTGTACATATCGTGGATCGTGACACTTCATAAAAGTGCCTTAATAAGTTATATCAAATTTGAATTAAAAAATATTTTTTGTGATAGTACAAAATGTCAAGACAAGTTATCGGATACTCAAATACATGACAATTCAATTAGTGCCACCAAATCAAGTTTGCTTTTAGTGGCACTAGCTAAAGTGTCATGCATTTGGTGTAGTGATAGCCAGTTTTGACACTTTATAGTGTGGCGATAAATTCAGAATAACTTATTGAGATACTTTTTATAAAGTGTTACAATAATCACACAAATGTGATATATACCACCATTTTATATGCGTCAAATTAGGCAATCGTTTTAACTAATGTACATGCTAACATCAAGAAAGGAGATAATCATGAGTCTCTAGTAACCAACCAAGCTACTAAAGTAGCTAAACCTGTGATGTATCCCATCAGTAAAATGGGTCCTATATAGAGATCAGTCCATCTATCCCACACAACATAATTTTATAATAAATTTCAATGATAAAAAATCTATTTGTAAATATATTGCCGCTAAGTGTTTATCTAGCTAGCTTATGTTTTGATAAAATTTAGTTACAAATTTATCACAAATATCTTTTATATATAAGAGAATTTATCTATCATAAATTTTTCTTTGATGAGAGAATGTTTTCTTATAGTATATTTACCCAAGAAAGTGCGCTTAATATAATATGATTAAACTTGTTTGATAACAGAATTGAACTAATTACATGAAATAATCAATATTTGCATATGCAACAGTTTCTAATATATCTAAGGTGAGACGAAAATTCGATAAGAAATAGTGGAGATTATATACCATTTTCTAGCAAAAGACTAGTCAGGTAAGCAATTAATCTCTCTCTTTCTCTCTCTCTCTCTCTCTCTATATATATATATATATACATATATATATATAGGTTAAAATTGAACAATATTTAAATTGCAGACTAGTACATGTGCCGAGATAATATAGTGGTAGACACCTTTTTATAACTCAGTGGTTATTCCATTTCAATTTTTTTTCGAAAGTGATTTCTCTACACATAATGATTAATGGTCATCTGTCATTGTACTAATTAAGTTGATATATAGAAATTTATTTGACTGCCGAAAATGTCATTATTTTGGCAAACTTTGAACATTAAATTTAAGCCATGTTGGTACGTCAAGATATTGTTATTATTTCATCTCCTAATGATTGCAAAAAATAAAGTTAGGGGCTTAACTAGCTGAACTTTTTTGGGTAAATTTTAGTGAAACTATGAGTTGTGGCCCGTGTACCTATGTTGTACATGCCAAAAATGAAAAGGTTGTTTATGTAGTTAATATAAAGTGGAAGGGCCATCACATTGATTTTGTCTTGGCATATATGTTTCTTACTTTTTTTGGTTTTTGCCCCCAGATTAATCTAAGCTAGATAGTTAGCTGTAATGATTTAATCGTCTTGTGTGTTACAATCATAATAAAGGTAATTAATTTAATTCATAAAAATTAGTTGCGTGGATGATGGATATTGAATGATAAAATGCAAACCACGAGTGGGATCTAAGCACCTATGATTGTGAAATTTCGATGATTATTATTATTAT
This sequence comes from Petrea volubilis, assembly GCA_026212405.1. Lineage (NCBI taxonomy): Eukaryota > Viridiplantae > Streptophyta > Magnoliopsida > Lamiales > Verbenaceae > Petrea > Petrea volubilis. The sequence goes on along the minus strand of CM047879.1, from coordinate 17,075,145 downwards.
TATTATTATTATTATTATTTCATGACAGGCTTCGATGTGTTATAACTCGTTAAGAACAAGTCCAATGAATAATTCACATGGTTCAATTTAATCATCAGAGTGCTCTTTCAAAAGAAAAATAAATAAACAAATAAAATTGAGCATCACAGTCCATTAATAAATATCTTATCACTGATTGTTTTCTTAATTCTAATTACATTAAGGCTATGTTTGGAACAAGAATTTTGTTGAAGAAAAATGGGAGAAAAATGAAAATAATAAAAAATGAAAGCATACAGTACTACCATTTGAAATAAAGAAAACAAATATCATCATATTTTTCTTATCAAAATCTAAGAACCAAACGAAGGATAAATTTTCTCACTAAAATCCGTCACAAATATTTAAATTTATGACAAAATCTTTCCATCACAAATTTTTTTATAAGTAAAGAATGTATTGTCTTGTAATAATTAACGCCTTAAGTGAATTAAATCTTATCTGACTGCGAACTAGGCATCATAAATCGACCACAACTATCTCATAATATTTTCATAATGTTGGTACTTTCTGATTGAGATCTAAAGTTGAATATTTAAGATGAAAATTGTTGATGTAACCACCATATCATTGTGATGGTGGTAGTGTTTTTTTTTTAATTTGTCATATCAAAGAAAATACAATTGGTTTCAAGATATATATATATATATATATATATATATATATATTGGCTCTGTAAAAAGTAAGAAAGTTCCCTGCATTATCTATCTGGGAACATATATAAATGTTTATTCCTTGACAATGACAGTTGTACATACATAAACTAGGATGAGTAATCATAAAGAATAATCATGCAAGTGAAACAAATAAAATATAATAATTAATCATATCATATCATATCATGACGTCATACATGTCTCACCACGATCTTCACAAGTATAATATATAATTTGACACTAGGAACCAAATCTGTGCCTCCAAAGCTATCTTTTAGGTCACACAAAAGCACCCGTCTTTTTAACCTATATCTTATTTCCTTTTACATAGCTCATGATATGAAAATGTTATCGTCCAATTCACAATATTTTTTTGGACAATCAGACAAATTTTTATTCTAAAATGTATTAATTAAATTAAACTACAAAATCAAATAAAAGATTTGATTGACAGAGATCTTGTAATGTATCAATATTTAGCAATTTAATCATATTTTGCCAATAAAAAAATTAAAGTTTGATGTTACCAAAGTTCAAATTACATCTTATGGTCGATGAAAAAAAAATTAATTACAAAATTCATAAACAATCGATCAAATTATACCACTTCATCCAGTGATCGTATAGAAAAGATAATTTTATTAAATACGCACAACGAAAGAAAAAACAAAAAAAAAAAACAAGTCTTGAATCATACCTTGAACACCGTAGTTGACTTTGTCGGACTTAAGACTTCAAATAACTTCGTGATCACATCCTTCAATTTTCACTCTACTTGAATGAAAACTGCTTCTATGTTTTCTTAGATGAAATAGATTAATTAATTACAATATTTATATCATATAATTACGCATATTAATTTTTCATTTTTTTTAATTCAAGATATACTACATATTCAGGATAGCATTTATATATCATCATCGAAACTAGCTAGTTGGAATAATATTAGAAGTGAAGAGCTCACTACTAAAAAGTATATCTCTAGAGGTGTTACACACACACACACACACACACACACATATATATATATATATATATGTCTATATTAAATATGGCATTTATAAATTATCAATGGAACTAAGTTAACAGAACCTTTTATTTTAAAGAACTTTTTTGAATTTAGTAAAACTTTTAAGAGCAAACTTAAAATCTTCACAACCACTTACAAAAAAGTGTACGCGGGAGTATTTTTCTTTTATTTTCTTTTTCTTTTTTAATAAAAACTCGATTAATTTTTATCATTATTATAACTTTGGAGACTTTTTCATCAAGTATCTTAAATTAATATTTCCTAGTAGTGCCTAATCCCGCTCCTATGACTACTCAGCACGACGGCGAGGATAACTAGTTAAACATTTTATTTAAAATATAACAATATATATATATATATATAATTAATTAAATCTAATATATTGAATAGGACTACTATAATTAATTTCAAATTCCCTTTTGAATCTTGAAAACTTCTATCTCTAACTTTTGACTTCATGTTATGTCAAGTTATATAGCATGATAGATTAAGAATCTATGCCAACTTTAAGTACTTAAAATTTATTATTAATAAAACTTTTAAGTGTGAAAGGCATAATATGAAGCTTTATTAGGAAAAAAGGGTCTCTACACCGAGGCCCTATATATATATATGTATATGTATGTGTGTGTGTGTGGGTGTGTTAAGTGAACTCCTTTCCGTACAACAATTGCACGTGAGTCATTATGTACATTCATTGAGCTAACTAGCTAGGGCCGCTAGGCCAATATTTACATGAAATTGGAATTAGTTCAGCACTAAGTTTATTACATATATTTTTTTTCACCAATTTATAAAATATTGAGAGTATAATTCATATCAATTTAGGGAGAAGTATGCCTTTATATATTCAGTTGAGATGGAACCAAAATTTTTAATTTTAAAACATAAAATTGTATCTTACAAAATATATAGGAAGAGCAATTTTATCAATTCAGAAGACACAAAATTTTAACTTTAAATATATGTGTTTCTTCGTGTGCGTATATATATGTGTGTGTGTATTCTAGATGTATATATTTTATTTTGTAAATGTCTCGTTAAAACTTTATTCAGTTAGTGATATTATATTAAACTTTTTATAGCGGTAGTTGTTTCTGCCAGCTCCCTTCGCTCCTTCTTTTATTTTCATCACAGGGGTCCAACTTTTATGCATAATACACAACCATGCCTAGCCACCATCTCTCTGAGAAATCCTAACTATATTATATATGGCTAAGCACTTTGAAGTGAAACAATTTTATAATGAAAAACCATATCTAGTGGTAAATCTAATTTATATATTTTTTTTAAAAAAGGGACAGGCCACCTCCAAAAAAATATTGATTCGGGGCATAATAAGTAGGGCACTTATGTATAATTATTTCACTAAATAAATTGAGAGTGTCCGTTATTTTCAAAAAAAAAAATCATTTAAAAATTGGTTGATTTTTTAAAATCAAATTTAAGGCCTTTGAATACGTAATTATAAGTTTCTTTCAAAATGTATATGAACTTGAACAAAAAGCTGGGCATGCTCTTTGCTGCTGCGGTTTGTGAAGGCTAGTTACTGTTCTTGTAAAAATTAATAAAACCACCTTTTCAATGGCGAATGGTTCTTTAATTCCCTCAGCTAGTCATATATAGTATCTATAGACTATATATACACGATATGCTAATATATTTATATTTTCATTCTCTTATCTTTTAGCAACCTTTATTGTATAGATGTGATTCAATTTCAGCTTTTTACTGAATATGACAGCAAAATTCGTTGAGATAACTCAACTTATAAGATAGTCAAAGCCACTAAACTAAATTAAGGGTTTATAAGGACACTAAACTATTAAAATTATCATAAGCAAAAAAGTTGAGCTTTAGGATTATTATTAGTATAATTATGGTGGGGGGCCTTAGATTAACAAGTAATAATAATATAATTATGGCATCATAACCACTGTATGTACTGGAAATTATTCTCGCCGCTACTTTTTGGAAATTAAACAACTAGGCCACCTAGTGCTTATAGTTAATGGCATGATAATGACAAACTTGAACAAACTAAAACAAGATTTAGAGTTAAATAAAACATAGGGCATGGAATTTAATTAAGGGTGGGGTTCTTGTTTTTGTGAGCCACATGAAACCCATCTCTAATTATTAGACTAATCCTAACTTAATAAACAAAAAAGAAACAATGTTAATTAAATGTAAATAGCATGATGATCATGTATGATTTATGAGATTAATCATAATTAATTTAGATGTGCAATATTAAAATGTGATCCATCTTTCTTCTTCTTATTTACTTTTACACCGAGCGAATGGGGACAAGTCAACTACATCAATATTATTATCAAGGGACAATTACACCCACATCTCTTGAGTTTAGGTGAAATTACGAAAAACTCACTTTTATTTCGAAACTTACCAACAATTCCCTGACATTTGTTTTTGTTTAACAAAAAATCCCAAACTGGTAATAGCTTTCGAAATTACCAATAACTTTTATGCGTCATAGTAGTCGCAACTGTCACCAAGAAATGTGATTCGTCAAACTTGACAAAATTCCTTGATCAATTTTGTGATTCCATAAACTTTCACGAAGTAATTTCATTTTAGACCACAACAACCACTATTGAGTATCACTATATAATTTGATACCACCATTACTTTTTTCTTTTTAAATTGATTTTAAATATAGTTTATGCATCTCAAGCTTGTCAAGTTCGTGGAAATTTTATCTCAAAACACCATCAAAAATACAAGAAATACAAATTTGTAATTACATTCCACTTTGATAAATGATGAATTTTATTAAACTTTAAATTACTTAGGAGACATTTATAATTATTAAAATAAGACAGAATTATTCATAAATTTACCTAAACTCATCACGAGAGGTGTGTAATTGCTCTTATATCAAATCAGAACAAGTACAACCAACATGGTTGGCGTGGTGGTTCAGCACCTTGTCCCTTAAGCATGAGGTCGGGGGTTCGATCCCTACCCATATGAATGGAGCAAACCATTTGGCCAGTCCCCTACCGCTTAATGCGCTGACAGTAGGGACAGGGGATTAGTCCTCTGGCTGTCGGCCGGAAGAATACCTTGAAAAACCAAAAATAAAAAATAAAAAAATCAGAACAAGTACAATTTAGTACACCACTCGAAACTGAACCATCAAACAAACAAGCAAACAAAAAATAGAAAACAAGCAAAGTACTATTCAGTAGATAAATAATTGCAATCGCGAGTGTCCTATATCTGAACTCTTGAGTCGTACATATGACCTTAACATTGGGCAAAAGCTATTCAACATAATTGATCTTCAAGAGGTTATGCATTTGATTCCATCATCGTGGATCATAGGAAGTGTCTAGCTGAACTCATAAGCTTTTTAAAATATTTGAAAGTTTATAAATTGTTATAATTTGTTTGGGAAAATTCTTAGAAAAATAGTTTATAAGCTCCTAAAATTATATTTGCAAAATAAAGAGTTAGCTACTTTATTTTGAAAATCTTAGCAAGTTCATTTAATTTGAACCGAATCAATTATGAAATTGCTATTACTAAAATCTTATCACCTCACTATCTTATTTATCCAAATATTTTAAAAACTGTTTTTAAATAAAATTCAACATATCACAACCTTTAAAACATTTTAAACATTTTATAAGATATAGGAGTTTATAAGATGTTTTAAATAGCCATAGCCGACTTATGATTGATACTTGTATAAGAATTATGTTCAAGTTATTTTGATGAAAATATTAATGAAAATGTATGAAATAAAAATATATTTAATTTATTGATTTTTGTATGCATATACGTACTTTCGGAACTATGTATATTGAGTATTTCAAAGTGATTTTTGAGGACCACTATATCGATGATAGTTAATAGCATAAGGTACATAAATTGATAATTATAAATAACAATGTTTTGCTTGTATTAAAAGTAGATAAAATCGTCAATCAGTAATTCGACATTCTAGTTGGCGCCGAGTTTGGTCAAGTCAATGTTAGTAATGTGGTAAGTGAATTCATTAATCAAACAATTAATATATATTTTTTAAAAAATGATTATCATATTCTAAATGTATAACCGCTTGTCACATGATTAAATTTGGTTGGAGATCAAATCTTTTTAACTTTTGATAGTAGATTAGTTGAAATTTTAAAAATTCCTTTTGGAAACATAAACAAATACAGTTTTAGAATCCTAGTTCACCCTACGAGATTTTGTAGCTACACTAGGTCTTGTTAACTTTGTCATAAAAATATAATTAGAAGCCTATGTGTCTTAGGTATGATAAGTTAAATTATAGGCAGGATAAGAGACCTAATTTATTCGTATATATATGTCTTGAGCTTACTATCAAAGGGTATATTACATCAAAAAACGCCAACAAGACTCTTTGATCATTACGCAACATAATGATCTGTACATATGGTCCAAAATTCTTCACTACACTCAGTTTGAGTCATATATATATATATATATATATATATATTTATTAAATGATTCAAATTTTATCATATTGTTAATTCATTTCGAAAATATCAATACGCAAAATATAAAATAATTTGAACCATTTAGTCTATATGTGAAATTCAAATACCGAGTTCATATATATATACACACACACACACACACACACACAAGAATTTTCCTATAAATGGCCTGTATACTAGATTGTTCTCTCTTCTCCCTTGCTTATATATATCTACAGACAATCTACGACCAATGATATTGCAGCTAAAGGCTTTAATAAGATTCATGTATACTTTCTCAGTCTCAAATTGAATATAAAGTTCATAAACAATGAGTTAATATTCCTTATGGTAATCTTGTTAGAATATTTGAAGTAATAATGCGGCAAAAAATAAAAAGAAAAAAAAGTATAATATTAGTGACAAAATAATGGCTAGGCTATCATATGAAATTGTGACTAATAAAATATATGCAGTGAAAATATTTTTTATTTTATCACTAATGATATATAGAGAGAGAGTTAATTACGTTTTATCACTCAAATTATACGTGTTTTTACACTTTGCACTATCAAGTTGTAAATATTATCGATTGCCATATAAAGTTTGCATTTTTTTTATCGGTTGCCACCTAATTATATTTTTTAACCAAAAATCCCGTACTAAGTGTAAAGCATGTGTTGCCGTCTCGGGAAGAATTTTTGGCTAGAAAATACAATTAGACAGCAACCGGTAAAAAAAAATGCAAACTTTAGGTGGCAATCGATAACACTTAAAACTTGAGGTTGTAAAGTGTAAAAATATGCATTGTTCGGGTGGCAAAATATAATTGAATCATATGTGTGTGTGTGTGTGTGTCTGTGTGTGTATATTAGGTGGACAAAACATTTTATTTTGTCGTAATATGATTAAATAGTAACATCATCCACATTTTGGGTGTAATTATTAATAAGGGAGAATTACATCTATCTCCCCTGAGGTTTGACGAAATTACAATTTAATCCAAGATTTTTTGTAAATTACAATAAATCCCTTGTGGTATATTCGGCCTAACAATTTACCCCAACCGTTTACAACTGTTAGGGTTCCGTTAGTTTTTGTATATAAAGTTCCAATAGTACCCTTGAGGGGGTTGTTTTGTAATATATATAAAATATTTGGGGTTGTATGTTATGTATGACATCTTTGTGGGGCTAAACGTAATAATATTGAAAAAATTAATTCCTTTTTAAGAGTTGTAAAATGATAGATAGGTAGGAGAAGAGAGAGATCTAAATACATATATATGCAATGTATATACACATGTAAGTTGAGAAAATTCTACACTTTCAATTCATCATAACTCGCTTATTTCTTCTCCAAATCGCGCAAGTTGGATGTCAATATCGATTACCGCGATGAGAGGAACACGTTGGCAGTGATAGTTTCGGGTTTCGCCGGATGGTTGACGACCAATGGCAATGGCGGCGACGACGAGGTGGTGATGGGTTTCCATTTTTCAAAAAGTTTTTCGGTGAACTTGAAGCGGGTCTTAGACTTTTTGACATGGAAAACACGTTGGTGAGGTTAATTTTGGGCTAGATTCGACGGAGGCAGAGAAATTGACGCGAAGAGTGGGTTTTATACATTTTTTGTCCATTACTTGTAATTATTACACACCACAGGGGGTTTATTGTAACATACACAAAAATATGGATTAAATTGTAATTTTGTCAAAGCTCAAGGGAGGTAGATGTAATTCGACCTATTTAATATCAGCAAAAAATAAAGGGCAAAACGGACTTTATAAAATTTTCATCCATCACTTATAATTATTATATACCATAGGGGGTTTATTGTAATTTATAAAAAATTATGGGTTAAATTGTAATTTCGTCAAACCTCAGGGGAGGTAGATGTAATTCTCCCTATTAATAAATAGCGGTACTTCCACATTGAAATTTTCATGATAAAAAAAAAAAAAAAAGTTACCACTATGATTTAAGATGAGATCTCCATTGTCACTCTGTTATCCCTATAGGTTGTCATGCTAATTTTTCTAGGTGACACTTTAATGGCAATTTTTGTTAACAATGTATTTTTGAAGAAAAATAAAAAAAATTATATATAATTACATTGTCAATAATTTTCTTTTTTCTTTTGCCTTTAATTATACTGTCTATTGCCATCTTCCAAAAAAAAAAAAGAAAAGAAAAAGAAAGAAAAGAAAGGAAAAGGAAAGTAATGATAAAAATGAAAAAAAATTAAATTGAAAAAAAATATAGAGATAACTTCTAGTAATATAGAATAAATCCTTGTTGTCTTTTTGAATCACACTCTAGGGTCTTGTTTGGCACCTAAAAGTAGTGGAATTCTTTCATTTTTAATGAAAAGATGATTCATACGGAGGAAGGGGGGTTTGACCCTACAAGCTAGCTGTGTCCTTAGACTTTTTTCAATGTGGTACAAAATATGTTATCATCATAAACCCTTCAGTTTAGGAATTTCAAAAGAAGCACATGTTCATTGTTTTCACATACGTCATATGATGATGTTCATATCCATCATCGAAACACGGACAACCGACTTTTTGAAGTATTGTAACACAAGCAAAAATAGCCATCAAAGAATAATATTTGTGTTGGCTCAAAAAAATAAATTTTCTCCATAAAAATGGTATTTTAATTTCATTACTTATCTTTTTTTTGTTTGCCATCTTTTCAATTTTATGTATGTAATACCAACTTCAAGATTCAAATCAAACCAAAGATAACTTTGATCAAAAAAATATAGTTGGATCAAGGACAAAATAAGAAAACTTGTTAAAATCTTCTAACTAGCACTACTATTTTTCCCATAAAAATAAAAAATGCAGAAACATAAAATTAATAAGAGCCTCAATTTCTATCTCTATTAAATTTGAAAGGAGAAAGTAGATGGGAAAACTTTTGCTAGAGCTCAATTCTGTTATACTTAACAAATCACGTATCAAGTATAATAATATTTATCTACTATATATTTATCATGTGTTGATTGCTTTCTCCAAGTATATACTAGTTATAAAATAAAGGATACAATACATTTTACCCCCTTATACTATATCATTTGTAACACTTATCCCCCCTTGTATTATAGAAAACATCACTTACCCCCTAAAATTGATTATCCTAAATATTAATAACAAAATTGCCCTTTATTTTATCATAAAAATGCTTTGTCTTATTATCTTAATATTAATATTGGTGGAAATAATTGATTTTATGTTTTCTCTTAGTAAATTATATTTTAAGAATGTCAAATAATTTTCACAATTATAAATGTTCATCCATCAATTAAAACATGTATACTATAAAAAATAATAAATAATTAAAATATAACACAATATAATTAGATTTTATAAATAATTAATATTAACCGATTAAGTGAAATTGGTTAAAGTGCTTATTTTTAAAATATTGATAGCAAAATACTCCATCAATCAATTATGCACAATTAATTAATATAAAGTTGTTCAAAAAATAATTTGTATATATTTTATTGGAGCCATTTATTTTTACATTAAAAATGTAAATTGTTAGAGTAGTGCCCAACAAACTAATATGTTTTAGCTTGTTAATTACTTTTTGTATCAAACAATCTATTTGATTAAATAATAAATTGAAAGTTTTGTACTTTATGGCCATCTTCATCCCATAGCATTAGTTATATTATTTATTAATGCATGTGGTTGAATCTTCATAATCACATTAAAACTATAAGACTTGACTTCACATAGAGATGGAAGTCGTGAAACAAGTCTCTATACGTGATCAAAATTACTCCAAGTCATTGAGTCTAATTTAGACCGGAGTATCGACTTGACTCACTAAAAGACTTGCATTTATGATATATCTCAAATGAGAGGATGTCTTTTGCTTGAGTTGTTTAATAGACATCGAGTGTAGTGACACTCGTATGCATAAATAGGTACTCATTAGGGAATGAGTTCATTGAAGGTCCCACATAAAAACTCCTAAATGAGAATAAAAGAATTAAGAATGTTTCTAAGCTTATGACATGATTTAACTAGTCCTTAGACTTGAGATTTTATAGTAGTCTTGTATATGGGCATTTATACTTTGATATATGTGTCGGTTCCATGGTGAGTCTTCATGCTCCTATGTTGGGTATAAGCCTCTCACATATGGAGATTAGTGAAAGTCAATAAAGGATTCGTTGCTCGTCTAGTTGAGCGAGTAAATATTCCATATATTCATTTGTAATTAGTTCTTTAAAAGCCTTGCGTAAGGGGGAGGACAATGAGTAGAAAATGAGTTTCTAAGTCAATTGTCAAATCGACTATTTGCAAAGAATTAATTTAAATATGATTTTAATTTGGAGATTAAATTGAAATTAGAATTAAATTCATTTTAAATTAATTTAATGTTCCAATTTAATTCTAAAATTTCAATTTGACTATAAGACTATGCATGAGATAAATATTATGTTAAAAGTTGAAATTTAGGAATAAGAGATAAACAAAAATCAATTAAAATTGGGACTAAAGAGTAAGACATATAGTACAATTGAAAATTCTTCTCCCACAATGATTCCTATGTAGATCGCATTGTACACGCCAACATAAATGTAAGACAAAAGAGGTTGTCTTGATTCTCTCTCTCTCCCTTTCCTACATTTTCTTTCCACTCTTTTGTTGATATTTGTTCTTAGTTTATATTTAATTCATAAACAATAAATTTTCTTTGTTGATATTAGTTCTTGGTTTATGTTTAATTCATAAATAATAAATTAAGAACAAGTTAGAAAAGATCCACCTTTTACCCGTGGTGCGATTAACGTATGGATATACTTGGAGGGAAGCGCTTGGATTCCTATGAAAGCGCGAATCGTTCGTGATAATCTGGGAATGAGAATCGCATATTTGAATACGCTTTTTACCATACGACAATAGGAGTGCTAAAAGGAATTAGTTTTCTCAACCTAATAAACGATTTGGTTATCTTAATTTGCACAATAAGTCCACGTCACAATAGTTACATGACATTAGGATTTACATATAATATGCTATATATTTTAAATAAAGTTTTGATATTACACTGCGTCTGCATCTTAGGACCTATATGAATCTAACAATACATAGATACATGTTTTACTTGAGAAATGAACATTTATAATTAGAAAGTTATTTGAGCTTTTTAAACTACATTGTATTAAGAAAAAAAATATAAATAGCTATTTGCAAAAATATTGATATAAAAATAAGGGTTAAACACACTCTGCCCCCTCGAACTACACCATTTGTATCATTTACCTCCTTAAACTATAAAATATAACACTTACCCCCCGTCAATGATATATTTGGACAAAATTGCTCTCATTTCATGTCTCTTTTTATATTTTTATCATACTTTTAGTATTGAGCTCCTTAAATTAAAATTCAATTTTTTTTATTAACTACAAATTCAATTTTTTTAAATGTTCTGATTTTAAAAATATATTATTAAATCAAGAAAGTCAATTCAAAATTAAATTTATTAGATTATTATTATAATACTTATGATATTGAATATGAAAATAACTATTCGATCTAATCATTTGAACTTAATGAATTTATTAATTATTTATTTAAAATGAAGTTGCTTTAATTTGGATAAAATAAAAGAGTATACCTTTGTTATCTATGATTTAAATAAGTTCTCTTATTGACTTATAATATTTTTAAACAAAAATGGATTCTTTTGTATAGAAAAAATTATATGTATTATTTTACTTTAGCAAATGAATATATAGCAATTTAAGTTAATGAAAAAAATAAATATGTCGTTCATTTTTATTAAAAAAATCTAAAATTTATTTTTACTTGAGAGTAAATAACTTAATTTTATTTTTAAATAATAATTTTTAATGTTTACCATAATTTTATTCTTTTTGTTTTTAAAACTCAAATGACAATTAATCATTTTCTTTTTTATATTATAATCTAACTAGTAACTAGAAACCATATGGGGACAGACAGAATAAAAAGAGAAAGAAGTGACACGTGGAAAGCATTGACCCCTTTATGAGAATATGCATGGCTTCCACTCCCCCCCAACTCTCCATGTATAAATACCTGCCTACTGCCAACCATTCCCCGCAGAAACTAAAATCTAAAGGAACACACACTAAAAATACTACTACATATCCATCACAACACCCACTACTAAACCTTTCACTTAATCCTCTCATTCATGTACCTTGTTTGGTGATCTACAAATCTTGTAATTATACCATATATATACATTTAATATTAGACATAGAAAGCCTTATATATATAAGAATATAAGATCATAGAAGGGCTTGCTTGGGCAGAATTTCAAGATTTTCCTTGGCCATTTGCTCCTGCCTCCAATACATAAAGGTACATACGAATCGTTTGCAACACTTCTTGAAAATCATTTTTCCCCCAGTAAATTTTCTTGATATTCAAGATAATTTTCAATGTTTTCATTATCAATATAAATTTCATTTAAAAATTTTCGAAGTCTATTCATTTCACTCTATTTTTGTTTTCATGTTTGCTTTTCAATGAAACAGGGCTGCAAGAAATTATTATACTTAAAACAAGCATGAGGATCTCATTCTCGGCTGCGTGCAAGCAAACACAGCCCTTGGTGAACTTCCCCGGCGGGCTGATCAACATGGACCAGCTGATCATCCCCCGCCAGCGCCGCAAGGACAAGGTGGTCTTCGTAATGGGCGCCACCGGCACTGGCAAGTCCCGTCTCTCCATCGACCTCGCCACCCGTTTCGATGCCGAAATCATCAACTCCGACAAAATGCAAGTCTACAAGGGCCTCGACATCGTCACCAACAAGGTCACCGACGATGAATGCCGCGGCGTCCCCCACCACCTCCTCGGCTTCGTTGACCAGGACGCCGACTTCTCCGCCCACGACTTCGTCCGCCACGCCACCGCCGTGGCCGACGCCATCACCGACAGGGGCCGCCTCCCCATCATCGCCGGGGGCTCCAATTCCTACATAAAAGCGCTCATCACCGACGACATTGAGTTCCGTTCAAGGTACGAGTGTTGTTTCCTCTGGGTCGACGTGTTGATGCCGATTTTGCATTCTTTCGTGTCGAAGCGGGTCGACCAGATGGTCGCCGCCGGGCTCGTGGCGGAGGCCAGGGAGCTCTTCGAGCCAGGCGGCGATTACAGCCGGGGCATCCGCCGGGCCATCGGTGTCCCGGAGATGGACGAGTTTTTCAGGACTGATTCCGCCGTCGGCGGCGGAGGTGGCGCCCCCATGGCCAAGATTCTTGAAACAGCCATCGACCGGATCAAGGAAAACACTCGGAATCTAGCTTGCCGGCAGCTGAAAAACATTCTCCGGCTGGAGGAACAGCTGGAGCTGCGAATGCACCGCCTCAACGCGACGGAGGCGTTCCTGAAGTCCGGCGAGGATGCCGATGAAGCCTGGAAGAGGCTGGTGGCGGGCCCCAGCACGGCGATCGTGGCCCGGTTCTTGTGCGAGGAACACATAGATTTCGTGACGGCCATCACCGCGCCGCAGCCCATGGCCGCCACCGCTGCCGCTTCTGTCATCCTGGGGCCCACCAACACCACCGCTGTCGCGGCCGCCACCCATTAGTGGGTCCCAGGCGTCATAAAATTCAGTAATCACAAAAAGAACAAAAAAAAAGAAAAAGAAAATATAATTAAACAATCTCAGCAGCAACTACTTATGATCATTAATTTCTCTTTGTCATTACAACTTAGGAAGAACATTAATAACTTCTATCCTTTTTCTCGTCACACCGCGTGGGAGAATTTTATAAGACACAAGAACGTCGCTGATTGGTTCCAGGTCCGGTCGAGGTGAATCTTTTTCAGTGCCACGTGGGGCATTGCCATGCCCATCACGTGGCAAGCACCCGAATCTGCTTTTTTATTTTACCTGATTTTTTTTGCTGCCCGTCCTCGAAAGGTCGCTGTCAGGCAGTTATGCACCTAAAACCAGTTTGGCTGTACAGTTCGAAGCGTATCAGCGTAGATATCTATGGAGTAAAATGTTGTCGATGTTGCTGCTGCTGCTCCTGCTCCTGCTGCTATTACTACTCGTGATGCTGCGAAATGAATATATGCAGACATCTATTTTTGGCCTGCAAGAAAAGTTAAAAAAAATTTTAAAAAAAATGGAAGGTGTCTCTGCACTTTTGTTTGTGAAAAAAATTATATATGAATAGTCCCACCGTATACAGAGTAAGAGGGAGTGGAATTGTCTTTCTTCTTTTTTTGTAATTTTTATTTCTTTTTGGGGTTTTTTTGGGTCTTGTTTTGTATGCATAAAGTGTCTCTTGGTGTAATCTATTTTGCATAATGAGCAGTATTATTCGCGGATTTGACAACTCCATGCCATATATATTTGCATATATACGGGCCTTTGAATATAAAATTATTGAGTGGTTGTGTGAATAATTCATCTGTTATTGAAAGGGTGAGAATTTCTTAATTATCTTGATTGAATTTCTTTTTTTCCCTCCTCAAAGGTTGGGTATCATATTCCTCATGGGGAATCAATTTTACCTCCCCCAGAAAATCATAAAAATACAGGCCATATTGCCTAAAGTTTTATGTTTTCCATCTGTTTGATTCTTATCATCAACAATTTTTTAATATAAATGTCTGCCCCAATTTTGCTGGCATTTTGAAAAAATTACTTTGCATACTTTGATCCAAAAGAGAACAGGTTGAATCTTGATCACTTTGGGTGAATGTATCTCCCTCCTCCCTTTACTTAGCTGCTTTCTGGACTTCTAATCACAAAAATGTCTTTTCAAGGAAAGTATTCTTTTCGTTTTTGGGCATTGGAAAAGGAAATTCCAAATTCGAACACCGAAAGGCAAAAGTTCCTAAGCCAAATAAATGTTAGTTTGGACTCTCTAATTTGCGGATTATTATAATTGTGTAAAAGTGAATAAATTCCGGACAAAACACGAAGGACACACGGTCTGTCTGTTCTAGATTTTCTACCTTAATTTATAGTTCATTGTACATATGCACGTTAAGAGTAAGAGATCTACACTTAAGTATGTGTACACAATAAAAACTTTTAATTTGCAGATAATATGTACATGTAATGTAAAATAAAAGAGAGGTCATGGGAAGTTTCCTAATGCTGAGAGATGATCTCAAGTGTAGACCCTTGTGGACTCAAGTTAGAATTAAGACAGACAGGGAAAACCAAAAAATGAAAGTTTAAAGAGAAAATAATCAAAAATGAAATAACTTATGGTTATTATTTTTCTATCTTAGAATTTGAATTATTTATCATGTTAAATTTTTTATGTGTCACTTGACATCATCCTTTAGCTTTGTGACACGAATTGGATGATGGGAATCAACTGAGCCCTGGGAAGCTGCTTTGTGTCTTGTTAAGCTTTTCATGCCAGTGGTATTAGGCCTTTTCCATTGAATTCTTAGGGTCATATTTATTTTACGTATATAACAATTGCACTAACTTATAGGAAAACTCCTATAATTAATCCGAAAAATCACCATTAATTACCTGGTTAACCACTTGAGTAAATTTCATATAGCTTAGTGTATGCCCCTTTGTGTTGGGGGTGCATTTTAGCGGTGCGTGGGCTGCTCGGTAGTGTGCAATGGATGCGTGTTTGGTGGCGCATTCACACGGTTGGTTAGCTTTTCCAAACGTGGCCTTAAAATGGATTGTACTCGATAAAAAAATGCAAATGTGCAAGAGGGGAAGCATGCGGGGGCATTGTTGCGATATATGAACCGTTGCACAATCGGATTGCTAAGTGATGCAGGCTTGGTAGCACATCACAAGTCCCTTTGCGATTATGATGCATTCTAGCATTGCGTTGGCATTGTGCTGGTCACTACAAGAAAACAGTGAAAAACCTGCAGAAATTACCTATGGAATACCTACAGAACAAACCTCTTGCAAATACCAACAACACTCCTACAGATGGGCTACGGAAGGTGGTAACATAAAATTCTATTGACAATACGAAGGTGGTAACATAAAATTCTACGGATATGCGAGGGAAAATATCCTTTAGAAAGTTTTTTTTCTTTTATGGAGAAATTTCCGAGGGATTGCCTACGAAAATTGCCATATGTAATTTGCTGATTGCCCAGCTTAGAAACATCAATTTTTTTAAACTTGATTTTTTTTTATCCCTTAGAAAGTTTTTTTATCTTTTATGGAGAAATTTCCAAGGCATTACCTATGGAAATTGCCATAGATAATTTGCTGATTGCCCAGCTTGTAAACATACTCAATTTTCTTAAACTTGATTATTTTTTTTTATGATTTTGTAATTGAAAAAAAAAAGGTAGCTCTTCTCTCTCTCTCTCTCTCTCTCTCTCTCTCTCTCTCCTTCTCTGAGGTGTCAACTCTCAAGGTAGCCCTCTCACTACAAGAAAAAACGATATTTTCGACGAAATTTCGGAGGATTTTCAGCGGAAATAATTAATTTTGGCTGAATTTCGGTGGATTTTCGGAGGAACTTTTTTTAATTAAATAAATTTTGGCAGAATTTTCCGCCGAAATTGTTTTTTTAATTAAATAAATTTTCGACGGAATAATCAGCTGAAATTCCGCTAAAATTTATTTTATATTTTTTAAAATAAAATTCCAATCGCCCAACCTAGGAGTCTACTGAAATTTATTTTATTTTTTAAAAATAAAATTCCAATCGCCCAACCTAGGAGTCTACTAAAATTTATTTTATTTTTTAAAATAAAATTCCAATCGCCCAACCTAGGAGTCCGCTGAAATTTATTTTATATTTTTTAAAATAAAATTCCAATCGCCCAACCTAGGAGTCAAACCCGGGACCTCGCCCCAGCTCACGCGCGCGTGCATTCATGTGCTCGAAATTACCAAAAATTTTGGAGTTGCTGTGAGTCAAACATTCGCCCTCTTGGTTGACAAACAACTCTCTTATCGTTGAGCTATCTTCACTTTGTTGTTATAATTCATTACATTACATATTTATAGCATACAACAATTCAAATAAAAATAATTAAAAAAATAATAATAATAAGTTTTTTATTTATTGAAAATTTTAATATTTATTAATTTTATAAAAAATTGTATATATAATACATAACATACAAAAATTCAATTAATTCTAATTAAAATAATAATAATAATAATAATTTTATAATAATAATTCAAATAAAAATCAAAAATTTTAAATTTTAATATATTTTTAAATTAAATAAAATTATTATTTTTTTAAAAAAAATATTAATTTTTATTTATTTTTTTAATTTTGGGTAAATTCCATTAACCACCCATGTGGTTTGCCGAACTGGCTAAAAATCCCGTAGGGTTTAAAAATTGGCTAAAAACCCCCCAAGCTTTTAAAAACGCTGCTAATTCCACCCAGATAACAGAGAATGATATACACGCGTCTTCTGTGCGTGCATAAAAGTTATTTTTAACCCTTTTGACTTTTAAAAAGTGAAAAAAAACTAAATTACCCCTTAATATAAATATATTTAATATTACCAAAAAAAAAACCTCTCTCTCTCCTCCTTTCTCTTCTTCTTCTTCATTTGTTCTTCACTCTAAACACACACATACACACACTAACACACACACAAATTCAATATTACATCATTCATCAGCAAATCCATCAAATAAATATGTCATTAAGCTCCTCTCAACGAGTAGAACACAAATATAGGAAGAAACTTGAGCTTTGGTGGTGAAAAATATTAGACCCAGGTTTGTGGCGGATGTGGTGGCAGGTCATATATTTTTGTAATGAATTTTCAATAGAAAATCATTGGAGAATGGTGGTTTAATGGTGTATAGACTTTTGGTAGTGCTAATTTATTGAAATACAAATTGAAAGAAGTGAAATTTGAGAGTAAAGATATGTTTGTAATTTTGATTTACATCCCAAATCGATGGAAGAAGAGTTCAAATTTTGAAAAATTAAATTTGGAATATTGATGGATATATCAAGATGAATACACCGAAAATGGTGTGACTTGCTGGCGGCGGCGGCGGCGGCGGCCTGGTGGTGGCATCTGTGAAGTGTTGTGTGTGTGTGTGTACACTGTGTGTGTGTGTGTGAACTGTTGTGCGTGTGTTTACTGTGTGTGCGTGTGTGAACTGTTGTGTGTGTTTACTCTGTGTGTGTGTGTGTGTGTGTGTGTGTGAAATGTTGTGCGCGTGTTTTAGTGTGTTAGTGTGTGTGTGTGTGTTTTATAATATATATTATTTATAAATTAGTTTTTTTACATAAATATATAATCTGTATATATATAATATTAATTTTATAATATATTTTATAATTTTTTATATATTATATATATTTTATATTCAAGGATCAATCTTGACATTTCATTTTCTATGATAAAGATCCAATGGTTCCTAATGGGAGGGGTATAACGGGTATTGTATGTAAAAAATTAATGCCGTTAAGTCTAAGTTAACGGCGTGGAAATTGAACAAATTTTGAAAAACATAGGGGGTTTTTAGCTGATTTTTAAACCCTAGGTGGTTTTCAGTTAGTTCGCCAAACTACAATAGTGGTTTATAGAATTTACCCTTTAATTTTTCGGCAGAATTTTCCGCCGAAAAATTCAAAAATTATTATTATTTTAATTATTTTTTATTTATTTTTTATTTTTTTAATTTTTCGATGAAATTTTCTACCAAAAAATTCAAAATTATTATTTTTTAATTATTTTTTATTGAAAAATTGTTTTATTTATTTATTTTTTATTTTTTTAATTTTTCTACGGAATTGTCCTCCGAAAATCCACTGAAAAATTCAAAAATTATTATTTTTTAATTATTTTAAATTTTCGGCGGAAAAATTCAGCCGAAATTTTTAAAAAATATTTTTTTTTATTTTTTTAAATTTTCGTCAAAATTCCACCGAAAATTGTGCGTTTTCTTGTAGTACCTTTTCTCTCCGTATGTGCAATCTACTCGATTGTGTGCCCGTGAAGAAAAAAAGAACCCTAACTTGTCATTTGAATATTCTTTTGCCGATTAAATTTGCAACTATGTTCTATATTGTTTGGTCATGTGGCTTTGCAAGGTATATGATATAGATTGTACATTGTTCGTTGTGTTCGTAATCGAAATTCTGAATTTCATTGCAAATTCTAAATTCTATATGTAAATACATATGAAGATGGTATATTTGTTATAGGGGTGTAAACGGATGTTAAACGGATCGGATATGTTGTTTCCATATCCGTATCTATTTAATTTATATATATACACACACACATAGTTAGGTATCACATTTTTTTTATTAAGAACACCTAAAGTTCACATAAGTTTATTTATTTATTATTTTTATATCTTTGTAGGTCATAAAGATTGGATATCCATTAAAAATTCCATGTGTTTTATTTAAATCAATAATTTATTATATATTATTTGCATAATATGAACTGTTTATTTTTATTTCTATATATCTTATAATATATGAAATATAATGCATGTGATTATTAAAAATTAATATAATCTTTTAAAACTATTAACAACAATTGAATTTTACAAAATTGTACAACTAAATTACAAATAATTGGATATATAAACATATATGTATTCGGAGCAGATATTAAATGGATCGAATATCTAATTATCATATTTGTATCCATTTATAATTGGATATCTATAATCGATTACGGATAGTATTCGCTTTTAAGGGATATAAATATTTTGCCTTATAAAAGAATACAGATACGAAAGGTAATCGAATTTTTGGTTATCCATTTACAGCCTTAATTTGTTATTTAAAACAATATAAATAATATTTTACAAATGTAGATTGTATATTAATAAATTAAAATAAGAATATGTAATAAGTATAAAACAATATAATATATTAATAAATTAAAATAAGAATAATCAAATAAATATGTAATAAGTATAAAACAAAAAAAAAACATGCCACAACTTCTTGCAATAGCTTGGTGGTTGAGAGCTTAACAAACAAGCCTGAGGTCACGAGTTCAAATCCTCTCAACTGCAAAAATTTGCATATTTTGGGAATACTATTCCAGCAGTGACGGCAGGGCTATGGGGGCCTATTCCACTAGTGACCGTAGCGGCAGTAGGGGCCTAGCCGGCAGCGATGGCGGTTGGGGTTGGGGCTGCGGCGAAGATAGCCCAGAAACCCCACAGAAAAAATCTCTGAAAATAGAAATTACTGACGGATTTCCCATAGAAAACCTACAGAAAGAAAAAATATCCCTTGAATTCATCCGATTGTTCTCCGTAGGTGATCTATTTCCATATGTATTTCGTTGAGTACACTCCTAGGTTTTCCATAGGTATACTGTAGGAGAGTTTACGGTCGATTTTTTGTTGGTTAAACTTGGACAAATTTTTCGTTGGTCACTCCATAGCAAAAGCTTATCGATGACACTTTTTTTGATGGAAATCCTTACGTAGGAAAATTCCGTAGGTTTTTCATAGTAAAATTTCATAGGTTTTTCACTATTTTCTTGTAGTGGGTATGCAAAGACGGTGTGCTTGGTGGCACATCTAGATGTTGGCCTTCTTGGAGGATGGCTAGCTTGGAGCGGTTGGTACTTGGTGATGGATACAAGCAGGTTGAGGTAGCATGTGGGGGTATTGTTGCAGTGCTCAAGCTGTTGACCAACAAGTTGGCTAATTGACGTGTGCTTGGTTTTGCATCATGTGACATGACTGGAAAACATGGCATGAAACGAGAGCACATAAGTAGGTTGTTGTGCGCACGACGTAGTGCTAAGCGGGCAGGTTACACGGAGCGCAGTGCAACGTGCGTGTGGACTGGCACGCGTGTATCGCCTTGGACAGAAGTGGATATTGGCAGGTTGACATGCACGCCCCGTGCAGGCAATGTGCGGATCAGTAAGCCATATTGTACAAATGTTGGCTAAGTGTTGTGCATTCAGGCTATAAGATAGATGCACCTTGAGGACCTGATGCTTGGGGCATTTCGGTTAGCACTTAGTCTTGGCGGACACTTGCAGAGTGTGCTCGTTTTGGGCAGTATGTGGATCGTGCAAGCTGAGGAGCCTTTGTAGACATGTGATGAATATTGTGCACAATGAATGTAGGTGGTGTGCACATGCACGGGCCAGGTAGCGCGTGAGCAGGCAAGGTGTGTGCTCGGCCGGATCTAGTAGCGCACACGGGCAACTCGTACTCATTGGCGGGACAGGCGGTTAGCTAATGCAAGTGGCAGTTGATTGACTCATGCCGATGGTTGCTCGAAGGCGGTTACGTTCGGATAATGCTTGGTGGTTATCCTTGTTTCTTGGAGCAATGGGCATGCGAAAATTTCTAGACACTAGTGGCGGTTGATGAAAACTGCTCAGACACTTGACAACTTGTAACTGATCCTAAACTACCTAACTGTTGAGGGTTTGTCCTCTGCGTCTATTTATAGGCCTTTGATGGCACAATTTTGAGAGAGGAGAGATTGTGCATAGTTAGGCTTCTTTGTATTTTATTGAGGTAATAAAACGAAGGTTGGGTTCACACATAAATTATGGTGTGTTGGCTTTAATTGTGATTGTATATGGTATGCTTGTGCCTTATTGCTAACTTGTGATTGTGCATTTGGGAAATCTCTCCCTCCACATAAAATATACACACATGGGTTTGAGAAACATGAGTATCGGTTAGATTTTGTGGGATAAGGCTGATGGATTCTTGGGGAATTTGGCCGGCACGGGGTGTAAGCCTAAGCAAAAAATTTACACTAAATTTGCCCTGTGACATTGAGCAAGGTATTCCAATTTTTTCATTGTTTTAGCTCTCAAATTGTTAATTTAGACTTTAATTTTTTTTTCAAAAAAAGAGATAGTTATTCAATATGGTAGTATATCATTCAATACAATCAAGATTCTTCTAATCTTCTTTTCTTTTTCTTTTTTTTTTTTCCAATTTTCCTCGATGGTAATTGGCTACTCGGTATCCAAAACCGATTAATTCCATATTCGAATTGGCAGACCACTAAGGTGTAGAGCTTTTCCTACCAAAGACAATTGCATTCATGGGATTCAAATACGACATTTTTAATTAAACTAGGATTGTATCCAACCGCTAATTTACCACAATCAATGGTACTAAGATTCTTGTAATGACTTACAATCTCATACATAGGACAAATTCCATAACACCCTACTGTGTTATTGGAATATAGCCTCAAAACCCCCTATGTTACAAAAACTCAGCACACTTGCCCTCTCAGTCAATGTAGATTTAACGCCGTTAGTTTTTATTAAAGTATCTATTATGCCCTTTTATTAATGACTATTGGATCTTATTTTAAAAAATGAACGGCTATGAACTTTAATATAAAAATAAAATATTAAATAAAAAACTATGAATAAAAAATGCGTAAGATATATATATAGCCCTCTCTCTCTCTCTCTCTCTCTTTCCTTCCCCACATCCCTCTCCCACCTTGCACCCCCCTCTCACACATCTCTCTCTTCTCCACCCTAGCCCCTTTCTCTCTCTCACACACCTCCCCCCCTCCCCTTCTCTCTTTCTCTCACACGTCTCTCTCTCTCTCTTCTAACCTCGCCCCCTTTCTCTCTCTCTTACATGTCTCCCCACCCCCTGTCGAAATCTCTCCACTTCTTGTTTCTCTCTCTCCCTCGCTCAAATTGGCAATAGTCTTCTTAGATCCACTTTGGGGTGGAGATTTCGGGCAGCGACAACTTTTGGGACTACAACGGCGGATTTGTGTGAGGAGCCGAGGAGATTTTGGGAGGCGGCGGGATTTGGAGGTGGGTCGAGATCTTAGAGTCCATGGTTGGTGGCAGTGTGTGGTGGGTGAAGAATGGGGAAGAAACGGGGAAAATGTGGGGGGCAAACAAAATGAAAAAATTGATTATATATATATATATATATAAATTTTAAAAATAAAATATGAAAAAGAAATTATATCTCTTTTTTTAGTGATTTAGTTAATATTATAACATGAAATCAAATTTAAATTAAAAGATAATAATTATGTGGATATTTTATATTTACCAAAATTTAAATTCATTAAAATGATAGTTAAATATAATTTTAGTTTTCATAAACTAAGTAGATAGTTATTGAATAAATAGACAATGAAAATATAATGAATATTTGTATTTCAACAAGAAAATAAATTTAAAAAAGAAAATGAAAAAAAAAGATGGTTTCTTTGTTTTTTTTATTATAGAAAAGGTAAACAAGAATTTTCATTATAGTTTGCAAAATAACTTAAATTATAAAAATGTTTGTATATTTTTAATTTGTTAATGAAGTGTAATTAATTAAATACAACAAATATTAAATAATTTTTGCTAATTTAAATATTTTAATAAATAAATATAATTATTTTTAGTATTTTAATATTATTTTCATAATTTAATTTTAATTATTTTAGTGCTCAATTTAAAATCAATTTAGAAAAGTTAGTATTATTTTTTGTTTAGTGTTTGATGGTAGTTGGATAGAAATCAAAAAATTAAAAAATATAAGAGGGATATTTCAGTCAAAAGCTTGGTTAATTAATGGTCAGAAACAAATAAACACAACCAACAAACACACACAAGGCTCGTGTGCTGTCAGCACCATCAGTTTGGATGGAAGTGGGGTTTTATATTTGGTTGACTATTAACATAGGGGGTAGTTATTAGGTATTTCGCATAAATACAGGGGAATCTTCTGAAATTTGTACTCATCCATATATCCCTACCCCGATCAAAGGAGTCCATGGTACTAGTACGGACAAGCGGGTTGATAGCTAAAATGAATATGAATATGCCCAAAAACACACACACGCTTTGATGTAAAGGGTGAAGTTATTCAAGATTAAACCCTTCATACTTTTTTTCTGAGGTACCTAATAATTGTTCTGTCAATTCCTAGTGAAAACAACATGGGAATCAAAAGGAAATGAGACAAAGGGCACAAAACAGTTGTAATTGCCGGGGACCCATGCACATAAACCATGGAAAAATGCCCCCTTCTGCATCCTTACTAGATTCCAACAACTCACGTTAACGTATACAAGAATGCATCATTTTAATGATAAATTAATTAATTAGAAATTTGATTTTTGTTATGAATTTCGTTTATGATAAATTCAATGATAAATGCCTTATCACAAATTATTTATTTTGTTTTGTTTATATTGAATTTTGTCACTAATTCATTGCAAATATTTTAAATTTACAATAAAATCTCTTAATTACAAGTTTTTCATCAATAAAAAAATGACTTTTTTGTAGTGTACAACACACGCATGTGTGCGCGTGCACACACATATATCACTATTCTAACCTGAAGTTTATAAGTTATTCTTTTTAGAGATGGGGGGAGCAGGGAGTGGAAGGTGTAATTTAAGTAATTTTATTAAAACTTAAAATTTCGCCCCTTTTTCAAATAATGAAAATATTCTTTATATTTTATAAAAATTGAAACGCTCATTCCCTAACATTTTTATTTATTTTTAAAAGCTGTAAAAAGATTTGAAATATATAAGAAGACATTTGACAATAGCTTATATAGTTGTGTTTTTATTAAAAATAGAAAATACACCTTTTGAAGACAATTATTAAGTATATAAAAACTTTAAATTTATTTAGAATTAATTAGCGTTCATAGGGTTCCTCAAAAATAAAAATCGTAGATTATTACCTCAACCTTGTAAACTAATAATCTATAAGTATCAAAATTATATATCCCAAACTAATTTGTATATATACACATACACGTATACCATCAAGTGGTATAAATTAGCGGTTCCACACTATACTAGCTTGATTAAAGATCTCACATTCAAAGTTTGGGAATACAGTTGCTTTTCATATGGAGAACTTTATACTTAAATAGTTCGACTCGGCTCAAATCCGAATTTAATTGATATTGGAAATTGGATGGTAAGTAAACAATGATAATATTATATATATATATATATATATATATGCGCGTGTCTAGTGTGTGCATACATATATTTATATATGTGTGAGGGTGTGTATTGACGGTTCTTATACCCACTAACGAGAAGGGCGAGTGGACCAACATTAGATAAAAAGACATAAATTGTTCTTATACTAATGCTCAGCTTTCACTAGCTACTTCAGGAAGAAGTTCACAAATTAGTGGTCAAAATCAACTTTTTGTAAAAGCGGCATAATTAATCAATCGCATGCAATTGCAATATCTCTGATTGGAAAAGGAAACATTAATCATTTCTAACCTTTCATGCATGAGGAATCATGGATTCTCATTCCCATGCTCATCTGCAAAGAAAATAATAATAATAATAATGCTTCTGGAGATTTAATTGGTTATACAATCCAGAATATATTCCTTTAAAATTAAAATCATTTTGGGAAAATTAATTTCTACATATATATATTGTGTAATTTCAAAAGCCCCCTTTGCAAAATATAGTTGATAGGTAGCTAGAAAATGATGTTACAGAAGAACAAATAATATATATTTATGTATTGGATTCATTGTTTTAATATACATATATATATATATATATTTATTATTCTTCAATTATTATTGTACCATAAAAGTTTGTCATGCCATTACTAACATATGCATCTTCGTTCTCTGCACATTTGCCATTACAACTTCCATATATTATTCAAAAATATTTTCTCCAAATTAGCACGAAACTTAACCGGTTCGGATCTTCTGTTACATAATCGTGTTACATCTCCTGTTATACTCATCAATACACGCCACGTGTATTGGTGAGCGGTCGAGATAAGGAAAGAGAAAAATTGATGATATGGAAAAAAATATAAAGATTCTCTTTCCTTATCTCGACCGCTCACCAATACACGTGGTGTGTATTGATGAGTGTAACAGGAGATGTAACACGATTATGTAACAGAAGATCCGAACCGGAAACCTAACACCAAATAAAGGGCAAGTTTTTAACAAACTAGCCAATTTGATAACAACTGTTACTATTATATATATATATATATATATATATATAGTTAGTTAGTGTGTGTGTGTGTGTGTATACATCTCACTTAAACAACTATATTACCATGTACGAGCTTGGAGATAACAAATGAATTTATATAAAAATGAAATTTTAGTGCAACTAGTTATAATGTTTAGTTAAAGTTCAAGCATTTTAAGTTGGAAACATGAACCTAACCACCACTAAAGAGAAATACGATCGATCATGACGTGCATGTGCAGAAACTAAATTTTATTCAACTACTTGTTGGCTCAAAACATTCTATGGGCAACCTCAGAACATTCAGTGGATGTAAAAAGTAGAGTGGAATTAATTAAAGTAGGGTGGAATTAATTAATTTTTCTACTTCAATTTCATGCTAAAATAGAAAAAAAAAAAAAGAATTAAAAAAAACGAAAAATTGCAAGCTCAACATGCATATATTCAATTCATGTAGATGATTTTCCAGTTTTTAATGCATGGCACATGGAGGACAAAAAAATGAAAAACTATCTGCCTTTGATTAGTTAATTGAGAAGATGATCTAATGGCGATAAATGGAGGCTTGGTGGATGAAAAAAAAAACTATCTGCCTTGTTGAGGAGATGGACTTTTATAAACCATCAAATAAGAAAAAGAAGCTTCTACATGAGTATATTGCCTTCTGTTTTTAGTGAAATTTGTTGCAATTATGTGATGAGTTTTGTCTATCAGTCTTATCATGTATTGTTATCGATTAAATCTGTAGTAGAAATGAAGTTCGTCACGAAACTAATTCTGTGACAATTTTGTTATAGATATAAATATTTACATCATAGAATCATTCATAGATTTAGTTATTAACTTCATAATTGATGGAGGATTTGAATCAGGATACTTGGAACCAACAAGAAATATTGTGAGATACTGTGAAAATCTATTGATCTGATAACAAAACAAACCGTTAGGACGTTGAGAGTGAACCCAACGTAGGTTCTCCAATATCTAAGTCAACCAAGGTATCTGGAATATCTAACATAAAATGATAAAATGAGGAAAATAAAGGATTAAGAAAGTAGGTACTTAGGTCAAGAAAATATAAAGAAGTTGAGGCCCTTATAGAGGAACCTCATATATCTGGGTTAGTTTTCTAATATTTTAGAGAGAGAGAGTTTGTAGGAAAGATAAGTGTCGTCATAATTAAGAAAGTAGATACTTAGGTCAAGAAAATATAAAGAAGTTGAGACTCTTATAGAAGAATTTCTGATATTTGGGTGAGTTTTCTAATATTTTAGAGAGAGAGAGAGAGTTTGTAGGGAAGATAAGTGTCATTATTATGAAGCCCAACGATCAAGCTTTTGAAGACAAGATGTCTTATAGGTCCATACAGGTAGCACCACATGGAAGGATCTAGACCATTGGTCAGGGCATACATCTACGGTTCACAATTTTAGTCTTGAATTGTTTCTAAACGACCTGTTCCAAGGGACGCGGATCTTGGAGTCTTTAGTAAGATTGTGCTCTTACTAGGGGCATTTTAGTCCTTACATTATGCTTCTTGCTCTATAACCTTATGTAGGATTTTGCTGATCTCATGCTTGGTCTGTTGGGCATCGGCGTGGGCTTTGTTGTATTTTGGCTTTGCCCTATCAGTATGAGTAATTTAGTAAATTAATGATAATATGACAAATGACAATAAAAAAGTTATTACTTATTATACACATTTAGTGAAAAAAATTATTTTGTCATAAAATAATATCAATCAATGACAACGTAGTGTTTAAGTTGTCATGACAACATATTATCTAAATTGTCACCAATGATAATTAGTGACACATATTGACAATAGAATCTTGTCAGAATATTATAATGACAATTTCTTTTGTCACTATATTTTCACTCTAGGTGCATTACTAGTTATCAATGGTGACAATTAAAATATTAATTATTATTGTTGCTATTAAGTGATATTATAACAAAATAAAAGTTATTGTCACTAAATAAATTCAATTAATTACAAGATAAAAATATTGTCGCTTAATATAAATATTGGTAACAATTTTTATAGTGTTACTTTTATTTTTTGTCATTACTATTACTTTTTTTTTAAGTGCATTGGTAATGGACTTGGTACTTGTGATGGACGATGAATGTTAAAATTATTACAAAAATCGTCAAAACTTTTGTAATTAATCCTTTTTTTCAAATTTGTTATTACTCTGTCATAAATCAAATATACATAAATGTTTTGTTTACAATGAAATTGTTATCTATCATAAATTATCCAAGTGAAGGAATATTTTTAGAAAGAAAAAAAATCTTCTAAAAGAAGCAAAAACATATTCTTCTAGAACTTATCAACTATCAATTATCTAGTGGGATAAAACACTACATTCCTTAACCAACGTTCAAGGTTCGAATTCTAAAATTGTGAATAAAGTAATTAGGTTGGGAGGATCGTTCCTATAATAGGCTTTTGGAGTATCGGATCTAGATTAATCAGCCAGTAAATCAAAATCGAGTGGCTAATATATATATTTCTAGAACTTTGTATATTATTGAATTTATTCATGGATGATATTAATATAGAACAAAATATTGTTGAAGACGAAAAATTTTGTCATAAATTAGGTGTCTAAGTTTCATTAAAGTATTTAATAGTTCAAATTCAACTATATTTTATATGTGTTTTATAAAAAATAATAATTAATAAAATGTTATTAAATTTGAATTATTGGGCATGCGCTCGAAAGAATTTTCCATCTAAAACAAAACAAGGATCAAACTTTTTATGTTGACACTACGAAGCATTAATTTTCTCGGATAAGGACAATCAATCGTATGTCGTGCACGGTGTCGTGCATGGTGTCCGATGCCCAAATTGTCATATCAACATATTCAAACCAAATTTAATTTCACGCAACTATACTTCTCTTTGATTGATGAAAAACGACATAAAATAAAAATTCATATTAACTATATATATATATATATATATTGAACTAAATTATAAATTATTGAATGAAAATATTATAATATAACAAAAATAATCTAAGAATTCAAACTTAACTCATCATTACTAAAAGACACAAAACTTGTTAAGCTAATCCAATTTCATGCGATTTCAAGCTCAAGAATTAATTGGGTTTTTACCTTATCTAGAAAATGAAAAATAAAAAAGCAATATTCTTCATGGAAAATATATTATTTTTTGTTAATTCATTACTCTAAACTTGAAGACATGGAAAGAGGAAAGAGTATGAACCGTGCTGCTGCAACATTTTTACCATCCCTAGTTGATGCCAAAGGTCATGCTTTAGAGGGCATCAGTTGTGGTCTAGTCACTGTAGTGCTCTAAGGTATCATAAATCATGAAGATACAATCAATATTGATTTTAGGATTAGAACATGCCCATAGATAGAATAGAATTATACCTAACAAAGGAATGCGATGCAAATTAGAGATAGAATACATGTCTAATGACAAAATTCATACATATATACGATACAAACCATACAAGTTTAATAGGTCTAAATCTAAAAGTTGAACATAAACTAGCCCAATACAAGTAAACACCCCAAACACATGGTTCCGGCAAGCAATCCTCATGGTGCAAGACCAGAGACGAGGTCTACCTAAAGGATCCCCAAAATCAGCAATCCTCTTCAAAAACCCAAAAATCTCTCGCTTCAAATTTCCAACAAAACAAAAATAAGCATCAGTATGTGTAATATGCATTTGTAAGACCATGCATCAAAATCTTGAATTACTCTAATGCACTTGATAAATTACGAATAAATACCCAAGTGTCTTTGTGTGGCAATTGCAACAAAAAATGTCACCATCAAAACGTATTCATGATAAATTATAGAGAATCGATTGGGGTTTTCTCTTTTTTGTACTTTTGCTCCTTTTGAAGCTCATTGTACATTATTGGAAAAATTCTTATGCTAAATTCACTTATTCTTGTAGTTATCAAAACAAAAAAAAACAAACAAGAATCAATTGTTTTTTTCATTAAATCAGCATACACCGATCAAATCATGGGTTTTATGTGAAAAAAAAAATAAATAAAAATTCCCAATACACTTTTTGAGTGTTGGTGGTGTTATTTTGCACAGCTAGTTAAGATGACAAAATATATTAATGGGACACATTGGCTTGGTCAAATATGTTTGTATTTGTGCGAAGTGAACCGATTGATATAACGTTGTTAACTTATGCGAATTTTTATTTTCTTTCATTTTTTGTTTGTTTGATTCTTTGTCGATTTGAAGTGGATATGCATTTTGTCCCTAGTTCAGAGTGTTCCAAGTTGTTATGACTATTATTGATATTTGCATTGACCCATTTTTTGTTCTATAGTTTCTTTTTTTTTTTTTTTCCTTTTTTTCCTTATATTAAGACATTGAACGTTTCCCGAACATTTCTGACGAATTATTCTTTTAAGATTAATAATTCCAAGGCTTTTCCCAGTTAATAATAATAATAATAATAATAATAATAATAATAATAATAATAAATAAATAAATAAACTGATAGATAAATAAGAAATATTAGTAATAAAGAATAAAAATAAACATAAAGATTCAGTTCCTTCAGTTATGGGCTGTATGGTTTCAAACAAACAAAAATGTGAGTCCAGGCGTGCAATATAATTCATGGACCTACTTCAAAAGGCCCATTGCAGGCTGAGCCCAATTTGTTGGAGTCCATGTAAAAGAACTGCAGGGGTGTGTAAAATTCGCACTGTAGAGGATAAAATCTAGGGCTTCCGGATGGCCCTCTTGTCCCTGTCCGATAATTTACCCCCAATTCTGTGCCCTAATTTGCGACGAAACCATGCAAGTCAAGGACCCTTTTCATCAAAAACTTCAATTTCCAAAACTCCCAACCTCGGAATTTCAAGAATCTCAATCTCTTCAGCTAAACTTGTTGATACTTTTGTTAGGGAAGCTAAGTGTTGCTCAAGTTTGAGCTCTCTGGGCGAATTGGATAAAGGGGCTAGCTCTACTGCCATAGTCTTCATCAAGGGTATTCATTTCCGTTGCTTTTAATATTTTACCAAGTCCCTCTTTTTTTGATATATTTTCTTGTGTTTAATTAGCCTGGGGCGTTTTCCATTTAATTTGCTTTTGTAGAGGGGCATTTGTTAGAGAATGGAATATATATAACATTTTCGTTAATGATTCCTCATTCTAATGCCTTATATATATATATATATATATATATATATATATATATGTAGAGAGAGAGAGAGAGAGAGAGAGAGAGAGAGTATGTAACATTGTGTTTTTGTGAGTACAGATGAGAAAATGTAGAGCAGGTTTGTGAGTGTGAGTATGTCTTGTTGCATTGTGAATGTGTGTGATGAAATGATGTTCTGTTGGGATGATATTCGTTTTAAAAATACGTTTTTTTGTTTCCTGATTGGTGGCTGCTTTGCTCTTGTGCTCTGGGCTTCGTTAGTCCTTGGATATGAGAGCGGTTTGGATGAATGTGTGATGAGATGATATTCTGTTCAGACTATATTCGTTTGAAAAATATGATCTTTGTTTCTTGATTGGTGGCTGCTTTATTCTTGTGCTCTGGGCTTGGTTAGTCCTTGAATATGAGGGCGGTTTGGATGTTGTCATGCACGATTTGTCGTTGTTGGACTAAGTGTTATAACATTGAATTCAAGAAAATATAGTTTTTGTAGAAGTTGAGATCATGAAAGAATTGCAGTCATGTTCACATTATGTTATCTTGGTTGTATCTTTTTTATCTTTGGTTATTTGATTTTGTTTTAGTTTTCATGGAGTGCCTAAGCATACAAATTTGGCATACATAGGCCTATCGAAGGCAACTTCAAAGGGGGTGTTGAAGGTGGCATTTTCACAATTTGGAGAAGTCAGTCGAGGTACAACTCAGTCTAGGCTTTGCTCAACGTCAATATGTATTACAATTTGTTACGTTCACACCAGTTGAAATAATCAGAAAGTTGATCTTTTTTGTATATGTTGGCAGTAAAAATCATAAGTGATAAGAAAACTTATCAATCTCTAGGATTTGCTTATGTATGGTTTACGAAGGAAGAGCATGCACAAGCTGCAGTGGATGGGATGAATGGACAGGTAAGCATCGTCTATTCTTGATTCCACTAGTTTAATTGTCGAAAAGTTATCCTGATTTGAGAATATTTGGCTGTTGTCTTAGTTTTTCGATGGCAGATTTATACACGTGGCACTCGCAAAGCCCGGTTCTTGTAAACCTCGTCCCAAGCCTAGTCCTTACAAGTTCTAGTAAGCTTGCTGATACTTACGAGTCAAATCAGGTCTAAATTGTATGAATAGTTCAGATTAGTTTACAAAACCAAAACTTTGTCCATCTAATAGTGTTTTTGCGAAAAGTTGAAAGAATATGCTTTGTGTAGAGTTAAGTCAGTAGTTATCAGCTCGTGATGAAATAATTATATTTCTGTAAATTTTAATTTTATTTTTTGTGCATTTTCTATTTACCTTTGGTTTTGTTATTTTTACTATTAAATATGATTATTAGTTATAATGTCCTTCATTTTATCCTCTTTCCCTGTTTGTAAGATGATGATGGACACATGTGAGTCGAGCAACGAGTTAGATTTATGGATTGCAAAGTTTAAGACATTTAAATGCTTATTTTATTTTGATTTTTCAAGTGTTGAATGAATATTGAGACTTGTGTTTAGGGATTGAAGTTTGGATTTTGAATTGTTAATGAGTTATTGAAAGTTGTTATTGGATATGAATGGATTTGTTATTTGAGTTGTTGAATAATTAATGATGTTGATTGATGATTTTTTGGTTTAAAAATGAGCACTAGAGTTAAATTGATGGGTTCCTTTTTTTCACAACTAGCCTTAAATCAATACAATTGTATTGAATTGGGTTCCTTTTTTAACAATTTGTGGTAGATTTTGATGTTGAAACTTGAATGTGTTAATTTAAAATGTGCTAGGTTTTTTCTTAAAAAAATGAATGGTTTATGGTTTTTGGTTTCAATCAAATCAAATCAGTTCAGTTTTCGATTCATTAACCGAAAAACTGCACAATGCTGTTCAGTTTGATTATATCCAAATGAACACCCTTACGTATTTTTCAACCTATTATGAAGTGATATTAAATTTAAATTACAATTCTATTATGATGGGTGATATTAAATCTACTTGTTATTTTTACTTGAATGATTTTCAATTTCAACAACAAATTTTTTTTTCCAATTAAAATCATGTTGAAAAAAGAAAAAAAGAAAAAAGGTTTGATGTTGGCCGCCTATTGCAACTCCGGCCAACATGTAAAAGGGAAGTTAAATATTGGCCATAATTGCCAACCGCGCCAACATTTCTCTACACTATTAGAGTTTTTAATAAAAAAAAATATATGTTGAACGCAGTTGTCAATTATGTTTGAGGGTAGTTTGGAAAACCTTTTGAAATGACAGGCATTTTAAAAATTTTGATGCCAAAATATGACAAAATAAAATCTTTTACTAAGAATAATGGTCCCATTTGCAAATTGCAATAAATACTTTTCAGTGAAGAACCATCAACTCTACCATCCAACTTCTTCAATGGAGATTTGTTGATGTTGTTTCTGTTTCTAAAGTTTTATTTTAGCATTTTGTCACGAGGAAACCTTGCACTAATTTCCTAGCAACTTTTTGAAATTTTTAACTTTGTACAAATAAATTTTGATTTTGACTGTCACATTAAATTAAATTATAATTGAAGTAGTTATATTTGTCCCATTTTCGGGACAAGAAGGTATAAATACAAAATATAATTGATGTGATAAAAAATTAAATGAACGTGTTTGATTTGCACTTGCGTTGTATTGTCAATTCGTAAAAATCACTTATAATCGTGTTTGATTTGTAGTGTAATTTCTTATGAAGCATGCAGCTTGTAATATAGATTGTATTACAAATCGATAAAAAGTACATTTTTTTCTAACATTATAATTATATAACTAAAAGATCCATTGTGTTTTTATTTTTTATATTTCCACTTGATCCATATGAAATTACAACATCAATATGGGGGGCGAAAAAGATTTTTACTCATAAAATATCATTAATTTTCAGGTAAATCAAACATAAATTTTGTAAGAAATTACGGTTTAACAAATTCTTGTACATGTATTGTAATTTTAAACCAAATACTTCCTTATTCTTTTGATAGCAATTAGAGGTTTCAAAAGTATTTATTTTTAGATAACCTTTTTACTATTTATCACTCTAACGAAAATATTAAAATAAAATTTATAAAAGTACTTATATAAAATACGTAATAAATATTTATTAATTTTAACAATACACGTCGAGTATTTCAATAGTACATGTTGAATAAAAAGGGAAATTATTGTATGTGTCATACTCCATATATATATATCAAATAATTCAAATTGTATAATATTATTAATTTACTTACTTGAAAAAATCAACATACAAAATCTTCCACAATTCGAACCATATATATTCTTTTTTTTTTATGTATAATCCATCCACCAGATCTGTATGAGAATTTTTCAAATAAAAATGATTTTGTCAAACTAACTCCAACGAACACCCGCGAACACAGCCTTATCCACAAAATCCAACCAACTATTAAATAAAATTAGGGGGGGGGAAATTAAAACAATTAAAAAAAAAAGAAAAAAAGCAATTAAAAAATAGGAAAAACTTAAATAGATTCAGTTAAAATCTCTCGCATGGCACTCTCTCTCCTCCTCCCCTAACACACACGCGCACACACACACACACACACACAGAGCGAAAAGCTCAATTCTCAAACGGGAGGGAGAGGATTGTGGTGAAGGAGACGTTAATCATTATCATGCACCCCATCAATGTCGTGCCGCTGCTGACCATGGCCATAAGACACCGCGGCGGTGGCGGCGAGCACGAGGGCGAGGAGACGGCGGTTGAATTCGGCACCATTTTGTGGTTCACGTACGCCGGAATGTCGTGCTTCTTTGTGCTCTTCGCCGGTATGATGTCCGGCCTCACATTGGGGCTCATGTCCTTGGGCCTCGTCGATCTCGAGATCCTCCAGCGCAGCGGCTCGCCCACCGAGAAGAAACAGGCTGGTTCGCTCACTTCGCTGTTGTCACAAATAGTTTGATCTTTGTTAATGTGGTTGAATTGTTGGTATTGATGATGTGCGATACTGTGTGTGTTTTGTTCTGAATTTGTGGTGATGAGTTTGCGCTTCGATCGGATTTGTGTTTGTGATGATAACTGGATGGAGATTGAATTGTTCTGTTGGAATCAGAAATAGTCACTGGGAGTGTTAATTTTACGTAGTTTTGATCGAATTTCTGAAAATAAGGGAGTAAAGGTGGTGGTGGTGGTGGTGGTGGTGGTTGTTATTCGTCTTCGTTTTCTAAGTTTGTAATGAAATAGTCAATGTGGAATTCTTTTTACTCGATCACTGCTGTCGTCGCAGCTGTTATTTGAGGGCGATCAATAGCTTATCCCACTGAGTAACCAGGGTACATTTTCGTCATCTATGTGCTACATGGATAATGATTTTAGTTACGGTTGAATTTCTGCTGAATGTGAAGAATTGTTGTTTCTCGTTTGGCATCACTAGTTTTGTTACTGTTCTTACCTTTACTGAAATTAGCAATTCAAAAATTACTCTAGGTCGAAGTTGTATTATAATTATCAGAATACATGTAAATTTACAATTTCATACGAGCATCATCTGTTATATTTTAGTGCATTACAGAATACTGAGGATAGCTGTAAATGCCACATTTATGTTATTATTATAAAGTCGGAGGCTTTTTTTTTCCTCGACTACTCTTTTCTAAGAAATATTTCTCTTTTCCCCTTCAATTTGATGGTAATGTTGATGTTTTCAGCTGCGATACTTCCAGTGGTCCAGAAGCAGCACCAGCTTCTTGTGACATTGCTTTTGTGTAATGCTGCTGCAATGGAGGTGAGAAATGTTTTACGTTAATGTTATTTCATTTGACTTTCTGAATTCGATTCAGGCAAACATTGTGTCGTGTGATGTTCAGTTCGAGCAATGAAGTCTACAACCACGCCAGATTTATCAATTGAAACCAAAATGGCTTCTGTAGAAAGTAATAAGGTGAAAATAAATGCAATTATGGCTCACTGGTGTGTTGCAGAAAAGACACAATAGTGTTGATATGTGCTTGTGTAATGAACACTATACTATGGTACCAATCATAGTTTCACATTTGCTGTTTGTCATGCTATGTTAGTTATTTTTCATATGGTACCCAGCAGAATATCGTTTCTGTTTAACTGGCTTCCAAGGTAAAGTTGTAGCTATATGGCTTAACTTGAGCAAAATGAAATAACACATGGGTCACTTGTTTGCACGATCATTAAATTTTGCCATTTCATGATTTTGTTGACAAGATGATGGCATAAGTATTGTTACCACTTGCTACTACACTTCGACTAGATAACTCGCTGAAAATGTAGGTTCACACACAATGGAGTCATTGAAGTTGAGCTCTTAAACTAAGATCTGCTTTGTGATTTGTCTTTCATTCTAATTAAGTGTGTGGTTAGACCAGTAACACGACCCTTAGTTACTGCCATAATCAATGCCCTTTTAGTGTCGCAACTTTTCAGCCTCTGTTCTTTCTTAGGGGAACAAAACTCAAACAGTTAGGGTGAATTGGATGTATCATGGTTAAATTAGGCTCTGTGTAGTGTTATATATTTCTTTAGGTATTCACAAATGCATTCTTTTCAAGATTCTTGTACTGCTTATTTCACTGAATGACAATAATAAAAATTATATATTGTTTTTGTATCTTGCAGGCACTTCCTATATACCTGGATAAGATTTTCAATCAGTATGTTGCCATCATACTGTCCGTGACTTTTGTTCTGTTCTTTGGGGAGGTATTTGTTTAATATTTTGACTGAAGTATGTTAATATGTGGTTAGTTTCATTCTAGTGAGTCAATTTCTTTTTATGTTGCCAGGTTATTCCTCAAGCCATATGCACTAGATATGGACTTGCTGTAGGCGCAAATCTTGTTTGGCTTGTGCGGTTTCTGATGGTAGCATGCTACCCGGTTTCTTACCCAATTGGAAAGGTAATTTGTACATCCCCAAAGTGAAACTGCATGGTACTCTAAATTCATTAGAGTTGTTCAATTAATTATATTGAGCACAAGCAAATAATGCTCATGCATAAAAGCAATTAGGGCATGTATGGTGATTTCCCATCCTTGGAATGGTAATGTTGCCAAAAGGACACCAACATGAGATATATATGACTGAAAATTGGCTAAGGAGACAAATTTGAGGTAATATAATTCCGTAGATCTTGCAGCATCTGCATGTTGATACATGAAAATATTCCAGGTTGAGCTTGTGAGAACCGGTCTCAATTTTCCTATTGACTGGTCCGAGTTAAACTAACTACAAATATGTGAATAGCCTCTTGACACTTATATGGACTTCCTACGATTCCAAAATTTACTGTGGTGAATGTAATTGAGGACAAATATCATTTAAGGTCCCAAGCGTTTACCAATTGTGATGCTGTTAGTACTATAACATTATCTTTGTGTTCCTGCATTTGGTGCCAAGGAAAATTATTACATTAATCCCATTGAGATTAAGTAGCAACTTGTGCTCCGCAGTTAGATAGGATAGTGATATTTTTATTTGCTCCCAAAAGATGAAGTTTCCTAGAACACTAAATACATTTGTGCATAATTTCTATGTACAACCTCTTCTAAAATATGTACTGTCATCCATCTACTTCCAGTTGTATAATGTTTTCTTCCATGTGGGAGCTACTTACTTTAAAGTTATTGTAAAATATGGAAGTTATTTTATGGTTTCAGATTCTGGACTGGGTACTGGGACATAATGAGGCATTGTTTAGACGATCTCAGCTAAAAGCTCTCGTCTCTATCCACAGCCAAGCGGTAATAATAATACTTTTTAGCTAAATGGTGATCTTCATTAGTTATTGTTGAACATTGTTAAGGTATCATTTTGTTTGTAGGCCGGCAAAGGCGGTGAACTCACACATGATGAGACAACAATTATTAGCGGGGCACTAGATTTGACTGAGAAGGTATGCTTGCGAACAAGTGACTAACTTCAAAATAAAAAAGTTTGTTTTTCTTCACTTGTTTTTCTACTACAAACAGACTGCTGAAGAGGCCATGACGCCGATTGAGTCAACATTTTCCTTGGATGTTAATTCAAAGTTGGACTGGTAAGAATTGTTTGCCATGTGACAAATGTTCTCCTGGAACTCTTAAATAGAATTATATTTTTCTCATTTATGATGTATTCACCAAGTTTTACATGTTAACTATTCCATTGCTTACTCTATTGGCTATTTGATGCTTAATTTGAATTGCTACTACATAGCTTAAATATAAAGTATTTAGAAAGTGTTTGTGTTTAGAAAAAACTGTTGTATTTCTTGTTGACTGCTTACAAAATGAGCACCTAAGTGCCCCTATATGTGCTACTTTATGGAGTACTTTAGAATAACATAGAAAATTGAAAGTAATAATGATACATTGGAAATACTTAGTGTTATATTCAAAAGCATAAGCAATAAACGTAATAATGTTTAGTTAGGATTTTGTTAAAAAAGAGGGAAAAGTAGGGAAACACGACTTTTGTGATACGACACCGTTCCGACTAATTCTAACAATGCCGTTCTTAAGAAGGGAAACAATCAGAGCACGGGAGTGGCAGGTTATTGTTAAATCAGTTTAGGAAGTTAAGAGATTGTTAAGAACTATTAGTGATAAAGAGAACAGAAAATCAGTTTGTAATCAGTTCAGAAGTCATAATCAACTTCAATTCTTTCTCTCTCTCTGTCTTCTTCTCCTTCTCTCTCTCTTCTCTTACTTCTCTCTGTTCCTTACTTGCGTGATTCTCTTCACGGCTGGTGACTCTTTAGAACTATTCTAGACTCTTTGGACCTTTATTTTAAACTAAAGACTTTTTTAAAATAACTTAAGACTCATTGGAAATTTTAAACTTGGACTATTTTTACGATTCTCTAGAAAGTGCATTAATGATTTAATTCTAACACTCACCCTTACCTTGTATATTATGACCATGTAGTTCCATTTGTACAATATGGCAAATTTATATCCATTTAGTGCAGCAAATCTTGTCAGTTAACACAATAAGAGATACATTCTAGAGATGCTGTTCCAGTCACTTCTATCCACTTACTAGGACTTATGTTCTTCTGGGATCATAATTGTCAATTCAAGATAGACCTCAAATTTCAATTTCTCCTCTCAGGGAAGCTATGGGTAAGATTCTGGCTCGTGGTCATAGTCGAGTTCCTGTCTATTCTGGGAACCCAAAGAATATTATTGGACTTTTACTGGTAAACTTCCGGAAATTGTGCACTTTCTAATATGTATGTATAAGTATATAACTTGTGGGATATCTTTTACTGTTAGGTAAAAAGTCTTCTCACAGTGAGAGCAGAAACAGAGACCCCTGTGAGTGCTGTTTCCATCCGGAGAATTCCACGGTGTGGCGTTGAATTTTTGACATGTTTACTGATCATATAGTCATCTATGAAGGTTAAAATATTTATTTACATAGTTTCTTCCCAGTGTTCCTGCAGATATGCCCCTGTATGACATACTTAATGAGTTTCAGAAAGGTAGCAGTCATATGGCAGCTGTGGTGAAGCCCAAAGGGAGATACAAAAGACTAACATCAATGGGGACACCTGGGGAGAGCCATGTTACAACTGGGGAATCGGATTTAACCATTCCATTGCTGTCAAATAAAGAAGATAAAGTCAATAATGTTGTTGTTGACATTGAGAGGGTCCCGAGGGCAACCTCCAGGCATAACCTGCCACATAATGATGCAGCCACGGATGGGATGGCCCATTCACCAGATGACCCCGACGATGGAGAAGTTATTGGTATTATCACCTTGGAAGATGTATTTGAAGAACTATTGCAGGTAAGTCTAACAACTAGATTAGCTTCGCCACATATCTTTCATGTTTTTGTAACTTTTTCTTGTCAATGCAGGAGGAAATTGTTGATGAGACAGATGAGTTTGTTGATGTACACAATAGGTAAGTAAGACTTTGAGCCTTTAGTTGCAATATGTGCGATGATTAAGTATGGAAATTAATGAAAATTATATACATTCTTTTGCTTGCAGAATACGTGTGGCAGCAGCTGCAGCTGCTTCATCAGTTGCACGTGCCCCATCACATCGAAGGTTGATTGCCCCAAAAGCGGCTGTACGTAAACTATTTGATTGCTCACTGTTACAAGTTTGCTTGTTACGAGAGGAAACTGTTCATGCTTGGCTTAGATGTCTGAATCTTCAAATTCAAATGTGACATATATTGGGAGCCTTCATGGTGTACTCAAATAATTAATATGAAATCCCTTCGTCTAGTGCACCTCTGTCAGGAGATGTTACGATACTTCATATAGAAGGCATGGTTTAACTATAAGGGTAATAAAAGGGGTGGTTGCAAACACTTCTTCTTTTGAAGAAGTACAAATTGTAGAAAAAATTGAAACAAATTTAAATAGTAAAAATGGACAGTGTTTGAAAAGAAAAGTGAAAAGCATCGGTTCAATTTTAAAAAAATTGCTAGAAGTTGAAAAAACATAACTTTAAAACTACTTCCAACTTTTAACTTATGTGAACTTTTTGTTTTTGTTTTTGGTTTTTTTTTTTTTTAGCAGAAGTAGAAAAGCAAAACTCTCATTAGCTGTTTTTAAAAGTTGAAGCTCTAGAACCACTTTTTTTTAAGAGAATGCAAACACCCCCAAAGTCTATGACATGGATGATAAATTAAGAGTTATGAAATACAATTTGTTGTTCTTTGGTGAATTTAACTAGTTAAAAACTTACATTCATTCATCCTTATTCGAGATCTTCACCATTAGCAAAGTTTCAGATGTCGGCCAACTATTTCGGAACCTCGTGCTGTAGAATTGTTGAATGAACACCGATGCACTTGAAGTAGACTTATTCATACATTTACTCTTCTGATTACTTCTCAAATTCTCTCAGGGAGGTCAACATAAGCCACTTCCTTCCCGGAAAGCAGGGGAGGATGAACCCTCTTCAAATTCACACGCAGCAACAAAAAGCTATGACCCCAGGAAGGTGAATAAGCAGAGCATCGAGAGTAGGTAAGTGTTCCCATTAGGGGACACGTTCCTGGAAATAAGAGACGAAGACTTTGATTTCTGTGCTGGAC
Source organism: Petrea volubilis (assembly GCA_026212405.1). Taxonomy (NCBI): domain Eukaryota; kingdom Viridiplantae; phylum Streptophyta; class Magnoliopsida; order Lamiales; family Verbenaceae; genus Petrea; species Petrea volubilis. The sequence goes on along the minus strand of CM047879.1, from coordinate 17,033,774 downwards.
ATCACACACTCCAGACGGCTATTGTAATTTTGGTGAAGCAAAGGCTAATCCTAGTACACTGGTATGGTATAACATCTATAATTCATTGTATTCTTTATGGACTGACCGAAACTTTTTCAATCTAATAAAGTAGAATCAGAGGGTTCTATGTGCTATATAGTGGTAATTTGGTGAGATTTTCACATAATGCTTGAACGGTTCTCCCTGATGAGCTTTCACGAATTGTTTTCTAGTGCTCGGTTGTGCGTATCGAGCGTAAATTGAGTTACCAGGGGGAATCATAAGGGAAGTTTGTGTGAGAGCAATCTGTAGAAAAAAGAAAAAAACGGATAAAGCTTGTTTGAGTTTGTTTTGTTAAGAAGCCGAATGTGTATTCTTTAATCTTGTTTATCATTTTTTTAAGGTTTGGTATTTAACGAACTAAGTTGGTTAGCTCGAGCCCTGCTTATGTTCATCTTGATTGTAACTCAAATCAGGTTTGATCAACCTGTTTGTTGGCTGGCTTGGTTTGGTAGGGCTGAATATTGAAGGCATCAAGAGCTGTTTTATATTTATATTCGTTTGCTCAATGCAGAAACAGCTAATTTATTCCATTTCCAGAAATAATAACGATTAAAATAACAAATTCTAAGGCCAAATTCAACAACAACTCCCCAAAAAAAGTGTAAATTTTGGAGTAGTCGAAATATCTAAAAATCTACAGAGTGTACTCGACAAACAAGAGAAACTAACTTTCTGTAATCGTAGTTATTGTACAACTGACGCATGTATCTGCCGAAAGAGTCTTGCAGTTATATATCTTTTGCTCATAAGACTTGATTTTCACACTTTGCCTGCTTATCTACTATATATGATCATATCCATTTTTACAGAAACTTTTCGAGTTTCAAACCTGTTTGCATTGGATTGCACTGCAGTTATCACCTTGCATGTAATTGCCACACACTTTGTTGTCACCAAATGGCAAATAGATTAATTCTTTGCACTGATATATATGTCATATATATATCCCTCTCCCCCTCTCAATCATCGAAGCCTATACCTTGGAGCTTCCATCGTATAAGAATGATGGTACACCTCCACATGATGTAAAGACGAGTCCTTTGCTCTTGAATGCAACGGGAACACTTCCGCCATGACCGGAGCAACTTCCGTGGTCGACTCCAACCTATCATCATCATCAGCATCAACTCTTTTAACTCTTGGCTTCAAATTGAGGTATGTTTGTGGTGTACTTTTGATGGGAGCTAAGTTATGATCATATAGCAAGGATCATTTGATTCTGATTTTGACTTCAAGAACTGATCAAATGGGCTGTTTTTTGGGTTAGCTAGGATGACCAATGTAGCACAGATCATTGATTTCAAGAATTGATCAAATGGGCTGTTTCCAAGAATTGCAAGGAAGGACTTGTATATGTGTGTGTGTGTGTGTGTGTGTGTACACACACATATATACAGGGCTGTGATAGTCTTGGTTGACAGATGGTGGGGGATTTGTAGTGGCTGACAGATGGTGGGCTGTGATAGGGTGTATTGTGGTGCCAACTTGTTAAAGGGTCCCATTGTTTTGGAAAGAGATGAATATGCACAGAGGCATCAACTTTGTCTCCCTGCCAAACTCCATGGGAAAGGACTCTAGCTCAATCTCATACAAAATTTATTCTTGTTTGTTTGTCTTAACATGCACTTGGGAAATGGGATTTTTTTTCAAAAAGTCCTGATTTTCAGGGTGGGAAATATTGGATGCTAGTGTGTGTTTGTGTGTGAAACTTCACCTTTTGGCCTTGAATAATTTATGCGTACGTTGGTGAGATTGAGATAATTGTGTTTGTGAATAGAAGGGCTAAGTGGATTGTCCACTATACAGAGCTATATTTTATATTTATTTAATGTGGATACATGAGTTTAACAGAATTGTCGTTTATATAGAGTTATATTTTATATTTATTTAATATGGACGCCGGAACTTAACGGGTCTCTCGTCTATGTAGAGTTATAGTTTATATTTATTTTTATTTGAGTTTAATTTCTTGCCCCTGCAAAACAATAAATTTGTCTTTTATATTTTGCAATAATCAAATATTGTCTTCTCTTATATTAAAATTTTTGGTTTCATCCCTCTATAAAATCATTGTTTCATCATTAGCTGTAAGAGATTTTCTATTGGATCAATTTGGTTATGCTAAATTAATCATTTGGTAAGTATAATAATGGAACTTGTTATGTGATTTCTCATTTATTTATTTTTTTGTTAAATTTTATATGATAAGTATAAATTATTCATCTTGAAACAAATTTGATTTGACGAAATGGGATCCTGTCTAATTTATGTTACCTTGAGATATGAATATGTTAAGAAAATTGCAATAATTTGAATAGACAGGACTGGCGGGGAAAAACAGAAAAATAATAATCAACTATAGTTTATTTAAACTAAAAGATATATTATGTCTCAAATTTTTCATTAATGTTATCCAACTGGATATTGTCTGGCTAATATTTATATTAAACTGTCTATTAGGAAGCGCTGAATTAATAGGAAAAACAATAATACTACGTTAATCATTTTTTTTTAAAGAAAAGAAAAGGATAAGAACCAAAAACAAATTGAAATATTAGTTGTAGACATTGAAATTTTATACCAAATATAAATTGATATGTGTAATGTTTCTTTTAAAAAATAATCAATTATATTTTTATTTATATTTTGAAACCTTTCAAATTATATTTCAAAATTAAATAAAATATTTAATTGGTGATTAAATTGAATATTTTCATATTTGGCAATAAAAATAATATCTTGCAAACAAATAGGCTAGATATTATTATTTTAGCAATAAATATAATATCTTGCAAAAAAATAAGCTAGATATTATTGTTTTGGCAACGAAAAATAATATCTTACAACAAAAGAAAGTTAGATATTATTATTTTTGCAATTCGAATCACATGTGTTCATTAAGAAAATGAATTGTTAGCAAATACAAGCCAACCAATCTAATTGCGCCACATCGACAAGTAAACATGGCAAGAAACTCGTCTCTACACATATTAATAGGGGTATTCTCTATAAGCCAAACATAGATCGAAGCACAAGAAGTCTTCAAAGCAAGAGAAGCGAAAGATATCCCGCAATTCTCTCGAGAAGATTTGAAGTGATCAAGTCGAAGTTTCCGGCGAAGATCATCGCATCCAGACATTTGATCCGCAATCAAGGTGCGAAGCCAACGAATCAACGTTTTTCCAAGTTAAATACACAGCGATCAAGGCGAAATTTCCGACATTCTTCATAAAGATTAACCAAATGAAGGCGTTCGATCTACAAACAATGTGCTAAGCCAACAAATCGGCATTCTTTCCAAATATACATCAAGTCAAGTCAACGGTGTTCAAGGCATTCTTCACGGCATTCATCAAAAATCTTGGCATTTGATTTGTAATCAAGATGTGAAGCCTACAAATTGCGTTATTAAAGATCAAATTAAGTTTCAAGAAGATCAAACCACCAAACCTGTTCTAAAAGCGTTTAAATCTTCAAGTTTCAAATTTTTGAAGGAAGAATCAGATGATCAATTAGAGATTGTACCCACATTGTTTTATTTAATTTTTGAAATTTAATTTGTATTATTTTTCCTATCTTCTAATTCAATAGACATGAAAATTTGTATTACATTAGTAATAAACTGATAATAAACACCACAAGACAACAAGGAGTTGGTGACAATATATTAAATAACAACATAAAAAGTTGTCAGTATTGATATATATTAAGTAACAAAAACTTTTGCTGTCACACAAATAATTTTCACAAATTCAATATCGGCAATAGTTATACTTAGATTGTTACTATCGACAATTAGTTATACTCCTAGATTGTATTTGATAGGAGTTTATGGGTGTGACTATATAGGTATCCCACAAATAATTATGTTTGGCGATAATTTTTTTTGGCCCTTGATTCAACTTAGACCCGATCTCTTATTTTACACTTCTTGAAATATCCCATTTCATAAAGGGGGTGGGATAAGCAATCCATTAGTTTTAAGCTTGGCTAATATAACTTCTAAATTACCCATTTAACTCTAAATCCCTTTGATGTCACCAAGCAAAAGTAAATCAATCGCCAAAATTATGCAATTTTTCAAGACTAACTGGAGACATGCTTGTATAAGTGAGAATGGTGGTTTATCAAGAAAATATATTGAAATATATTTATTGATTATGTATATATATATATATATATTTTATCATATGTATATTTTATTTCCTATGCTAGGTTTAATTAAATCTCATTAATTGATGGCAAGCATCAATACATTTCGTGAGTTAGAAAATGAAAGAGAGAGAGAGAGAGAGAGAGAGAGAGCATCTCAATTTTTCTACAAGTGGAAAGAATAATTGTAGGTGCTCAACGATTGTGTATTAAAAATATATTAAAAGAATGGTTAAATTAATTAAAAGCTTATAGAGAGCATTTCGGTCTTTATTGGGAAAAAAAAAAAGAAAAGATTTTATATAATTTACATATAATCTATTCATAAAAGATAATACAACCAAACACCCTTTTTTTGGGATAACTGTTGAAATAAAATTAATTACCAAATATTTTTATGCAAAGGATTAATACTGCACTTTTTATCATTGTATCACATGGACACTTAATCCCATACGGCTACCAAACACAATCATATAGTAAGAACTTAAAGACAAGAAAAAATTCGTCACAAAATTATGGTGACAAATCTTTTTGTCACTACTTATTAAATTGTCTTTAATAAAATAGTCATTATAGGGGTGTTACTAATTGACAATGATTACAATTAATCCATTTATATCATGGCAACATGAAGATTTATTATCATTACTAGCAAAATACGAAGTGTTGTTACTAATATAGTAATATATGTCATTAGTAACAATTTACACACGATTACTTAAATTCCTTGATCACTAATATAATAGTTTTCTTGTAGTGAAATGTCAGCCAACTTTTCAATAAAATTATATTAATCGACTTTTTTTGTAATACAGAACTACATATTAATTGGGCTAGTTTTCCTTTTTTAACAATACGTACACACACCTTGATGCATATTGCTAGGATTCGAACAATACAACTTTTTCAATAATTTAATAATTGTTCTTACAAAATAAGAATAACTATGAAATAATTGTCAGCAGAGATTGTTATATATGCCAACATTCACTAGTGGTAGACCCTAAAAAGACTTATCCTTTTTTGGTCTCAACTGATTGTCTTCTGAAACAGACTCGCTTGTACAGAATCAGATATTTTTCATTCTAATTGAACCAACATATACCTTCTCATCACAACAAAATGAAGGGATTCTTTCAGTGTTTTTCTTTGCCAAAAAAAAATGAATTTAGAATATAAGTAAATGAATTTGATTTGTACAAAATTATAAAATACTTATCTTAGGTGTTACAGTCGGGGGCAACTTTAAACTTCAATGAATATATAAATAATGTGGTTTTATACAGATTTGAGAAAGCGATTGATTGTTCCTACAGTCATTTTTTCTTGTCCTGTTTATGTACATGCATAAATCATAATACATATACAAATAGACATTGTCAACTTCGCATGTAAAGAGTGATGGAGGAAGCAATCAAGAAAGAAAAAAATAAAAATACAAAAATAAAACCTAAGAAATCACAAAATTATCTTTCATTTCTTAGTGGGTTGTTTATAACTCCCACCCAAAAGCCCAAGAAAACTCAGTAATTACACATCAGGCTAACTAAAAATCCACTCCACTTACAAACACAAAAAATGAAAATCTAAACCTACAAACTAAGAGAGAGAGAGAAAGAGAGAGAGAGAGAGAGAGAGAGAGAGAGAACATCAAAAGTACATATATATTTCAAGAATGCTTGTCTTCCCAACAAAGAAGCATAGTAATACAAACTCTGATGATATAGAGTTTTCCCTTCATTTGTCTCACCATTCTTTTCCACTTCTCAAATCTCTTATTCCCCATTTCTCTTCTCATTATACATACATATACATATACACATACACATACACATACATATATAAACATATATCACTACTCCTAATTAGCAATTATTAACTTTCACTTCAGCTCAAGTCCCATATTTATTGACTTCTTACAACTACTGTTGCAACAAAGTCTTCAAAAATATTTTGGCTTAAATTGTGGGGACGCTTTGTACCCTAATAATAACACAGCCATCACGTGCCTTAACCCTATCTTCAAACCCACATTATCAACACTTCTCCATCAGTTAAATTTGAGGACCACCGATTGCTTTTTTTGGGAAGAAATCAAAATTTTTAATTTAAAACAACGAGATCAAATTTATGTAAAATATAAGACACTTGTTTGTGTTTTTGAGGTCTGAGGTTCTTAGTTTTTAATACATATTTATTAAATAATATTATTTTCTATAAATTTGAGGGTGAATGATTGTCTCACCGTCGAGGCTCACCTTGTTATTTTTTTTTTTAGGTTTAATTACACTTTTAGTCCTATAAGTAAGATTCTTTTTTTAAATATTGTCCTGTAAGTTTGATGGTTGCACATTTAATCCTGTATTTTGGTTCAATTTGATACATCTGGTCCTGAATTGATATATTTGATCCTGTATATTGGTTCAATTTGACACATTTAGTCCTGAATTAACACATTTGGTCCTGATAACAGGACTACATTTGAAAATTTAGAACCAAATGTATAAAATTGAACCAACATACAGGATTAAATGTACAACCATCAAATTTACAGGATGAAATTTGAAAAAATAGTCTCACTTATAGGACCAAAATATAATTAAGCATTTCTTTTAATTTGTTTCAAGATTTATATAGACCTCGTTAACTTTTTCGGGGACCCCATTAGTATCTTGAACTCATTTAAGAGGATCCTCAACTGAGTTCAAAAATCTATTGTGATTCATAGCCTTGATTAGTGAAAGGTACTCATGTGTGTGTTTTCTGTGTGTTTGGGTACATACATACACATACATACATATTATCTTTGTCAAATCAAATTTCACTTTCGAGAAACCAATTAATTGTGTCCCATTGCCGTGCAAAAGAGCGGCAGAGGGGTTTTCACAGCCAAAGATGATCATTATCTTATCTCAAAGTTTAAAAGCAAAAGAATCAAAGATAAGATATTGAAACAAACATATTATGATTCATTGTGGACCAATTCACAACACAAAAGTCTCCACAATTAACTGATAATATATCCAGCTAATATAAGCTTCAAAATCACACACACAAAAACAGGGGAACTACAAAAGAAAAAACAGGGGAGTTACAGTCCCACAACAGGAACACAAGTGTTGTTTACTAGCTTTGTAATGTTGTGACCCATTCTTGAAAGAAAAAATTTTGAGGGGCAAAATCCAAGAATGGTGGGGGAGGGGGTGGGGGGTCTGGTTTTCCTGTTGCATTTAAGCAAACTATGCAAAGTACAATAATGGACCTAGAAAAAAGTAGTTTTATCTGCAAATTTAAGATGTGACTAACTGAAACACCTCCAATCACATTATTCCCCTTTAAGTAGCAATAGCTTCAAAAAGTAAAAACCAAAACTTGGGGGATATGGGTAGTGGGGGTGGGGTTCTTGTTAATGATGATATTGCTTGTAAGTTGTGTATGCTTATCTTGAATAGGAAGAGTCATGAAATTGCTAGGAGCTTGTAATATATATATATATATATCTTTTTGATATGATAACTAAAATTACGGTCGGAAGATCTAACGTGACTTTCCTTATTAAAAAAATTTAGCTGTTGCAGAAAAATGCTCATTTCATCAAAATTTGAAGACTTGATTTGAGTTCTCCAACTAAAAAAATTAACTATCACAAAAGAATGTTCATTTTATCAAAACTCGAAAGCTCGATGTGACTTTCTCAACTAAAATACGAAATATTGCTTTCGTCAAAGTTTATTGGGGCTAAATCCAACGTGTTCATTGACAATTTTAACAAGGAATTTTGCAAACATTTGATACTCTTGAGCTGCTCTTTTGGGCTGGTAAGTCTTCCGAGGCTTGGGCTCATTCCAATTTGCATTGGGCGAATTGATTTCATTACCTCGTTTAACCTGTTGCGTTTTTTTTTAACATCAAATATCTTGTTTTGCTTTGTCTAATTGGCCCAAGTTCAAATTTCACTCACCAAAAATGCCTTAATTTCCATGTGTGGGCCTTTGTAACTTGGGATATTAGCTATTTGCTCTTTGCAAGGACTGTGGTTTTTTTTAATGGAATATTCTTATTTTCCTTGTTGGTGCCATATAATTTCCAAATCCAATGATAATTTTAAGTCTCTTGTGATGAAACATAAACACCAGATTACATGTAGTGTATCAAATTCATACAAATTTCCTTTTGCCAATAATGAAGAGGGTAGTTATTGGGTTCAGAGTCAAGTGATGAGGTTTGAAATTAATATCAGGAAAGTCCTGAGTTCGAATTCTTTTACTTTCTACCCTTTTGCCTTTAAGTGAGTGTATGCGTATGTATAGGAATATTTTTCGGTTGACATTTATAGAGTGTCCTGGTAAATTAGAAATTGCATTCTCAAATTATGTTCGATAGTGTTTATTCCTTTATTTATGAAAAAAACATTATCAAATTAGTCCTTAAATTATAAATATTAAGAATTAATTTGTTATATTTATAATATTGTGAGAGGTCTAATTTATTTTACTTCATAATTTATGGAGATAAATACGAGATAAGATATAATTAAGAGACGCACAAGTGTAATTAACAGCAATAAAAAATGCTATAGCATTATTCCCGGTTCATCTACATTTGTCCAAATTCAACTTTTCTGAATTAATTAATTCATTATTTAATATTAATTATCTGTCAATTTTTCCAAATTATGAAGTAAGATAAAAAATCCTAAACTTGAACAAAAGGCGAGCGTTCAAGATTCAAGAATTTAGCTATCAGTTAAGATCATTGAATAATCAATCGATAATCCAAGCCTCCAGCTTCCCATTTCGCCTCGATTAGATCATCAGCTAGAGAGAGAGAGAGAGAGAGAACGTATGTCGTGTTTGGCATCGTGCTGTGCGTCTCTGACGTGCGGGCTCTGCACATCCGTGGCGTCGGGCATCACGAAGCGCTCTGCGAGGATTGCTTACTGCGGGCTTTTTGGTGTTTCTTTGATCGTTTCTTGGATTCTCAGAGAAGTTGGTGCACCTCTCCTCAAACACTTCTCATGTGAGTCAATCAAAAGAATGAAAATATATATATATATATATATATATATGTTCTTTTTGGAGATTGATGATAGGGTTTTGTATTTTGAATAAAATTTATGGGATTGTGACGTATAATTGGTGGTTTTTGATTTAATTGGAATTTTGTGAAGTGGGTTTGTTTCATTGTTACCAACCTTTCTCTTGTTCTTTTACTTTTTGCACTTTGTGTTTGTGTGTGTGTGTGATTTGAGTCGTGCCTTCACAAATGATGATATATTTTATTGTATTTCTTTGGGGATTTTGTTGATTTGGACTTCCTTTAGCTGAATTAATGGAAGAAGTTTGAACATTTCCTGTATGAAAGAGCTCACATTTTGAATTTCTTTGATGTGCTTGAGAAAAGAAAGTTAAGATATTCATGTTTATCGTGATGAGCTTATCGTTAAAACAAAAGATAATTTGTCCCGTTATGCTACTTATCGAAACTCACCTTTTCTTGAATTGTAATGGCGAGGTATTTGTTCATTCACTTCATGAAGGAGGCCATGCTGTTATTTTGGATGACAGACAGATTGAATACACAAATACGCATCAGGCGAATGAATTTTTTTAACCAAGTTTTTCCTAACGACTTAGGCATTAGTTGTTGGATTCATTTAGTGGAAGTTTTTTAAGTGTTGAATACAATTTTCCTGGTTCCGAGTATCTGCGTTTGATGTCTTGAGTGGTTTCTGTATTCATGAATTAACTGTAAATTAAGTGTTGTTTCCATTTATCCAGAGTAGACTACTATGTTAGCTCAGACCAATCAATGGATTTGATTTACAGGGATAAATACTTCGAATGACCTCTCAAAAGAATTTTTTCAATTACAAGCGGTTCTTCGCGTCAGCATGGGGAATTGCTTGTTCTTCGCAATACTGGCTCTCATAATGATTGGTGTGAAGGATCAAAATGACAGGCGTGATTCTTGGCATCATGGGGGATGGATTTTTAAGATGATCATTTGGGCTTTGCTCATCATCCTGATGTTTTTCCTTCCCAATGTCATCACAAACATATACGGTTAGTCTTGTGCCCATATCTTGAAACATCTGTAGTATTTAATTAGCTGCAATACATCTTGATTAACTTTGTGACACGTATTTGTATATGTAGGGTGGCTTTCAAGGTTTGGTGCCGGTTTATTCTTGTTGGTCCAAGTCTTAATATTGTTGGATGCCACACATTCTTGGAATGATTCATGGGTTGCTAAAGACGAGCAGAAGTGGTAGGTTTCAAAAGTAATAGTTTGTCTTTATTGTTCGTGTGGGTTTTAAGTGCTTGATCACATTTTCTGTGCTGTTTTCAGGTATGTTGCTTTACTTGCTGTATCAGTGGGATGCTATCTTGCAGCTTTTACATTTACTGGAATTATGTTCATCTGGTTCAATCCTTCAGGGCAGGACTGTGGTCTCAACGTCTTTTTCCTTGTGATGACCCTCATTCTTGCTTTTGCTTTTGCCATCATCGCTTTACATCCCAAGGTAAAACATATATATTTTTTGTTATTTATACTAATCTAAAAATGCTTGTATTTGTGGGAGAAATTCTTGACATTATGTATCTGTGTATTTATTGTTCATTAGAAAAAATAGGCAATAATACTACACCTTCCCCTGTTGGTTCCGAATTACACATCCCTTCCTTGTACTCTTGTGGATTATTACTCATAGTTAAATGATGTTATAGTTCAATTTAGTAAGCTTTTCAAATTATTCCCATTTGTATTTATGATGTTTCAAAGTTTCTTAATATTTTTCAATTTGAATTAAATATCGATGATTGGAAAGGGTGCATTTGTAATTTTGAAACTAAGAGGAGAAATTCGTGTAATTACACGTCGATAAATGGGAGGTCAGTGAAATTGACCTTTGAATAGAAAATAATTTCATGTTCATTTCAGACTACATTGGGATGAAGAAACATGTTATATTCGAGTTAAATTTTTCTCTTTGGAACTTATTTAAGGCTTATCGAGGGACTACATTGCACTAAGAGCTGGGTGAAAGCTCTTGGCCTTGTGGTTTCTAATAGTGACACTGAACTTTGTCGTTTAACTTGGAAACTGTGCTAACGGTGATTTCAACAGGTTAACGGCAGCCTCTTGCCTGCTTCTGTGATATCCGTTTATTGTGCTTATGTTTGTTACACGGGTCTCTCTAGTGAGCCCCGGGACTATGTCTGCAATGGTCTTCACAACAAGTCCAAAGCTGTAACTGTGAGCACCCTTATTCTTGGAATGCTCACAACCGTCCTATCCGTTCTGTATTCTGCACTTCGTGCCGGCTCATCAACGACTTTCTTATCCCCTCCATCTTCGCCCAGAGCAGGTACTAAACCCTCGTACATTATGTTTCAAAATGTTCTTGGTTCGAAGTATCTTAATTTCTTGTGGGCCCCTTTACGAGAACGAACACCCGTTCTGTGTTTTTTTGCTGAAAATGAGACAAACAATCATAGTTTCAGTTGAAAAATGAGAAAACAGAAAATAGAAATACAGACGATCGAGGCCTTGATGTGCTGAAGTTTTGAAAACATTCCTTGTTGCAGGTGACACGAAACCTCTCCTCGACTCAGACGAACTGGAATCCGGTAAAGGGAAAAATGAATCAGAAGCACGACCGGTTAGCTACTCCTACACATTCTTCCATCTTATATTTGCTCTGGCCAGCATGTACTCGGCCATGCTTCTTTCGGGCTGGACCAGCAATTCTGAGGATGCGGACCTGATAGACGTCGGCTGGACATCAGTCTGGGTTCGTATATGCACCGAGTGGGTCACTGCCGGGTTATATATTTGGTCCCTAATCGCTCCTCTGATCCTTCCCGATCGCGAATTTTACTAAATCTTGAACTTTTAAGCCAAATGCACAAGGTTTATGCAGTTGTTAGTTGTTGTTCATGTGTAAGTAATGGTGTGTTTTGAGCAAAATCTAAAAGTAGAATCAAGAATGTATAGTTCGATGTATTGTAGCTTTACTTGTGTTTGGGAGTTGTGCAGTGTGGGTTGCTTATGCTTACAAGTTTACTATACTGTAATTTGACGCTTTTTGGGCACGAAAGATTTGTGTACTTTTTCTGGCTCAAGTTACCAATATTGCAATTTGATATCACATTTATGTAATGTTGTCTTTTTTTTTTTGTGTATGAAAGATTTGTTTACCTTTTTAGTTCGGATCCAGAATGGTGGGGATATATTGTAGTTCAAAATTGAATTGGGTCGGTGCGTGAAGCATATTTTATCACGCGATTCTTGTGTAATTTATGAATCAAGTGATCAATTGTATGATAAATGTAATAATATAAAATTAGATTAGCGTGTGAAATCTGATTCAAAGAAAGAATTTTGTAACAGAGTGTCAGGCTCTCAGCCCATTTTTGTAGATTTGAAATAAAAAAAAAAATTTCAAAATTCACTTTTTATATTAAAATTCTTTTTTTAAAGTCAAAGTATCAATTAATTAAAATTAAAAGTATTTTAAAAAATATTTTTATTAAAAGCTATAAATCTAATAGCTTTCAAAAAGGTCATTTTTGGGTTTTGTAAGCTTCTCGGTTTTCTTGTAAAAGCTTAGCTAAACACAGTTTTTTTCATCGCATTTTTTTAAAAATAATAAATATTTCTCGTCTCTTTAAAAAAAAAATCCACTCAAACAGACTCTTTTCACAAATGAATTTGAAAATTTGATTTAACAAGAAATTCCCAAATTTGGATATGTAAATGAGTTATATTTATGTAAAAAATGAAAAAGAAAAAGAAAGAAAGAGACAAAAACTAAATTCTTTCCTGTGCTTCATCAAGTTAAATGTCAAAGTTGAGGAGTAAAAGCATTAATTAAGATGACATAAACAACAAAAATAATTAAAATTTTAGAGAAAGTACCCAAAAAAAAGGACAATAAAAAAATAAAAATTCCCTCAAAATAAGTAGCTATTAATGTGCATATATTTTGAACTTCACACAAAGTGGGGTGAACCAATCTTAACGTGCGCACTTCCCCCCGCCGCTCAAACACCCCGCTAACGTGCGCACCTCCCTGTCGCCCCCACCTGAAATACCCCCACGCCCCCCTCCTCCCTCTCCGCCGCCGTTTCTTCACTAACATGCACCATCACCTCCTCTCCTCCACCATAACCATGGCACCTTCATCGGCCCTCAAAAAACCAACCACCCACCACCCCAAAGCCCACTCCCCCCACAGCTCAAATTCCCCAAATTGCCCTTCTCTCTGCCGGCACTCTCCCTCCGCCACCCTCGACCTCCTCATCTTCATCCTCGTGCTCTTCTCCGGTGCTTTCTTGATCATCTCCTACTTCTCTTACCTCTTTCACTCTCTCTCTCTGATTCTGCCCCCTTTTTCTACTATCATCTCCCATTTACATTACCATTTAGCCTCAAACCCGCAATCCCAGCTAATATTTTTCGCGTTGTTCGTTGTGTCGTTTGTGGGTTTTGCTGTTTCGTTTGAGATCTGCTGTGGGCATAGATCGAGGAGGTGTGGGAAGAAAGGGTGTAAAGGGTTGAAGAAGGCGATTGAGTTTGATTTGCAGCTGCAGGGTGAGGACTTGCTGAGGATTGTTGATGGGAATAAGGCCGTGAAGGATGTGAATGAGCTTCCGTGGAAAGGAGGGAGTGAGGATAACCCGGATTACGAGTGTTTGCGTGCTGAGTTGAGGAAGATGGCTCCGCCCAACGGGCGTGCCGTGCTCCTCTTTCGCGATCAATGCGGATGCCCGGTGTCGAAACTCGAAGGTTGGGGGCCGAAACGAGGCCGGCGCCACAAGAAGTGAGTTTTGAAGCTTTGGTTTGAATGTTGATTCTTGATTGCAAGAATGATGCACTTTTTAACTGGTTTTTGGAATTTGTTTGAAGTGTAATGTGATAATGGGAATTAAAAATGTGAATTTTTTTTTACTTGTTTGGCATTGAATGGCTTTATCATGGTGATCAATTGTTTCTGATATGGTGGTATTGGGTTGCAAGTCGGTTCTAGTTTTTCGTCATTTTTTGGAAATTTATCTGTAGTTAAGTGTGATTAGCTAACATTGTAGATGATGGACCGTTATCAAATTGTTGTCTGTTCAGTGATTTTGAGGAAGGCTGGCGAGCAGTAAAATGCGTTATGCTTAATGACTTCTAGTGTTTTCTTTGTCAGTGTTAAGAATATGAAATTTGTGTTAGTGTATGTTGGTTGTGTTTGTTAGAGGTGGATATCAGCTTTAGTTTCTTGAGGGTTCTGATTTTCAGAAAAGGGAGGTTGATTTTCCGCAATGTATATAGCACTTTGTTTTCTCCTTCTTGATCAGTGGTGATTGTAGTTATCTCAAAAATAGTTCTTGCTAGCTGAGTTTTTGCAGTTCTTACTTATGGTTCGGTTGCCAACCAAGAATGTCTACTTGTCACTCTAGAGTTACTTGGGATCGATATTGTATGGTTCCTGTTAGGGTTTCAAGCAGAGGGAGTGAGAGATCCACTTCTGGTAAACTGTCAACTATTTGACGAAGGAGCTTGAGCCTCAGTAGGCAGATCACTGTCTTGTATCATGTGCTTTATTTTCTTTTATATATATATTGGTAATCCCTAAGTACCAAGGCAAATAGATATTCATTTGAAGTTCAATTAGCAAGGTACTGTTTTACACTTTGGAGATCAATAACTTTATTCCAGATGTCCTATTCCTTTGTTTCATAGTCTTCCTCTAATGGCGAAAGCCAAGTTTGCAATGAGACTACTGTCGCCGTTTAAATGTTCAAGTCCTAGTGCATGAACTTATTTGGCTACTCTTGCTTATTACCACTTGCTCTCTTGTAGTTTGAAATTTTAATCGACTAAAATCAGCCAAACAAAGTGTTTCTCTGGATCAATTTCATTATTCAATGAAATGTGCTTATATGCTGCTCTATACTCCCATTCATTGTATTGTGATAACCAGCATGGTTTGACATATGCTATGTATATATCATTAAGTACTACTATCTTCTTTTCTTTGAGTGGGTTCAAATTTACTATTTTGATTTTTGTTCGATACCATCTTCAGGAGTCTAGCTCTTACTGGCGGAGGAGATCATCGCTGACATGCAAACTTGTCACTTGGGTCTCGTCTAATGCTTCCTTTATCGCCATTCGTGTCATTTGCTAGAAGATTGTATCAGAAGGAACAATTCTTTTGTCTTCTTCAATGTAGCTAGTTGACGAGTCGCCTTGAAAGTCCAGTCCTTGTAAAGAAACTTAAGCTTACCCACATTATCGGGGAAGCTAACCTCTTTCTCTATACCAAGACGAATAAATTAATAGCATTTCCCCAAATTCATATTGTTAGTATATTATAACTATTCTATGCTATGCTTTGCTTTGGTTTCAGGTTGTTCTACATCCGTCGGATCCCGGTAAGAACATCCGGCTGAAGCATCCGACGATGATGGTGGTGCAACATATCATTTTAGTTGAATGGTTCAGTGTAACTTTCTATGTATCTGATTGTAAATTTATAAGATTTTTCCTTATTTTTCAATGCCTATGCGGCTATGCGTTATTATATCATCTGCTGTATGGTTTGGTTAGTTGGCTAGTTGCTGTATGCGTCATTGCCCTGGCCGTTATGAGGAATAATTGATGAGGAATGTGATGCAATATTGAATGACGGTGTGAAACTAATTAAATGCTAAAATCGCAATATTGAATGAGGGCATGAAACTAATTAAATGCTAAAATCAACATCTTGTGCCACTGGAGCTATAATTCAATGGTGAGGGGATTGAACATGGTATTATTGAAATCTTGTATTTGAATCTTTTTGTCTTTTTCTCTGTCCTTTTTGGTGTGTTTATTGTATTTTAATTGATATTTATACAGTGTTCCGAGTTGATTGTATTATAAAAAAAAGACATCTTGTGTACTTTACAGGATTAGTTAGATGATGAATTAGCGAAACAATATTCATTTTATCAAATTGCCTTTAGTAAAGTTATCAGGATTGAGACAAATGGGCCTAAGCTTTTTCCCAGGTTTGAGATCACCAAATTTCTTGTATGAACCACGTGTTGGTCCCTAAATAAATTAAATGATTTAGATTGTAATGTATTTTTCTTGTTGATATTTTTATAAATGAATTAATGATGTAACACGATTTGAATCGTTTGATATATGTATTGAATCCAAATCGATAGGAGCGAATCATCGTACATTTTTTCGCAAACATGGACTGAGGCAATAGCAATGCAACAGTAGGGTAGGGGTAGGGAATGGGATGGTTTGCGTATAAATTTTATTTATTTTAAATATTAAGGGAATATTTCTAATTTTTTTTTAAATCACAGGTTATTTTGTAATATTAATGGTTTTTTGGGATATTCCAATAAAATTTGGTGCATTTTTTTGACCTTTTTGCGAAAATTTCTTAAATAATCTTGACGCGAAGATTGAATCAAAAAGTATTTTTGTAAGACAAATTCTAGATCTTTTGTCTAACAAGATTAATTTGGAGGAGTCCCCCGACTGCCCTTTCTAGGGGGAATCCAAATTAGTTGTTTCGAAATAAGAAACATGAAACTCGTTTAAAAAATTAAAAAAAAAAAAATTGAAACTCAAATAACAATAGATAATAATTAAAAGTCTAAAATTAAATAACCAATGATAAGTTTAATGTATCGTGTAAAAGCTAAACCAAAAGGAAATACAAGAAAATGTTTTAGAATATTGAAAAAAGTTATATATTATTTTGTTAAATAGAGTGCCCTCAAAAAAAGAAAAAAAAATCATATATTATTAGCTATAATATATTGCACTATATATACAAATCATTACTAATATTATATACAAAATAATTAATTTAATAAAAATATTATTAGAATTCGCATTCGAATTCACTTATAGCGAGGTAATGACCCTCTTAATTAAATTTACTTATAATTTTATGGCAAGTATATAAATTACATGGAAAAATAAAATAAAATTACATAGTTACACCATCTAATGAACATTGCTCCTGCGACCCAAAATCTTGCCTTTACACTATCCTTCACTCTCAACACTCGTCAATTTCAAATGCCTCAGCACAATCCAAACCCTCCTCAAGAACAATGTCGACAAACCCAATTCTTTGGAGTTCTCGCTAGTTTCTGCGCTCAAATCCATCTCATCGTCCCCCTCGTTACGCGCTTATGGGCAGCAACTACATTGCCTCATACTAAAATCTGGGCTCGACTCCAATGCTTTCGTGCAGAACAGCTTGATCAGCATGTACTCCAAAACTGGGCTGCTTTCGTGCGCAAAATCGATTTTTGGGAGTTCCCAGAAGTTGGACATTGTATCGCGCAACATAATGCTTACTGGGTACGTGAAATATGGCCATTTGGATGATGCCCACGACCTGTTTGTGAAAATGCCGCTTAAAAATTGTGTATCGTATACGACCATGATCATGGGTTTGGCTCAGAATGAGTACTATGGGGATGCCGTTGCACTTTTCAGGGAGATGAGGTTGTCGGGTGTGGTGCCTGGAGAAGTGACGATGGCTAGCGTTATCGCGGCATATGCACGTGTTGATGGGGTCGGAAGAAGTGCAAAGTCTTTGCATGGGTTGGTGTTGAAACTTGGTTTGGATGTACATGTTCTTGTTTCGACTAATTTAGTTTTGCTTTACTGCACAAGCTCGTGTCTTGATGATGCCCAAATGGTTTTCGATAAGATGATGGAAAAGAATGTGGTTTCCTGGAATGTGATGCTGAATGGTTATGTAAAGGCAGGATTGCTTGATTTGGCTAGAGAGCTGTTTGAGGCGATTCCTCGAAAGGACGTGGTTTCTTGGGGTACCATGGTTGATGGATATGTACAAGTTGGGAGGTTGAGAGATGCTTTGGCACTCTATTCTGAATTGAGGCACGCTGGCTTGGCCCCTAATGAAGTTATGATTGTTGACATAATTTCTGCTTGTGGACAAGCAACAAAATTTATTGAGGGCCAGCAATTTCATGTTTTAGCTGTGAAGATGGGGTTCAATTGTTATGACTTTATGCAGGCAACTTTAGTTCACTTTTATGGAGCCTGTCGCAAAGTTGAACTTGCTTGTTTGCAATTTGAAGAAGGGAACCAAAGTCATGTAGCGTGTTGGAATGCTCTTATAGGAGGGCTAATGAGAAACGGACTGTTAGATGACGCTAAGCGTTTATTTCGTGAAATGCCAGAACGAGACATTTTCTCTTGGAGCTCAATGATTTCTGGTTATACACAAAACGGGCAGTTCGATTTAGCTATTAAACTTTTTCATGAAATGGTAGAAAAAGGAATCAAGCCGAATGAAATTACTATGGTTAGTGTTCTTTCTGCCATTTCTGGTCTTGGCACATTGAAGGAAGGAAGATGGGCTCATGAGTACATTTATGAAAACTCGATACCAATTAATGACAATCTGAGTGCAGCTATCATTGATATGTATGCCAAATGTTGTAGCATCAATTTAGCTTTAGAATTTTTCCATCAAATTCGAGAGAAAACCATGGACGTCTCGCCTTGGAATGCAATTATATGTGGCTTGGCCATGCATGGCCATGCAAATGCATCCTTGAAAATTTTCTCAGATTTGCAGAGTCGAAATATAACTCCCAACTCAATCACATTCATTGGAGTCTTGAGTGCTTGTTGCCATGCGGGATTAGTGGAGGCTGGAGAAAAGCATTTTAAAAGCATGAAAACCGTGCATGGTTTAGAGCCAAACATAAAGCATTTTGGGTGTATGGTGGATCTGTTAGGCAGAGCTGGGAGACTAAAAGAAGCAGAAGAAATTGTGAAGATTATGCCTATGAAGGCAGATGTTGTCATATGGGGTACATTGTTGGCAGCATGTAAAATGCACGGCAATACAGATATAGGGGAAAGAGCTGCTGAAAATTTGGCAAAGGTGGAACCATCACA
The DNA here is from genome assembly GCA_026212405.1 of Petrea volubilis. NCBI lineage: Eukaryota > Viridiplantae > Streptophyta > Magnoliopsida > Lamiales > Verbenaceae > Petrea > Petrea volubilis. The sequence goes on along the minus strand of CM047879.1, from coordinate 17,014,604 downwards.
CGGTCCAAGTAGAGTTCTGCTTTCCAATCTTTACGCGGATGTGGGAAGGTGGGATGATGCTTTTTCAGTGAGGAAAGTGATGCATACCGGGAGACTCTCGAGATCACCAGGTTACAGTGGTGTTGTGTGATATACTTTTCAAACCTGCTGCTAAGATTGATGCAGCTCTGAGCTCCATAGTCTTCTTTGATGTTTGATTGGCACCCAAAACTTTGATGTTCATTGACTAGGAGATATATTGAAGCCATTATTTATATTTAGAAATAATTGTAGTGTCATCTCCTGTAACTGTGTAATTACAAAAATCTTTCCTTTTAATCTCAAAATTGCTTCTACCTCCCTTTTAACTTACTTTTATTTGTAGCTTCGAAAAGAAAAAACACTTCATACAATTACACAGTGTTGCGAAGAACATTGTAACACAATATTCGCTTTTTCTCACTTTTAAGGGATCTATTAGGAAGCTACCATCACTTTTCCTGTGAAGATCCCCAAGATTACAGGTCACAAGCCACTGGTTTTGAACTGCAGAAGGGGGGAGGGAGAGAGAGAGAGAGAGGGTCATAACTCATACGACAGCACAATTACAAGAGGATCTTTATAAATTCCGAATAGAACTAATGTTAATGACTCAATATTAAGGTCACAAATTCAATGCCAACAGCTTTTCTCACAAATAGATTTCAAACCCTTCCATTTCTGCTCAAAGTCTCTATTCAAAAATCAGTGACATGTCTCCTGTACAAACCATCTAGTTCATCTACAAAATTTTTGAAGTTAGGAAGGAAGAGGAAAAACAGTTAAAACTCTGTTTCTATGACCAGTTCAGCTGCTGAGCCCATGGCACCAACTCCACCAACTGCAAGCAAAGCAAGAGCAAGCTCCTCCTCGTTCCACCGTCTCAATCCTTTGCATAATCTCCTCAACAACTCAACATCTAATTCATGTATCCAAGTTGGTGTGCATCTTACCATCAAGCACAAGAAACCCGAAACATAAGCATGCCAAGTAGCCCGATCACAACCAAGCGAAATCTTTCCATCGAGGGCACTAGCCAAAAACTCCATATGACATCCAAGAATCCTTGGCCGCCTTTTCGAAGCCATCGATGATGATGACGAGTCCATGCCCCAGATAAAAGCCCCACAGAGCGCTGCTAAATAAGCAAGCGCATATCCTCTGAGCATTGGAAGCATCCCACTAATGTCCCGTTCTTGCTCAGACCGGTGTATGGACATAAACCAAGACGGGAGGGTTTCTTTAATCAGTGACTGCAACAGCCCCAGCCCACCGGTTAAGAACACCACAGATGCTCCCAGAGATGCAGCTAGTTTCACCTTGGTTAAAGCTGCAGCAAGAGAGGTATGCCCATATTTCATCCCATTTTTCGATCTTTTCAGTTTTTCAGACCTGCCTTTATAAACTATGTCTTCGACGGTTTGCATGAGAAGTGAGACTATCTCCTCTTTTAAAAACATCATGTCTCTGATTGAGCGATAAACACGTAAATACAATATTCCCGGTGCAACGGGGGAGATTCCGCCTGAGAAGTGGGACCCGAATCCGTGACCAAGAAGTGCTCCGATGCCACCATTGCTTGAGATGGAGCAATTGCTGTTTAATCCAAGGGTGGCACTGAAGCAGCTTCTGAGAAGTTGAACAACAGCATCATTGCTGTGTAGGAAGACCGTGCGGGAAGCAGAGAACACAAGAAAGTCACTCCAACGTTTTGCCTTTTGGGTCCACAAAGAAGCTACTATTGGCATACATGGCCATGGGCAACCCGCAGCAAGAGACTCCAAAGCTGGGCCAGCCAAATCAAGAAAGCGTTGGGAGGCTTTGTCAAGCTTGTAGGTTATGGTGAGGCTCACAAATGCAGCCAGTGGCAGTGGAAGCGCAGCTGGTGAAGTTCCTCCTACATAAGTTTTGCAAAATATTTGAAGTCGGAGAATTGAAAAACTAAAGGAGGGCATAGGTATATAATCTAAGGTTAGTTATGTAAAAATCCGTAAGGTTAGGCCCATTTTCATAGAATACGCTTTGGTTCCGTTTTACAGATTCCCCCTAACTGCAGGTGAGATATAAAACCAAACATGAGGGGGGCATTTGTAAATTTTTCAAGCCATAGGTTTCTCTCGAAAATGGGCCAAGTCTCAGGTTTTTGTAATAAATCCTAAAATCTATGCAGTGAAACTTCTACGGAAAGCTTGGAAGAACAGCTCTGTTAGACATAGACTTGTCATATTAAAAGCAAACCTGCAGCAAGACTTGGGATGTCCACGCCCGTGGCAGCTAATATTTTCTTTATCTGTTCCTCAACATTGGAGAGATTAGCAGCTGGACTAGGCCAATCTGTTCCATTCATGAAAACCGTTTTCCATACTCCACGAGTCACTTCAGCCGAGAAGTAACTTACTATGGTTGCCAAAGTTGCAGGAAGATAATCAGCCAAATCTTTCAGCCCTGTTTGCGACAATGGCAACATTAATACTAATTGCTATTGAACTTAAATTTAATAATGAAGAAATATACTTTAATAGACATTCATCATGATCCAATTCTAAAACTTAATCACATGAAATCTGTCTGAATCTCGCAAAAGAACAATACATCACGAAGAAGTCCTGAGGTGTCAGACTGACCTGTGCAGAGTTCACGAGGCGACAATCTCCCATGAGCACAAGCGGTCAGAGCAGCATCCGCCACAAACGGGACAGCTTCGAGAATATCCCAAGCAGGCAGCTTTGGCCTTAGACAACCATCTTCACTTGCAGGTCCAGAGGAATTACTACTTCCAGATGTGATAGTAGTCACAGACTGGTTTCCTCTATTTATTTTTCTGAACATCATGTTCAGCAGTGCATCCACAGTATGATGCACTGGAGTCCCGTTGACAAGACCTGTGAGAGGGGAAGCTATACAAGCCAAGTGCTGTCTATACCACACTTTAAGTTTCGGAAAGGAGTCCACAAATAGGGGTTTTGAAGATGAAGAACTTGCCATTTGCACGAGCCTCCTTCGGTTTGGATCCTTGAGTAAGTTTCCAGAAGATACTAGATAGGAATTACGCACCAATAAGAGGTATTCAGGAGTGAGTTGGGATCCTACGGGAGGTACATCTCCTACCCCATATTCAATAGGAGGGTGATTAAACCTCCATAGCTTTAAGAGAAGAGCAAATGCATTCGAAAACACAGCATGGGCTGAAATTTCTTCTCCTGTGGTCATGGTCCATGAAATGTTGGGCACACAGGAACCAAAAACCTCACATATTGTCATTAATGAACCAGCAAGCTCCGGAACCTGTTAAACAATAACACTAGGACCAATCAGTTGTCTCCTGGTAAATGCATGGTTTAAAATCTTAGTATCCAAGAACAAAGACAAAACATAGATCTAACCATTTATTCAAGAAGTAAGACAAACCATAAACTGTCCTCGAATGTTTATAGAAGAAATATGTTCTAACAATAGACATACCAAACCATGGAGGGAAAATATTTGAACACAGTCAACTGGTGATATCCCCACAAGGAGAACATTGAGCACTGGAGCGTAGCTTATCAAGTGGCTTTCATCCCCAGAACAATCAACAGGAACCGGTGGCGACAGCAATCTTGTTATAAAATAAACAGTGTGTTCCTGAATGTTCCATCCTCGACTCAAGGAGGCACCGCAGAGAATAGTAGCAGCAGCTATCCTTTCATCATTTGATCCTTTGACAGCAATCTCAAAGACTTTCTCAACCTCTGTGAAGCTTCCATTCAATCCATGAGCTCGAATTCAGTTGCTTTAATCTTGGAGAAACCATTAAAAATGTTTTAAGGTAATTTGATAGCGGCCTAGTGAACCTATGGAGTGAGCGCTTGCAAAAGACAACATTTTCAAACATATGTTTATTTACCTTTATTGATCCTAAATATGGATGCCAATTAATACTGACTTTATACAAATTCCATTTACAGTTGATCAAAATGTCAAACTTTTTATTTGTTTATTTATTTTTTAAAATCAACCAGTAATATGACTGAAGAAGTTATAGCATTTTTCATAATCAAACTTCAAATTCATGCATACCTTGAAGCAGGAGTTGAGACTAAAGCATTGATCATCAAGGTGAGAGATGCCCCTTTCATAAATGATGACCAACCGAGAACTTGAGTAGGAACATTATGCGGTAGTTGGTTGATACGGCCATTTACATAACCTGGCCAGAAATAAGCTGTTGTGTCCAAAAGATTTCTCGCTATGCATGACTCAACTATTAAGTGAAGCAGGCTACCAGCTGCCAAATATAAAATAAAATAAAAAATTAATGTCAAGATGTAGCGAACACTTCGATTCTGAATAAGATAGAAAGAATTACTTACAGAAGTTAACTGGCATATCCATTGTGCTGATGCACTCAAAGTAGGCAGTACTGACATTGATGCCAGATACAAACATCATTGCTTTAGTAGCAGCCTGATTAGCAGCTGGAATAACCGACTGAGGTGGAGTTAGCAAGCTCTGATGGTCATGTAGATTGCGAAGACTATATATCAAATCCATACGTCGTTTCCCAGGAACATGATGTTTGCCTGCCAGACCAAATTCAAACTCATCTATGGAAATGCTTTCTTCCTCCTCAACAAGATCCGCAACTACGAGAGTTGTGATTGATAATAACATGCTCAGACGAGTGTCTAGACGAGGCACAGGTCCCTCAATAGGGTCCCTCTCCTAGAAATATAGTGCAAATTAGTTCACTTGTAAATAAATACATGCCCCATTAGCCAAGAACTACATTTACTCAAGCACACACATTTACTCCAAAAAATAAAAATAAAATAAAATAAAATAAAAGAAGTTGTCTCTGGCATGCCAAAGCCTTATGAGTAGTTATTGAAGCTTATTTTTCTCACCCTCTGAACAAGTCGTAGAGCAGCCATCCAAAGCCCTAGAAAGATCTCATGCCAAGGGCTAGCATTAATTGCTTGAAGAGACTTAACTAAACCTGCAAAAATAAAATCACAAATTATTACTACCCATGAGGCAATAGTAAAGAAACACGTGTTCGTGTCTTCTGAAAGAAGCACATCTTAAGGCCTACAAAAGAAAAAAAACATTTTACCTGTAATGATTTCGACAGCACTCGTTGCATTAACTTGTGAATCCATTGCATCTTCTAGCAGCATATCCAGAGGAAGCCAAAGAGCAGACCGACTAGTCCCAACACAGAGACCTGCAGAATTAACGAGTGGTCTGGACTGTACTGCAGGACGGAACTCCTGTAGTAAGCTTGCTTGAAAATGTTGGGACTTAATTTTGTGGATATCTGATATTAACTGCAGAATTACATCCGATGTAACAAATTTTGAGTTCCTCAAAGCTGATGAATTTTCCAGAAGCAGTTGCATTCGCTGGATAAAGCTTTCCCAGTGCGTGCACCTGAAAGACGGGCTTATCTTTCATCTCCTATCCAGATAAACCAAAAATACTAGACAGATAATGTAATGCAGCAAGAAAATAACATCAGACACAGAACTTCAAAAATGAAAAATAAAAGAGGACTGTAGTTCTGACATGTTTTGGCGTGCCAAGTAAAGAATCCTAGAAGTTACTTTGTTTTGCAAAAATTGTCCAATTAACTCAATGGACATGAGTGTATTAATAAGTTGCAATCTTTCTTTATATTCTTTCCTCTTCTCTTCATACATATTATGCACATCTACTTCCATGTCTTGAGGTTTGACAGGCCACGTAGAGTCGTTTCCTGCAAGCTGAAGTAATCCTTCATCATCGAGTGCAGCGTCAACCAACTGCCAAACAATGGAAAAGACAAACAGAACCAACAGAGTATTGGCTTCGTTTGCTTGCACGCCAAATATCTGAGTTAAATGAAGAACTTGGTCTAACGAATTCATAGTCCTGCATAGAGAAGACAATTGGTTAGCTAATATAACATGCAATTCAGATCAAAGTTATGAGTTTGCATGTGTGCTTTGATTGACAGCAACGAAAAATGAACACTAAAGGGATTTCAAGATAATAACATGAATAGGATTATACATGTTCAAACTAGATAAACAGTAAACTAGAAGATGGCATTTATATCATAGAGGGTACGCAACTGGAAAACATGGAAATGTGGACTTTGTACCAGAGGTGGATGGGGGGTGGGTGCGTTGGGGCGGCAGCGGAAGCATCAGCCCAACCCCTTGAATATATAAGAGCTACATTTGATATATCTACAAGAAATGTAAGCTCAAATGCGAAATAAAAATAAAATGGCGTCCCTTATCAGTACTCACTTGTGATGGTTTGGCAAATTTGTGTACTCTTTGAGTGAGAATGCATGTCTTTTAAGGAGCTCCATGTAAAGTCTAAATGCTGCTGGACAAGAACGCCGATATGGAATTACCCTGTTCACAGATAAAGAAATAACTAACCGAATGAAATGCCACAAGTAGGAAAATAAGAAGAGGAAAAGATTGAATAGAAACAAACTTAAGAAGAAATATAACCAAGGATTGAAGCTTTGAACCAATCCCCTGATCAGACTTCATAACACACACAGGCACACATACACAAGGGCGAGAAAAGTTCTAAGAACATAAAACGGAGGATATAAGACTAATAAACAATACGAAAGAAGGGACTTCGGGGAGTGATGACCTAAAGCAATCGACAAATATTCAAGAACATAACCGTTCAAGATTGGAATTTGTCCAAAAACCAATATGATAAAAGCCCAACAAAAGTTTTGGAAACAAAAAAAGTTGCAAAACGTTGGAAAAAGAAGGACCTTGTGGAGAGCAGGCCAAGAACAAGCAAAGGAGGCACAATCTTGAGAGCCAATGCCTTCTCCAAGAACTTCCAAGCAACGGGCACATTATTTTCCCAGCAAATGTGGGAGACTAAATGGTTGGCCAGTTCAAGAGAAGGCAAAGTGATCCCAACAGAGCTCAAATTTGAAGAAACTTGGATTGACCACAACAATGGGTCGCTCCCTTTTTCTTGGGCCTCCTTAGTTTGCCTCAAAATACTGTCCCATACACTGCAGTTCAACTGGGTTGCCACCTCCATTGCAACCTCACAACCTCATCTTCATCACCTCATTTTCTATGTGGTGGGGGGGTGGTTAGGCCAAATATTCTCAGTTGCTCAGTTCAAATTTGACTCAAGAACTCTGTGTGCGCGTGCGCGTGCGCGTGTGTGTGTGTGTGTTATTGGTCCATTCACCGGTGAAGGATGGTATCATGGAACTAACAAGAAAAACAAACGATTGGTGCGATGCAGTTGGTTTAAAATGCAAATGTCAAACCCCACAAAAGTGGGGCATATTTTTCAGTGCTTTGGGAAAAGTTAACGCAAAAATTGTCCCAAAAAAAAAAAACCAAAAAATAAAATGTTAACTATCTTTTACATGGAATAAATAATCTAATGTGGTGAGATTTATAATGACTTGAGCAATCCTTATTTCATGAGCTAGTTTTTAGGATTGAATTAGATCCAAGTCCCTAATATTTATATATGGTATTAGAGCAAGCTAGGTTCTAGATATTAATTGCATCTCCACTATCTAATTTCACACGCCAGATTATTTTTCGATGCTCGGACCTTAGGTTCTACATTCTAATTGCGCCTCCACTATCTAGCTATCTAATTTCACACGCCAGGTTATTTTTCGGTGCTCGGACCTGGGCGTAAGGGGAGCGTATTAACTATCTCCCATTGAATAAATAATTAAGTTAGGTTCTACGTTCTAAATTGCGCCTCTATTATCTAATTTCACGCTCCAGGTTATTTTTCGGTATCGGACCTGGGCGTGAGGGGGGCGTGTTAACTATCTCCCATTGAATAAATAACCAAATGTGGTGTGAGGTTTATAATGGTTTGAACAATCCTCACCTCATGAGTTAATTTTTGAGTTGAGTTATGGCCAAGCCCCTAATATTTATACACAAAATGCTTGAATTCAAGAAAGTGGAGTGATAATGGGGACACAGAGCATGTTATTACAATATGTGATTAAAGCTGATCATTTCTTCTTGTCATTTTTTAGCAATTGATTAATGAAGCCATGAGAGAAACAATGGGTTTCATGTGTTGAGACATCATTTGTCCTTAAAATCACTCAATTGTTCCCACTAATTATGATTGGATATTATAACATGCATTTCAGACAAAGTCAAAAGGGGATTTTTTTTTTTTTTTTAAGGTTTGTTTCTAGTTTTAAACTTATCTCGAAACTTGTGATTATGAAGGATTAATTACGTAGTTTCTTGACAAGTTGGATCAAGCCTTAAACAAGGTGCTAACAAAAACCATTGGTTTATGAGTTTTTTAAATGAATATTAGTTATGGGCTTGTTGAGTTTCGTTGGAAATGAATCGTGTTGTGTTAGTCTTGATTCCTTAGGTTTTGAATATTTAAATAAAACTAGGGTATTGTCTGAAATTTTTAAATATTTTTATTTAAATTAACGTTGGTGTGTAGCCTATCATGTTACAAGAAGCTTCTTGTATTTTTGTGGCACTAATAAATCAACATCTTTAATTATTGAATAACAAAATAGTGGGCCAAGATTCAAGAATATACTCATTAGGGACAAAATTTTGCATCACCAAACTAACTATTTGGTTATGATTAAGTGGAGCTTATTTTTCGGTGAATTTCGGCGAAAAATGTTTGGTGATCGTCCAATTTTTCAGTTGGGGAAATAATATCAAAATTTTCAACATAATTTATTAAATTGTATAAAAGGAAACGACCTATTCGCTTCAAGAAAAAATCTAACTCGAACATGGTTTGGTTGAACCCAACAAATCATATGGCAAGAGTATTGCACTTGTCAAGTAATTGGTCACTCTCCCTAAATTATCGACCATTCATATGGTAAGTATAAAACACTCGCCACATGATTAATATTAGTTCGATCGAGCCGGATCTGGGACTAGAATTTCCTTTGCTTCAAATAAAAAGTTATTTATTTCATACTAACTTTAGAAATCTGAAATCTCAATCAAAAAACAAAAAAAAAAAACTTACAACAACAACAACAATAATAATAATAATACTAATAATAATAATAAATTCTTTAGTTGTTTGGTGGATGGACGAACAAATGTAAAATCATCAATCATATATTGATATATGGCTGGTCATTAAAAACACAATTTTCTAAATTAAAAGAAAGAAAAACCACTATGCTAAATACTAAGGAATTTGTTATATATGGAATTGTTAATATGAGTATTGTTGAATTATATACTAAATTTGAGGAACAAAAAGGAGAAGTGATATTATATAACAAGGTAAATAAATAGTGATTCAAGTAAACCATTAAGGTAAAAAAAAAAAAAAAAATAGGTGAATCATTCTCAATTTATCCCTAAGTAATGAAAGATAAAAGTAATTATTTGGGCACTTTGTGATGCACCAACTCCATGGCCCACCGATTAAATCAATCCTATTCTTCATCGGATAATCAATCATCATTATGTACTTAATACAAGTTGTAATTTCAAAATTAGTACATGGATTAGATATTTAGATTAACCAAACCCCTGTTAGTTTCTAATCAACACCCTAAGCATCATGCCCCCATCTCTCTCTCCTCTCTCTCTCTCTCTCTCTCTCTATATATATATATATATATATTGTGTGTGTGTGTTGTGTGTTTGATGTGAAGAAATACTACAAAATTTTTATAGTGGTTAGGGGTAGGTAAAGATGAAGACAGGGTGATATCCCTATCAAAAGTTGGCCTTGGTGATGATATTGCTTTGGGTGGTACAAAAAAGTTTTCAATATATAAAATAAGCCTTTTTTTTTTCCCATAATTTGTATGTTGTGGCAGCTTTATTGTTTATACTTAGCTTATACATGATGATATGTTGGTAGGTGAGGCATGGTGACTTTGTCATGCCCATGCCTACAACTCCACCTAGTGGAAATAATTATGGGTCCATTTTCATCCAAACACACATCACATTTTTTTCTTATTTTTTATTTGTGCATCCAATTACTGGGTTATTTTGTGGATGCATACAAAAAATAAAACTAGTTTTGTCATTGCTCTTGAGTTTTTTTGTGAGGTGTGGAGTGATAGAAAAAAAAAATTATACTATGCTACAAAGAAAATATAGTTTCCTTATAACAATACTAAAAACAAGAGTTCAGACGTACGACGCATTTTATTATTATTATTCTTGTTGTGTAATAGTGAGAACATTAAAGTAGTTTTCTCACTAGTGTATAAATTAATAATTTGTGTAATTATCGAAAATAGAAAATTAATAATTGGTGTAGCATAAAATTTTGTCAACATAAACATATCTATCACCAAGTAAAATATTAGGTGACAGGTTAATGTTTTGGTTATCTACTAGAAATGTTTACAAGTAACTGCCCCATGAAAAGGTCTGAGTTGGTGAGACTTGAGTGGGTGGGCCGGGGGCATTCATTCATGTATTGGGTATTTGGATTCTGTATATGCATTTAACGGTTCAAATTTAATTACAGATACAAATGAATGAACATGTTGACGAGCTTGATGAGCCGGCTCGACAAAAGTTCGATTTTAAATTTGAATAATTCGAGCCAAGCTTGTATAATTTTTGAGTTGAACTTGAGCCAAATAATTATTGTATGTAGGCTCACGAGCTTTTTTTTAGTATTTTTATTTTCATTTAATTACATAATAATTATAAATAATATATTTACTTTTGAGTTCAAACTCGGACTCAAACATATAATTTATTTAAATTCAAGTCAAATGACTCGAGCTCAAACCAGACTCGAGCCCCTCTTTTCCAACCTCATCAGGCTCGAACTTGAGCCTAAAAAAAAGCCAATGCTCTGCTCGGCTCATTTGCATTCATAGATTCAACCACATCTTACATGTATTTTATGAAAAATTATAATTTATAAAATGTGATTAAATTTGGACTGGTGAGTGTATGCATCCAATTAATTGAAGAATTTCTTAGTGTGGGGGGTGGGGGGTTGGTAGAGGGAGCAATTGGTTCCCCTCGAGTTTATATCGATCTACATTTTTATATGAATTTTTTTAAAGAAATTATATTTAATTCCTCCTATATAATAGAATACCTTTAATGTTTTATAAAAAGAATTGGTCTTCCCCTCACCAAATACAATTTTCTGACTCTGATCGGGTATAGCATGCGAGTTCTAGATCAGAATTGACATCTTATCTTGTTCTATTTGCTTTCAATTGATTTAGACTAATTGTAACAAAATGGAATAGAGTGATGGGTACTTTTTCGTATTAAATTTATCTCAAAAGCGACTTTAGATGGCACCAAACCACCTTAATGAGAACTGCCAAGCCAAGCAACCATAATTGATTTTCTTTTGTTTTTGGATTTGTCCTTTAAATAGAATAGAGTATGATATTAAACAAAATATATTGTTATAAATGCTTTTCATTGAAATTGATCCCATTTGAAGAATGTACAACTATGTATAGTTGAAATTTGTGACTAACCTTAGTGCCACCATTATGACTTTGGAAAATGACCAACCAACAAACAAGTCCTCAATTGAACATAATGATCTTAAAACTTTGCACATTGTTGTAATAATAGTACTATAAATTGGAAGTGAAAAAGAAACACAAAAGGTGCCATTTGGAGGGGGGAAAATGGGAAATAATGATTGACAAGTTGGTGTAATATCAATATATAACACCTTCACTAAGTACGTGACAAAAGAGGGCAAAATATATGTGTTACAATCCTAAGGATCTTGTAGATCTTACACCATATGTAATACATTGGGTTAATTGGATGGATAATACGTGTACATGTAAATTTATTTTTTTCGTGAAATTACAATTGCTAAATTATTTTATACATATATCATCCATTCAACTATGCGATATATTATACCAGGTGTGGGATAGAATACACTCATAAGAACAAGTATATATATGATTTATATATATCACTAAGATAGTATATGAAAAGCATTTAATTATGGATCATATACACTTAACAAATATCCTATTGGTATAAAAAAGAATGATTTGAGGAAGAAGAGCCAAAGGTTTTTGGGGAGTAGTTTCCTTTCCATATGGAGGGGCAAATATGACAATTTAGAGACATGCCAAACCATTGGGCTTCAAATGGTTATTGGACCCAACAACTTCAATATGAGTCCAATTCCTATGAAGAAGTTGTTTAGTGATGGGCTATCAAGAGTACAAACGTATAAATCCCAACAAAACATAGTAAGTTGGCCCAAGCATTATTAGAAATATGACTTGAAGCCCATAAAATGAATCAAATGTTATTTTTGTACTAGCCCACAAGAAATTAGTAAGGATCTGAGATTTTGGGTAGGGAATAGCTTATTGGGGTTTTAGTTAAAAAAACTCCATGAATTATGCGGGCTAATTTTGGAATTGAATTACGTGTGTTTATTGTTGTGAATTGACGAAAAAGGGCAGAAAGGACATTTAATAAGAATCTTCCCCAACATTAGAAATTTTGGAGATAAATTCATTTTTGGCCACATAGGAATCGACTCCGCCCAAATTTAGTTTCACAAAAAATTTAATTCCAAAATTAGTTCCACATCAATCAATTTTGGAACAATTTACATCCTACCGATGACAAATTAAGATTTTCTGGCCACAATTGATGATGTGGCAGGCGAAATATAATGTCAGTGTGTTTGGAACATGTATACATGCTTATATGGATGTTTCACTATATTTTTTGATGACTCAATTCTTCGTTGGTATATATATAGGATTACTAGACATCCTATGCACTAAAAATTAAAATAAACGCAAAGACACCAATAATGTGCGTGTGTGTGTATATATATATATATATTAAATATATATAGAGTGCATGTAAAAGATATTAAGGGGGTGTTTGGCTAAGCTTATAAGCTCTTCCAAACATCTTATAAGATGTTTGAGAGCTTATAAGATGGTACAAAGTGTTTGGCAAAATTTTTAGAGGTGGAGCTTATAAGCTCCTCAAATAAGATATTTAAGAGCTTATAAGCTCTTTTTAAAAAAGTAAGGAGGTAGCAACTTATTTTTTAAGATCTACCAAGCTCTTTTATTTTTAACCAAATTAATTACAATATTGCCATTACTAACATCTTATAAGTTATACCCCTTCTTATTTATCCAAACACTTTAATAACTTATTTTTAATAAGATCCAACATCTTATAAGCTCCTAAAACATCTTATAAGATATAGGAGCTTATAAGATGTTTTAAATAAGCTTAGCCAAACACCCTCTAAATATCACTCCAAAATATAAAAAATTACTATACATAATATATCTTTTTCTTCTTTCTTTTGTTTTTTTCTCCCCCCGCCCCACTTGGACAAAAACGTGAAAAACAACAAAGAAAACACACAACACACACATTCACACACACAATCAAAATTAACATATAAATCTTTAAATTGAGCATATATTTTGGACTGTCCATGAGATGAAGATGAATTATGTGGAAAAAAAAAATTTAGAAACAGGGTCGGAGGTGGCAAAATTGTTGCGCGACGCCATTTTCCGACCACTAACAAATGTGTCTCGTCAAGACAAACAAAAGCCCTCAATTGATTTTGTAATTCCACAAACATCTATAAAGTAATCTTAGTTTATACAACTACAACTTCCATAGGCATCACCAACTATAATTCGACACCACGACTATTTTTTTTTAAAGTTGGCTTTATATATAGCTTTTACATCTTAAATTTGTCAAAATCATACTAATATCATCTCAAAAACTCACTAAGAACATAAAAAATACAACTCTTAATTACTTTTCGCCTTGATAAAGGATAAATTTTGTTAAGTTGATATGCATCCAAGGGGGTATTTGTAATTTTTGCATCCAAGGGGGTATTTGTAATTTTAAAAACATAGGGATTGATTTGCAATTACACTACACCTCAAGGGGTGTAGATGCAATTTTTCCTTTAAATAATTATTCATATAACAATTATTCCCCATAATTTCAATAAACATAACAATTTTGAATTTTGTCCCCTTTATTTTGATAGTTTTGTATTAGCACTTCTCTACCGAATATAAATAATATTTGATTTAGAAACGTTACAAATATATCTGTTTATGAGATGAGCATTACCAAAACACCCAATCGTAGAATGGTCATTTAAAAGCTTCCATTTGGATTTCTTAACAGAAAAAAGTTACGGTAGGCATTGATAATCATGAAAGTTTAAGGAGAGAAATTGGTAAGTGCACTATTTTAAAAGGGTCCAAACGTAATTAACCCAATATAGGAATTCGCTCCCTTGAAAATGAAAACAATTGCCTTTTTTTTCATGAATATTCAATCTTGTCTAGTGATAAAAATTCATGAATTTTGCAGGCTTATTTAATTTGGGATTTTTTTTTTTTAAATGAAAGCACCAATAACAAACTATTACAATTTGTGAGCTCATATTGATCATGGGTTGAGAACGGGAATTGAACTCAATGATATCATTAAATATTAAACTTATCAAACTACTATATAGTAAAGAAAAATTAGTATACAATTAGAACAATACACGTATTTACAGAAATTCAAAAATTATGGAGCCTCCACTTTACCAGTAAATCAAGGCCTAATTGGCAATTTGGTAGTTAAAAATTGTGTGATTTTGTTGATGTACGAAGAAGGGCAAAAAGGGCATTTGATAAGAATCTTCCATAACATTGAATTTTTTTCTATGATATACCTCAACGGTCAACATAAAATAAATAGTCAATGATTTTGCCTAAATCTATACTTTTTTGAAAATTGAAACTTTTTAAAATCATTCTTTCCAAATTAAATACTTTAAAGTTTAAACCTATAAGTAAAGGCCAAAGTTGAAAACAAAACAATCAAAAATCATGAACACTTGCAATAAAATATATATCCACTTAGTCTAGCTGATGTAAGCCATGACATAGGCTCATTGGAATGCCATGAGCTTATTAAGTCAAGCCCTAAAACCCCCAAGTCAGTTCATCTCAAACACAGCGGAACAACTAATTATTCATAGCAGAAAAACCAGAAGAAAAAAAATGTTAGGGCCTCATTGCACTACCAATCCCCCAACTCTGAGCTCAACTTGTGGCTCAGGAAATATTCAAGAAATTGGAGGCCTCAAAACATATGTCACTGGTGATCAAGATTCAAAGCTTGCTATCGTTCTACTTGCTGATGCCTATGGTAATTACACACACACAATGTGTGATTCAATGTTATTTTTTTTCTTTTTCTTTTTTAAGTGAAGTTTTAGTTGAATTAAATGGTGAGATTATGGTTATGAAGTTTTGATTTTAAAGTTGTGATCTTGAAAATATTTTTTTGCAGGGTATGAAGCTCCAAAGTTGAGGTACGTACAAGTTTCTTGATTGAGTAAAATCTTGATTTAGATTGTGTATATATATATATATATATATATATATATATATTCTGCGCTTGAAATATAAGAGTTTTCCCTTATCGTTTTAAATATATTTGGCTTGTCTGCCTATTGTATTTTGACAAATGTTAATTACTTACTGTATTTTATAAAAAAGATATATGTAGAATACAGCTCAGCAGATCAGAGTCGCCCAAATTATTATAAATCACACCAAGTCTATGTATTTAATGGATGTGGGAGAGACTAATCAGTAATCATCGATTAGTCTAACGGGATGAAGCGCTAGATCTTTAACGGGATGAGGCGCTAGATCTTTAAGTAATGTTTGATGTTCGAATCCTGAAAATGTGAATGGATCAACTGGGTTGGGATTTGAGAGGGTTGCCTTCAAAATGGGTCTTTGCAATACCCGATCCAAATTAATCGATCAATGGATCGGAGCTGTGTGATTAAGACAAAAAATAAAAATAAAAAATGATGCGGGAGATGGTTAATAAGAAACCAAATATTTTAGTTGCAGTTTCATGAAATATTGCAATTCCTTATAATGTAGGAAGCTTGCAGATAGAGTTGCAGCTTCAGGTTTCTTAGTAGTGGTTCCTGATCTCTTCCATGGCGATCCATTCGCCCCTGAGAAGCCAAGAGAAGCATGGGTGGCTGCTCATAACCCGGTTCGTGTTTTCACTTCATTCTTTTTACACTTTGCAGTCCCGTACTGTATCTTCTGTACCGTTATTCCCACAAATTACATAATGTAACAAAACACCCCTTAAATTATAGATATTATGTGTTGACTTGTTATGTTTTTCACCATTATGAAGGGTCGATTTGTTATGTTTCACAATTTAGATAGTAAATACGGCGTATTGTAAAGTGTACTTAACCGCGCCTTCTTTTTGTTCTGTTGTCACAATATTGCAAGATTTTTTAAAAAACAACTGTAGTTATTATCGCTTATGTTCTAATGCGTCCATATATGTTAGATAATTTGATAGCTAGACATATAGAAGTATGGAATGATGCCTTGTTCATAGTGTTCATAATTGGTCATTTTCCCTCTTGCATATAAGTACTATACCAGAATAAATGAAGCTTCACGTGAAAGAGAAAAAAGAAAAATAAATAAAAAAAAGGACCCCCCTTTCGTCTGATTTGATTGTATTTTGTTGAGAAAGAAACAAGTCATGGAGTGTTATGTAATTATCATTAAATCTAGGGTCAAAATGAACATTTTACATACACCACATCATCTTAGTATATTGTGTTAATGTTATAGGACAAAGGATGTGAGGAAACCAAGAATGTAATTGCTGCCTTGAAAAGCAAAGGAGTGTCCAAAATAGGAGCTGTAGGTTTTTGCTGGGGAGGTACAGCTTCACACACACACACACACACACACACACACACATATATATATATATATATTCTTTATAAATTCTACAAAAATACTTACATTAAAGTTCAAATTCGCAATTATTTACCCTCTGAGAAGTTATTTTGTGCCCTTGATTGTAGGGATGGCGGCTGTGAGATTGGCAAAATTTGACTGCATTAACACTGCAGTTTTGTTGCATCCTGGTCCAATTACAGTTGAAGAAATAAATGGTGATTTTTTTCTTTTTAGATTCTGTAACTTTCAAAAATGTTAATCTTTTTTACTTTTTAATTAATTAGATAGTTTTTTTTTTTGTTTTGTTCTTCGATGTATTGATTGATCATTGATATTATGAAATTTTAGAGGTGAAAACACCAATTGCAATATTAGGAGCAGAGATTGACAACTACGCGCCACCCGAACTCGTCAAAAAATTGGGAGACATATTATCAGCAAAAGGCGAGGTAAGTGCCAATATTATTAATTGAGAACATATATGTCAAGATGACTGGTACGAGCGATCACCCATAAAAGATATAATGACGTGTTATATACGTATGATTCCAGTATAAATTGTTACCCTTTAAAGATATAATAAATTGTGCTGTATATGTACAATTCTAATAAGGGGAAAAACCCCTAAGTAACGAAATGACACTCCCATTAGGATTTTTCAATGGAAAATGATATATGACGTCATGTATTTGTTTTTATGTAAAATATAATGTATTCGTCCCTCAACAAGCATGCCTAAATTTGGGAGTATATTTTTGAGTCAATATATAGTTTATACTTGTTTCAAAGTGGTCCCTATTTTTTCACTTTGGTTTCTACATGTTTCAATTTAAAATTTAAAATATTTTGAGATTTTAAAATTAATTTAGTTTAACCTATCTTAAAAAATCATCAATCTAAGTATTGCTAACCACAGGTGAAGTAATTAAAATTTACAATTCAATTGCAACAAGCATAACTTGTATATTGACAACGATACTCCAAATTTAGGCATGCTTGGGTCGTGTGTATACTTTTCTAGCAAAAAGATAACCAAAAAATGGGTTCTACGACTAAATTGAAACCAAATTAAAAGTTGAGAGATGAAAATGTTGCTTTTTAGAGATTAGATATCAAAATGATTCTAAATCCAAACTTTAGGGACTGCTAGTGTCATCTACCCTAAACATTACCCAGACGCTCAAAGGTAAAATGGTTATTTAATAGCTATGTCCGTCTTTGTTAATGGAGAAAAGTTAGGAGGGGAAGTGTTGATAATTTTGAAACTGTACGGAAAGGAGTTTGTAAATACGCTATTTTAGAGAGGATCTAAGTATAATTAATCCGATATAACAATTTGGTCCCCTAAAACTAGAAAAATAATTGCCTTTTATATTTTGTGTGTTTCACTTTATCTTTATATAATTGCTTTTATATAATTAACCCGATATATTTGCTTGTTTGTGTGTGTGTGTGTGTGTTTCACTTTGTCCCTGAATATTTTGCAGGTTGATAGCTTTGTGAAAATATTTCCTGGTGTTGAGCATGGATGGACAGTGCGATACAACGATGATGATGAATTTGCTGTCAAGAGTGCTGAAGAGTCTCACGTGGATATGTTGAATTGGCTTACCAAATATATCAAGTGAAATGCTTAGGAAATATTGTAATAAAACAAATCACATTTCAAAAGATGTTCAAGAATATTTTATGCTTGTACTTGGCTTCCCACATGTGTCGTCAGTTCAAATTTTCAGAGTGCAAAATATGAAAAATGACATGTTCTTGCCTTCTTTTTTTTTTTGTACAGCCTGTGTTGTATGTGTTGCGTCTTCGTTTTTTGAGATATAGTGTAATTATAAATTTGTTTTTGTAATTTTAAGAATTACAAATATCTTCCTTAATTATGTATTAATTTAACAAAATTTATTATTTATCAAGTCAGGATATAATTGTAAATTGTATTTTAGCGAGATTTTGAGATGAAATTCTCATAGTATTGTCAGGTCTAAAATGGTGAAATTATATATGAAATTAATTTTAAAAAATAAAAAAAGCTTTGTTGGTAATGGGTTAGAGATGATAATAGTCGGTGGTGGTTGTGGCGACATAAAATGAGATCATTTTGCTTAGCTTTGTGGAATAATAAAATTGATTGAGAGATTTTGTCAAACTTGACAAAACGCATCTCTTAGTGGTGGATTGTGATCAGATTGACTATTATAAATGTAGAAAAATTATCTTTTGAACGATTTTATTAATATTTATAAGAATGTTCTAAAAGTTAAGAAAGTACTTGTCATTTTTAAAATAAAAGGGACTAAAGTACAAATCCCATATAATGTATGTAGCAAAGTATACTGAAAAATAATTTGGCAATCAAAATGTAAAAAAAAATATCATAATACAGAGAAGAAGCGTTTATGTCATAATTAGATAAATCAGAGGTGTTTGGAGTGGCTTTTCCATTTCTGACTTAATTTTAGATGTTTTGAAAAAAGTGGTAAGTAATATGAATTACGAATATTTGAAAATCGAAGCTGCTAAAAAATGTTAAAAGTTTGTTCTTTTTTAAAAAGTTAAAATCTGCTAAAGAAAAAAAAAAAGAAGTTAATTTTTTTTAAAAAGAGATTTCATATATATATATATATATATATATAAACAAATTCCTAGATACATATTAGATGTCTAAAGGGTGGCCATCAAACACATGCACACGAACAATCATGTTCGCTAGTGATTGCCCAACTTGTGGTGGTTGTCTAATGGATTTTCCTAGCCACTCGAACCAAATTGTGTATGAGGACCCTTTAATATTTTCTTTTTCATAATCCTCCCCACCCCCCACCCCCCCTCCACACACACACACACACACACACATTGTTAACATGATCTAGCTATAAAAGTGTGAATCATATTAATTTATTATTTATCAACAAAAAAAAAACCATATTAATTCATGCATACATCGCCACCTCACTTATTGTTGAATTCATGATAACAACTCACAAGTGTTGGGGCAAGATGGGTTTTGGATATATATGGGTTGCCACGTATTGATTTGGGGGAGATGTTTCGAAACCATTATTTAATTTGACTTCTAAATCTGAAATAAGTATCTTTGAAATGTGCTTGTCACTAAGTTTGCGGATGATGTACCTAAAATAATTTAGTCAACGCAAACAAAAGAACCACACAAAAATAATTATGTAAGTTAAGAGGTTGATACTAAAAAAATAGACCTAGACACCACAAAATGTCATTATAAATAAATATATTAATATTTTTAATTCTAAAATACTAATAAAAATATCATACAATTGAATATTCTAATAGTGTATCATCGAAACACCTTTTATGAAATATCTGAATTAGTAAATAATTGGAATCTTTTGTAACGTATCATATGAACTATGTTAAACTAGTTTTTTTAGGACTAGTTATTTAAATCAATGCATAGTTGAGTTAAAAGGTTGGATAAGTTTTTCAAATAGAAGCCTACTTATTAACCAACATCTCTTATTGGGTTGGCTTGGGTAGGTTCACAAGAAGTTCTGATGTAAAAAGCATGCTTCAATAAATATATATTCTTTAATTGAGTAGTTTTGTAAGGTGATTTTATTACGAAGTTATTTTGGATAATTTTCAAAAAAAGCTAATTCCATACTCTTTATTTCTTGGTCTTTCTTTTTTTTTAAAGAAAATCCAACTAAATACAATTTTTTTTTTCCCATTGATGTGTTTTTTTTAAAGTATTTTTTTTCTACAAAAATGCCATCCAAACGGGCTCATTCAAAACATAAGATTTCAACTTGGCTATTAATTACCGCTTAATAAAATTTAAAGTACAAATAGGCAAATATGATGAATACTTTTTGGAAAATTCTTTCATGAATTGGGTGTATGCACCTTGCAGTCCAGATTCATCTACGTGTTATACATTAAATTTTTTATAAAATACGTATAATATGCAATTAAATCTGAACCGCAGAGCGCATGAGTGGGATCCATACATCCCGATCATATAATAATTTTTCAATACTTTTCTGTGCTGTCACTTTCCAAGAGAAAAATAAAGGAGATAAACAAAAAAGATTTTGGTAGTAATATGCCTCTTAGAAACTATATACGCTTGCCTTCTGGCAAAGCAAAATGTGGTCCTAAACTCAATGGTCACAGAGCATTGTTTCGTACTAACAAGTAACAACGCTAACCATAAGATCTTATTATTTCATATATATTATGATTTTTTTTTTATAGATAATTTGCAACGTCACACTTATCACCGTCAAACCAGGAAAATGAAATATAAAAGAAATGGACATCAATTTTGACCAACGCGGTGGTCTGCGACAAAATAAAACATATATTTGTGATTTATTCTAAAATGGAGAAATTAAATTAGCAAATAATGTGTATAAAAATGTTGGTTTTGCTAAATTTCTTCATGTTTTAATTTAATTTATTCTTGAGTTTTAAATTTCAAGCTTGAAACTAATATGTGCTCTATGTAATTTATTTATTACACCTGTATGAATAATAGAATTACAAATGAAATCATACAGTCTAAACTGGGTAGCCGTTGCTATAGTAACGATAAAAAGGTGAGGCAACAAATGATAATTTTCAAATTATATCTTGCACAATTAATTAAGGCATTAAGAAAATGGAAAGGAATTATATCCAAAAAAAAAAAGAAGGAAAAAAAATAAATAAATAAAAAGGAAGACTTATATTTTGTGAATACTAAAATTGTCGTAAGTTGAACAACAATATTACCATCAGTATGGTGGTGTAATAGTTAAATTTCACTGCAACCAATTTAAACTTCCTAAGTCCAAACTTCACTAAAGACGTTGAACTTGCTAATTATTTGGGATATTATGGGCTGATAGTGACCTACTTATAATACTTGGTCCAATAAGAGGGATAGAGTTTGATTTATTAGTGTTGGTGGGGTTGCGGTGATCGAATAGGATTTAGTCGTAGCGAACTTTGGTGATAGAAATATTTTGTAGCGGTTAATTTTTTTAATTCTAGAAGTTACGTCGGATCTTCAACTTGAACTTTTACTTAAAAAAAGAAAAATGAAGAGGTATAAGATAAACTGAATGTTGTACTGTTAAGAAAACATACAAAAACATTCTCTCAATATTTAATGAGCAATCTTGTTATTATTCAAGAATAAAGTAGAAATAGAATCTGAATATCACTTTATTTAATGTCAATATTGAGTCACTACAAAAGTTATTTTTGGTTGTGGTGCGATTCGTATATATACACAGAAATTTGACTAAATTTCAAATAATCAATGCTCAAAATACCATAACTTATCAAGAGAAAAAAAGTGAGAGAGCCAATTTTCTTCATTTAAATGAGCAAAACTATGATAAATTGGCCTAATAACAATTTATTTTCCATGTGTCGCAACACAGTAAACCTCAATTATTTATCTACACTTAAATGGATTTTTACCTGACACAAGGAAAATTTAAATCATTATGATTTTCTATAAGGAAATTTTTTTTATTATATATTATCAAAAAAGAAAAAAAAAATTACAATTTTTTTGTATGCATATATCTAAAACTTTCCGTTTCTCCCGATGCTGTGGTACAAAATACAGATCACTTCTTCCAGACCTCTCTCTCTCTCTCTCAAGATCTGAAACTATTTAGAAACCACAACTTTAAATCCTCAGTTTCTCTCTGTTAAACCTTCACTTTCATAGTTCTTTCCCTCACCCTCCTTTTTCTTCTTGTATATTTCTGCATTAGAGATCGTAGCCAGCTATTTAGACAATTCGCATTTTCCAGCTGCATATCTTCATTCTTTATATACTCTTGCGCCCCTTGGAAGAATCATTTGCCCCATAAAAGGAAGTCCCCAGCTCTGCAGAACCCATTCAAGATTCCATTTTTATCTTCAAAAATAGCTAGTTATTGACAGTTTCTTGGGCCAGCCCTTGTTCTTGTATCATCATATTTAGGCCTTTTTCACTTGAAAATACCATCTGGGATTTCTTTAAATTTATATGTTTTTTTGATGTTCTGAAGTCCCTTCATTTTTCGATCCAAGGGGAATTTTGAGCCGTTGGTTGAAAAGTCAACGATTCTTGTTTTGTTAGTGATCTAATCTTGCTACGTGTTGGTTTAGATTTGTTGTCTTGGATGCCCTTGGGTTAAAATATGCAGTCTGATCAGAGAAAAAAGGTACTAGATTGATCACTTATTCCTTTCTTTGGAGCTGTATGTTTGCAGAGAATATGTAACTAGTCTATGGGTTTGTATGTGTAGATTATTTGTTGTATTGGAGTCTTGATTTATGAATGTGAGTTAGAAAAGTCTTGTCTGTCTTCTCATGTGTATGTAAACTTGTCAAACTGGTCCCCTTGGAGTACAATCTTGGTGTAAATTTTTCGATTTGTGTTTTTCTGAAATTTGGAGCCACAATGGATTCAAGAATTAGGAGATGTGGGGAGCTAATGTGATGACTTTGTAACAGTTGGTTTTTGGTTTTGTTAGGTTGTTTCTGGCCGGTTAAATTCTTGTTGTCTGATTTGGATGTGTCCCACTTTTAGTATCGGTTAGGTAACTATTTATAGTTATGCTTGAGTTACATTTTTTCTTGTTTTTACAGAGTCATGATTTGAAGACTTTTAATGTTTTAGTTTCCGCTGTACTGTATTTCTATGTAATGTGGTGCAGCTATTAGTTGAGTTTCCGGAGAATAACAAAGTTGGGAGCAGCTTGATTTTGTTAACTGCCAAGGTTGAGAAGGGGGCAATTAAATATCTCCCTTATGTAATGACTGCCATTTGCAACGAGAAACTCGGTAACTGGAATGCCTACTGTTTTAAAAAGACGCTACTAGTAAAAGAATGTGGCATCGTTTTCTAGGGATTTGGATGGTTAGCATGTCTAATTAAGCATAATTCATGGACTGCTCGTTAGTGAAAACAATTAATTGCTTTTTTTTTTTTCCATTGCTTGTTTGCTTTGATTGGCGCTGTCTTGAAACATCATTTGTGGTTTTTCGTGTACTTTTGGCTTTTCAGGTGCTGTTGTCTAATTGTGTGCCAGTTTCATCTTGGTTCTTCTTTAGACAAGTTCTATATTGCTAGATCAAGCTATTTGACTGGTACATTTTTTTTGAAAAAGAAATCTTGAAGCTTTGATAGGTCTCTGTGACTTGGAAAGGACGAACTTTCTCGATTTTCAATGCCCATTTGAATAAATATATGAAATGACTATGAGGTGTGTTTAAGAAACTGAGTGGCAAAATGGGAATGCATCAGTTCTGAATTATTCTAGTTAAACCCAGAGATGGATGTTGGTCCTTAAGTTGGTAGTAAATAGGATAACACATATTATTCAACTCTGTCCTTAATTTCTTATTATGTAATTGCAGGGTTCTGTAGATGTAGATTTCTTCACAGAATATGGTGAAGGAAGCAGGTATAGGATCGAGGAAGTTATTGGTAAAGGTAGCTATGGTGTTGTCTGCTCTGCGTATGATACCCATCTCGGAGAAAAAGTTGCTATTAAAAAGATAAATGATATCTTCGAACATGTCTCTGATGCCACACGCATTCTTCGGGAGATTAAGCTTCTTAGGCTACTTCGTCATCCCGACATTGTGGAAATCAAGCATATTTTGCTGCCACCTTCTAGAAGGGAATTCAAGGACATATATGTAGTGTTTGAACTAATGGAATCTGATCTCCATCAGGTTATTAAAGCAAATGATGACTTGACTCCCGAACATTACCAATTCTTTCTTTATCAGCTTCTTCGTGGCTTGAAATACATACATACAGGTCCATACAATTACTACTCTATCCAATGTGTACATATTTTCCACTGGAAACATAATTTGTTTCTCTCATTTTCGACAAAGCCAACAATTCATTTTCATTTCCACTGTGGGACCCACAATGAATTAAACAGCAATATTCATCCCAATATCATTAAACAGATTTGACATAAAGAAAGGTGACAGGACCCACGAATTTTGAGAAGGGTTAATGCTATGGTTTTGTATAACCTAATAAATCCTGTTCTCTTATGCAGCTAATGTGTTTCACCGAGACTTGAAACCCAAAAATATACTAGCAAATGCTGACTGCAAACTAAAGATTTGTGATTTTGGTCTTGCAAGGGTGGCCTTCAATGATACGCCCACAGCAATATTTTGGACAGTATGTTTATTTTCTTCTTTATTTTCTCACATGCTGCTTTTTATCTTTTATTTGATTGATTTGGTCTGCTCCATTTGCATGTGAAGCTGTTGTGCACTTAATTGAACAGGAAATAAATTTATTTTTCTTTTGTATTCTTTTAGGATTATGTAGCAACAAGGTGGTATAGAGCTCCTGAATTATGTGGGTCTTTTTTCTCTAAGGTAAAATCTGTTTTACCCTTCGCTATTTTTTTTTTTTTGCAAAATTACAATAAATATAATCTTCATCCATCATTTGTAATTGATACGAGCATAATTCTAACAAAGGTTTTATTATGGTCTCTTCTACAGTATACCCCTGCAATTGACATTTGGAGTATTGGCTGTATATTTGCTGAACTTTTGACCGGCAAACCTCTGTTTCCGGGGAAGAATGTTGTTCACCAATTAGACCTCATGACTGATCTTTTGGGAACTCCACCTCCCTGAAACCATTGCAAGGGTACACACATGTGATTGATTGTTTTAGCGAGCACAAAATCAAATTTCTACTCTCGTTAGTTTTTTGTTTACTCAAATCATATCATGTGACAGATAAGAAATGAAAAGGCTCGGAGATACTTAAGTAGCATGAGGAAAAAGAAGCCGATCCCTTTATCCTACAAATTTCCAAATGCTGACCCCCTTGCTCTTCGCTTGTTGGAACGAATGCTTGCGTTTGATCCCAAGGATAGACCTTCTGCAGAAGAGGTTAGATGTTTTTTACTTCAAAATTTTTGAAGGTCAGCAGTCTTCTTTTAATTTAAATTTGTCTAAAAGATATTGCTTGTGAGCTGTCAGGCTCTTGCAGATCCATACTTCCGGAACTTGGCTAGAGTTGAGAGAGAACCTTCTGCACAACCTGTTACTAAAATGGAATTTGAATTCGAAAGGCGGAGGATTACAAAGGAGGATGTGAGAGAGTTGATATATCGTGAGATTCTGGAATATCACCCTAAGATGTTGAAAGAGTACTTAGAAGGAGCTGAACCTACAAACTTCATGTATCCTAGGTATTGGCCCTGGAGCTTTTAGTATAATTGCTTATTGTTCATCTTTCTTTGCACGTCATTATCGTCATTTTTGCATTGAGACCTATATGACAATGCTTGCTCTCTCTCTCTCTCTCTCCCCCACTTTTTCATCTTTGTGTTATTCCCATTTTCTTCCCTTTCTGTATTTGGTGATCGTAGTTGTGTTTGGTGTGTTTTTGGTTTGGCCATCGTTTTTCATTGCTTGTGTCTGTCTGTACAACGGGTTGGACTGCTATGTTTTGACATTTTTCGCTATGACTACTAAAGCAATGAATTATATATATCTATCTTGCCATTTGTCCTATATCTTGATTTCATTTTCCTTCTGACAGTGCTGTTGACAAATTTAAGAAGCAATTTGCATATCTTGAGGAGCATTATGGAAATGGAGTTGCTGCTCCGCCCGAGAGACAACATTCATCGTCTTTGCCTAGGTCCGTAGCATTTCTTCACAATTTATAGTGCACAATTTATAGTGCACAAATAGTGAAATTATCATTTTATCCAGCAATTTTGCATGATAGAGTGCTAAGATTTTTGTCCGGTACAGGCCATGTGTATTGTATTCTGATAAATCAAACCCGACCTCGACTGAAGTTGCTAATGATCTTTCTAAGTGCTCCATTAAAGAAGTCGAGAAGCCACAAGTGGACCGTTCTTCTATACTTCCTATATCAAGATTCCCTGTCCAAGTTCCTCAAAGTATCCAAGGTATGTATATGCCATATAAATCAAATTTGGTTTTACTGATACTTTTTCAAGAGGGATCATGATTTTATGATCAACTGGTTTATTTCATGGTCAATTAATTACATTGACTTCCCCTACAACTACATGTAATTACATAAGCTCCCCTGCTTAGTTCCGAAATTACAAATACCACTCTTTTGATCACGAAATAATCTAAATTGAAAAAGTTATTAATAATCTCGAATAACATCACCCAAACGATTGTGGTGTAACCATAATCGTGAGGTGAAAGTAAGTTACGATGGAGATGTTTGTGTAATTATATACAATTAGAGGGAGGAAGGTGTAATTACTTTTTTGACCTTTTTCCCTCCTCTTCAAGCAGGGGCAGCTGCAAGGCCGGGTAAGGTTATTGGTTCAGTGTTGCGTTATAACAACTGTGGAGCAGCAGCAGCAGCAGCATCAGTAGAGGCTAATGAACAGCGAAAAATCGTAAGAAATCCCGGCATGCCTGTGCAGTATATTGTTCCCAGCTCTTCTTACCTGAGAAAGCAGCACCCGAGCTGCAAGAACGAAAGAGGAGAAGATAGCAATGATGTCTCAAATGGTCTGCAGCCCAAACCGGACCTATACGTCGCAAGAAAAGTTGCTGCCCAAGGTGGAACCTGCAAGCCAGTGGTATTAATGGATCATGCAACTTCGCGGTCGGGTAATCTTTGAGCTCTTGACAAGATTAGACTCTCGGTGGTATAAATCGACTGTGGGACAAATTTGACCACTTGAGTGCGATAAAACAGAAATGACTGCATTAGCTTTACATCAAACAGTTGTTATCACTTTCGAGTTTAAGATACTTGGCAATGGCTGTATATTTAAACGATCATCAGGTCCAAGTTCGTAAGCTCGACTGGAATCTCGTCGATGAGGGATGATATTCGGGGGGTTGGGATTGAAGTGGGAGATTTGCAGAGAAAGTGTTTGAAGCTAAGAGTAGAACTGTAGAAGGGATCTTTTGACCTCTCCTCAATTCACCTTAGTTTTCTCCATGACTGATGTTGTTGTTCATTGTATTGTACCTGTATCATTGTGTAATTTAATAAGTGACATTGGCTAATCTGACAATTATTTAATTGACTCAAGGGCGTTCAATAACCTTACACTGTTGAAATTTGGACATTTTTAAATTTTTGTTGTTTTGGCTACTATATTCAGGGACGGAGTCAGGAATCCACGTTTGGAGGATGCGATTGAATTTTTAGAAATGTTCATTTTGAGGGGTTAAAATTCGTATGAGTAGTCTTAGATGTATGATATAACTTTATATGGATTTGAGGGAGGAAGAGGTGATATTTTTGTATCTTTACTCCCACACAAATATGTCACATTTTAACCAACATGGTTGGCGTGGTGGTTCAGCACCTCGTCCCTTAAGCATGAAGTCAGGGGTTCGATCCGTACCCATGTGAATGGAGCAAATTATTTGGCCAGTCCCTTACCGCTTAGTGCGCTGATAGTAGGGACGGAGGATTAGTTCTCTGGCTGTCGGTCGGAGAGATACCCTGGGAAACCAAAAAAAAAAAAAAAAAAATGTCACATTTTACAATTTATTGCGTTTCTCCTAGGTCCCATCTCCTACAATCTTAGCATTTTCTTGCTTGAAGATATTGAATTAGGACCAATCATATTTTGTACTCTTGAACTAGTGAAGTATGTTGTGTCCCGTGTCTATTTACTAAATTACAAAATATAATAAATCAGTCTTTATAAAGAGAAAAAAAACATAATAAATCAACTTTTCTTATATAAAGGTGAGGGATCGATTTGTTACATTTTATAATTGAGGTGTAACTATCCCTTGAAATTACAAACTACAATTTGATAAAAAAAAGAGAGAGGAAAAAGAAAAACTACAAAGTACTCGTTTGAGATTAAAACCAATTCTTTGAGACATGTTAAGCCCAATAGTTACTGCAAAGCCTATCCCAAAACAAAACGGCCCATAAATCCCTTAGAGCCCATGCTTAAACCGGCGGAAAAAGGGGGGCAGAATAGAAAACCAAAATGAATATTCTTATCAGATAAACCCTAATTTCATCCATTTCTCGAGTTGAGTGACTTTTAATCTATGCTTCTCACAAATTGATTGGTGTTAAATTTACGGACTCAGTTCGAGTGTCGCATTTATTATCCCCAAAAATTTTGTTTGAGTTGCAGTATTGTAGAGCAATTTGCTCTGAAAATTCCAGCACATTCGATGCTAATCCGAAGGCTCTGCTTCTCGATTTCGAGGTCCTACCACAATCCATTTTTCCTTTCCCCAATCTGCACGAGCCCTTTTACCAATTCGCAATCATATACGAAATTTTCGTCGAAGTTCAATACCCTCAGATTGGGGTTTCAGAGAGCAATCTCAGTGAATTCACACACATTAGCGTCAGTAAACCTCGCAAATCCCACAATGGATGACACCAGGAGACCCCCGGTAGTACCCATTCCACACCCCGAGTCGTCGGGCCCGGCCGAGGTTTTTCGGGCCCTGGAAGCCTCTTTGGGCTCAACGTTCAGCTCTCAGCCCATAGTTCCAAACCCGAACCCTCTGATCATTGTGATCAGCGGTCCCAGTGGCGTGGGCAAGGATGCTGTGATCAAGAGATTGAGGGAAGTAAGAGAGGATTTGCATTTTGTGGTCACAGCTACTAGCCGGGCGAAAAGGGATGGAGAAGTTGATGGTAAAGATTACTTCTTTATGAGCAAAGAGGAGTTTTTATCGATGATTGAGAAAAATGAGCTCTTGGAGTATGCTTTAGTGTATGGTGATTATAAGGGGATCCCGAAGCAGCAAATTCGGGATTACACGGCGAAAGGGTGTGATATCGTGCTGAGAGTGGATATACAGGGCGCCGCGACATTGAGGAGGATTTTGAAAAATAGCGCGGTTTTCTTGTTTTTGGTGGCGGAGAGTGAGGAGGCTTTGGTGAAGAGATTGATTGATAGGCGGACTGAGACGGTAGAGGCACTGCTCATGAGGGTTGCTTCGGCTAGGGAAGAGTTGAAGCATTTGAATGAGTTTGATTATGTGGTTGTGAACAAGGAAGGTGAGTTGGAGGGATCGGTGAGGCTTGTGGAGTCCATTATTGATGCTGAGAAGGCTAAGGTGCAGCAACGGAGAGCGGTTATTTAGGTAATCCCGGCTGAAAATTTGGTTATTAAGTGGGTGTAATACTTGCTTTGAATTCTTCAGTATAGTTGTGAAGCTAATTTGTAATGCTATTATTGTTCTTCATTTGTTTAATTAACATATTTTACTAATTTTGTGAGAGATGCACTTGTGAAGCAGCTGATGAATAAATCCATGGATTATTTGTATTTACATGATTTTAACAAGCAGGGATGGAGCCACATATGGAGGGGGCAGCTGCTCCCTCATATATTTAGAAAACCAATCTTAATATATTTCTATATCGATCAAAATTAAATATTTCTCCCTCCCTAGAGTGATAAATTTAACTTTATCATTCTTTATTTTTCTTTCATGTGGTCGATATTGTGTTTGTGCGTGCAATTTCTTAATATAACACAAGGATTGAAAGAAGAAAACTTTGAGACAGGTCAAAGTTTGATACCTTTCCAATTGAAGTTCGATGTCCTTTATGTGTTTGTTTCTGAGCACTATTCTTTACATGTTTAGGAGCAGGCGTAAAATAGATGGAAATGCTCGTGTATTGACTGGCTGGCCTCTTGTGGACTGGGGAGGCTGCTGGTGTTGGAATGCACATATTGTGATTTGGATTGGATGTGACGGTTTTGGGATATTTTTTAATGACCGTTGTTTTATATTGTTGGGAAGAAAGTAACATGATTAGTTGCATGAAAATTTTCTTGTTTATTTGATAGAAAATAGATTGACCTCGCATGCAGGCTGTGAGGCTAGCATGTTTGAATAATATTGTTTGTCTATTGACTGGCTGGCCTCTTGTGGATTGGGGAGGCTGCTGTTGTTGGAATGCACATATTGTGATTTGGATTGGATGTGACGGTTTTGGGATATTTTTTAATGACCGTTGTTTTATATTGTTGGGAAGAAAGTAACGTGATTAGTTGCATGAAAATTTTCTTGTTTATTTGATAGAAAATACATTGACCTCGCATTCAGGCTGTGAGGCTAGCATGTTTGAATACTATTGTTTGTCTATTTATCTATACTTGGGAAACGTAGGATCTTTACCTCACATGGATATCATGTACGGCATTGATGTGCTGGAATGACTTCATATTGCCTAATGGATGCTAGAGCAACGACCGGTCACCGGTATCCTATGTAGTAGGAGAGGTGACATGCGACTATATGCTATGACATTGACGATGATTTTTGAACAATTTTTTGAGGTTGGGAATTTGATCAGCGTCCTCTAATGTTTGTACAGGCAAGGGAAATGAATTTAGTGGATGCAAGAAGTTTTGCATGCAAAACTAGCGAGCAATGAAGCATCATCAGGGATGAACCAAGTGGCCAGCCGGTAGGAAACGGCACTTTTCGCTCAATTCTTTGAAGCGTTGCTCGTTTGATGCTAGAGTAGCCTTTGAACGCATCGAGTTTACCTTGAAATGGATGTGAAAATTCATCCGAAAGAGACATCCGATGGATGTAATTGAGTTCGTTTGCCTAAATTTCGATCCAAAATTGATGTGGGATGCTGTGGGCGTGTGTTGTGTTTAGTCTTACTTCCAAGATTGTGATTCTGGGCTGTCATGAGGTTCAAATACAAGTCATTATATAGCGCAACCATTTATGTATATAATATTTAAAATTTATTATATATATAATGTTTAAATTTGTATTCCTTTAAATATAATAAAAATTATCATTTAATTCTGCAAGCATTCAATTTCGCTCTCAAGATTGAAATTCTTGGCCATCTCTTAGATTCAATTACAAGTCATTATTTAGGGCCAGGAATTATATGTAAACTTGCAAGAGTTGCAACTAATATAATCATTTGGGACCCAAAATGTGGTAAAGTCCAACTCATGCAACTCCTTGCTTGTATCCGCAAAATTGTGTTTATGGATTACAAATTACCAACTAAAGCTAAAGAAGACAACTAATAAACATTTATATTATAAGTTAGTGGCCAAGTAGGAATATTTCATGCATCATTTATATTTGCAAAAGAAAAAATAATAATTCATAGTAAGTCAATAAATGTGCAAATACTTGCTACCACGTTTAAGCAACACTATGGCAGTACATTTTTTGGTTGGCTTTGAGTGGCTAGGGCTACCTAATTAACCATGATTATTACATTGTTCATTGAGTAGGTCTAGGATTTTATGTCCCATTAATGTTGTTTGATAAAATCTTTTTGTACTTTACTAAAATCGAACATCTTAAATCGTAACAAAAGAAAAAGAAATGATTAAAGACTTGATTATGAATTAGAGAAATTATCTGCAAACTACGAGGCTCGTCTTGATTATATACTAGCTCTTTCTATTTATTGAAATTACGATTAAAGACTTGATTATGGGTTAGAGAGAATTACCCAAGAACGTGAAATTATGATTAAAGACTTGATTATGAGACTTGATTATGAGTTAGAGAAAACTACCCAAGAACTTGAAATTATGATTAAAGACTTGATTATGAGTTAGAAAAAATCTACCAAAAAACTCTAAGGCTTGTCTCTATTGTATAAAACTTTTTCTATTTATTAAAATTACAATTGCTCTCGGCACTAAGAGATAAAGGGACCTTTTGTTTTGTTTTGATTTTTTTTTTAAATTGGAACAATTAACGAGCGATGTTATCTGTAAAAAAAAAACCTCAAAAGGGATAAGTGTAATTTTTAATCAATAGAGGGGTTTTTTTTTTAATGAGAACCAAATTTAAGGGTATTTTTTGGGGGTGGGTTATCCCTACGAGTCATTGGTATTTGCTACACTTCAAACTTTTCTACGTTAGTACTTTTATTGTACTCATCATAATCCGATCAATGTAAATTCAAAAATTCCACCAATTGACAGTTCTAGAAATAAACGTATATAATCTTATATGACTTATAACCAAAATATTATGTCATTTTCTCGTACTTTAAGAAATTCTAAGTAAATGAGAAAAGCAGGGACCCATATAAGTAGCAGCCTTTAACTTGACACAAGAAGACTTCTTGTTATCCAGTCCTGCAAGCCATGACCAAGCCAAATTGCCAATTAAAAAGACTCTACAAATACCTAATTATTATATTTAATCACAATTTAGTCATGTTATTATTCAATATCAACCCAAGTGGCTTTAAAATAAGTCCAAGTCAATGCTTAATTACACCTTAATCCACGGTTATTGGCACTATCATAATAGTGATTAAATACGACTCGTCATGGATTAGGTGACCGAGAAATATTAAAATCCTAGAATGTTTGATCGAAGATACGGAAAATATTCACAAAATTATTTATTGAGTTCTTAAAAACAACTTGTGTGAAAAAGAAAAAGGACCCAATAATTTTTTTATCAACTAAAAACCTATGATGCACGGACACGTCCAAAAATGACCCGATGCAGTGTCGGGCACGTGTCGGACACGGACACGACTCCGCCACAGCCCCGACACGGCAAAAACATGTCCGAAAATTAAAAAAAAAAAGAAAAAAATCCGACACGATATCGGACACGGCTAGGACACGGCTGGGACTTTTTTGATATATTACAAAGTTTAAATAAGGTCTTTTTTTAAATTTTAAAAAATTTAGTGGAAACACTAAAAATAACAAATAATTTTTTTAATCTTTAAATCTTATAACCCAATTAAGAGGTGTTTGTTTTAATGATGAATATTATTATTTATCTTTCACATATTTTAATTTAATAAATTATAAATAGATAATATAATATAAAATATTTTTTAATAACCGTGTCAGAGCAGTGTCGTATCCTAAAATTTTGAGATTTTTCGTGTCGCTGTGCCCGTGTCGTGTCGTATCCGTGTCCGTGTCTGTGCATCGTAGCTAAAAACACTCATGCCATTTTAATAGTGAAGGTCAATTACTTAATACGTTCACATGCAATTTCATTTGAATTGACAATCGTACCCTCTTTTGCATTAGGTTCTTTTGCCAAATAATAGGTTTTGGAATAAGACTTTTTGAGTTTACACCACTTACCATGTAGATTACAATATTGGGGTATTTAGATGAGAACTTTGTTGAATAAAGCAAAGCAAGTTAAAAAAGGGTATCCAAAGAAGAAGAGCTTTATTGCCCTTTTTTTTTTTTGTTATGAAAAAAGAGGCTTTTGAAACTTTTGAGCAGTCCCACCAAGAAACATAGTTGATAGTACTCTTTTGGTGGGAAAAAGGAGGGTTCGATAGAGGCAAAGGACCCAAGTTAAAAGGAAAATTCCATGTAATTGAGCAACGACTATGTGCGAAATTTCTTTCAATGTATGTGCACTTTTCTAGTGTATATATATATATATATATGTATGTGTGTGTGTATGAGTAAAATTTTAATTTTTTTTTCGTTTAAAAATAAATTAATAATAAAATATTCACTATTTTACGTAAAACTTCAATATGGTTCTCAAAAATTAAAATTTTTGACTCTGTCCTCGTACGTATTTGTGTGTATTTGCAAGTGTGTGTATCCCAAGTTAAAAGGAGCTGCAGGACCTAACAAAACAAATCAAAATGATGAAAAAAGGAAGGAAAAAAGCTAACTTGCTAAGAAAAGAAAAGCAAAAAGAGACGCAACTTAACAGTTTTCTTTTCCCTTCATTTCCACATCCTAAGACGTGCCCCCTAAGCTCAATTTTGTTCCACCCAGTATAAATATAAGAAAGCATATTAATCCATTTCCTCACGATCTCATTCGTTGAAGCAAAAACCAGTAACAAGAACACCAAGAATCTCTATCCAAAAAACTCATTCTTTATCTGTTAAACTTCTCATTTGATCTAGCTCTAGAAAACATCACAATCAATTAAGATCACAAAAGTATGGATCACAAGGCCTCACCTATAGAGAGTGAGGGCAGTGTCCATCTCCAAATATCCGAGCTCACGGCCAGCAGCCCCACGATATTCGAGCCCCGAATGTCGAGCACCGAGACGAAAACCAGCAGCACTGCAAACACTCCACCGGTGATCAGGCCATCGGTGAGAGCTCCGGAGAAAAAGCTAACGCTTTTCGCCCTCCGTCTCGCTGTTCTTGAAAAAATGGCCTCGGGGATAGGTACTCTGGGGTTCATCTGGGCTACGGTGGTCCTGCTAGGCGGCTTCGCCATCACCCTCGATAAGACCGATTTCTGGTTCATCACAGTGATCCTGTTGATCGAAGGGACGAGGATTTTCAGCCGGAGCCACGAGCTCGAGTGGCAACATCAGGCCACGTGGTCGATCGCAGATGTCGGGATCAACAGTTTTCGGGCCATAAAGTCCAGCTCAAACTCCATCATCAAGACGGTTAAGGCCGTGTGCAGGCCCATTTTGCCGGCACAGCAGACGAGGGGGATATCAAGGGCTGGGGACCGAACAGGCCGAAAGAATTGGGATGAACAGAGAGTGCCCACAAGAACTTGGACCAGCTCTGAGGTCCCTCTGCTCCCTTATGGGAAATGGGTGTTTATATCAAGAAATGCGAGCAAGCTTTTGTATTGGCTTCAGCTAGCCTCAGCCATGGCGTGTGTGGTTCTATCGATGATAAAGCTTGTGCATAGGAATTATGGGATAGTTGAAAAAGATGTTTCGGATAAAAGGAACAGAAAATCAGCTCTGATCATATTCTATTCCTTAGCCTTGGCTGAGGCATTGCTGTTTCTTTTGGAGAAAGCCTATTGGGAATGGAAAGTGAGCGTTGAACGGTTATTGGATTCAGTTAACAAAGAATGTGAATTGGGAGACTCGGGCTTGATCTCGATCAGGCGATTTTTTTACGATGCCTATTCGAAATGCGTAAATGGGAGCATTTTTGATGGTTTGAAAATGGACATGGTTTCATTTGCCATGGAGCTTTTAGATTCTAACTCACCTGATGAACAGCTGATTGGAGCAAGAATCTTGAGGAAGTTCTCCATGAGCTCGCGTTTCTCTGAAGACACTCTTCAGAAGATTGGGATCAATATATCAGTCATAGAGAGGCTGATTGAGATGCTGAACTGGAAAGATCCTGAAGAAGAAGAGATCAGATATTCATCAGCAGAAATCTTGGCCAAATTAGCTGGCAAAAAACAGAATTCATTAAGGATAGCTGGAATACTGGGGGCCCTGGAGTCTATATCATCGTTGCTGCACATGAGCCGCACCCACGGTGGGGCATGCGACGAGATATCTGAGAAAAGAATAATCTTTGACAACGAAAACTATGGTTCTTGGTCTTTCAACCATTTGGGACTTCAAATCTTGAAAAAACTTGCTAATGACCATGATGTCTGTGGTAAAATCGGCAACACAAGGGGCCTCCTGCCGAAGATTGTCGACTTCATACATGCAGAGGAGAGGCTGTTGAGGCACCCGACGGCTACCCCGTCTCAGATTGTGACGGTTAAACGGTCCCTGCAAGTTCTGAAGATGCTCGCTAGCATGTCTGGTGCTGCAGGGAAGCAGCTGAGAAAAGAGATATCTGAAATAGTTTTTACGATTAGTTACATACGCGATATATTAAAACATGGAGAAAAACAACCTGAGCTGCAGATATTGGGGATAGAGATCTTGACAAGCCTTGCTATAGAAGAGGATGCAACTGAGAGGATTGGGGGTACTGGAGGAGTCCTTAAGGTGCTGTTTGATATTTTCTTTAATGATGAGATACCAGATGATAAAAGTCATGTGAGATCAGCTTCTGGAGAAGCACTAGCTATGCTGGCATTGGACAGTAAGAATACGTGCCACCGGGTTCTTAAGCTGAAGCTGAATCAGAAGCTGATTAAAGCTTTGGAAGTTCCATTGCTTAGGATTAATGCTGCTAGAATCTTGAGGAACTTGTGTGCTTATAGTGGAAATGATTGCTTTGAGGAATTGAAGGGACTAATTGCTGCAGCACCTATTGTAAGTATTAAGTATTTACAAGCGAAATTTTAAGACATGTATACAATTAGCAGAGTTTAGTTGTTATCTAAAGGGTGTTCGCAAGAGCTTCTGCTATTGTAAAGCACTTATATTAAGCTTCTCACAACACTCCCTAGAGTTGCTTCTAACTTTTTAGCCCTCCTTTTTGCAGATTCTTGAAGTCATCATGAAAGAAGAGAACAAATTACAAGAGGTAATGATTGGAGCAGCATCATGTATATTCAAGTTCATGAATTCTCAAGACTCAAGAATCATGTTCCAAAAAGCTGGAATCAGAGAATTCGACCTGGCTAATCGACTTTTTTTTATTCTGAAGAAATATCAGTATCCCTCTATCAAAGTTCCGAGCATAAGAAGGTATGCAATAGAGCTGGCTATTTGGATGATGAGAGACAACAATATGAACATACGTAGCTTTGAGAGTCTTGGAATGGAGAAGGAGCTCGAGTATGTTATGGAGACGACATCAGAATTGGAGAGTTTCAATATATTCTCAGGAACCGTTGGATTATGTCGCCATAAAGTTGCAATGCATTCGCTTGTTGAAACAGCACTGAAGTTGCTGGAAGAAGAGAAAAGCTGCAGAGATTCAATATAGATATGTTGTCAAGAAAAAAATTCAATAATAATGTTTCAAGATACAGAAAGCAAGAAAGTTTTTTAAGAGCATTCTTTTGATTTCTTAAACTATGGGAGCATATTAATAGCAAGATTATTCTTTTTCTATTTTCAACTTTTTCAATGTAAATCTAAAAAACAAATTGATTTTTTTTTTTTGAAGTATTTCATCTCTGATGTAATCTCAAAGTTGCATTTGCAGCATTCTTTTGTTTTATATGTACAAGATCATTTATCAGAAGGGGTCAATTACATTGTCTTCTCTTTTTGGTTTCAAAATTACAAATACGTCCTTTTTATCATCGAAATTTGATCAAAACTGGCATAACATTTCAAAACTCGGATAAAATCACCACACTTATAAGAGAAATTCGAAAAGTTAACTAAAGTTTGAATAATGACGTTATTATATCTAAAGATCAATAAAAGGGGGTAACTGAAATGTGGACATAAGTAACAAGGGAGGTATGTGTAATTTTGAAATGAAAAAGAGACAAGGAAGGGTGCTGTAATTATTGATTATCAGAAGTAATACCATGTTTGGAGGGGTGGCAGCGTTGATATAAATAAACCACCCCCACGCAACTTAGCTAACATAGCGTCTGCGTGTGAATACAAAACAAATAACTATCATAATTACAACCAAATGCTTTTAGGTACTATCCCTAAATATCACTAAGATCAATTATGTCTCAAAATTTTTATCTGCATCACCTGTAGATAACCTAGAAAATAGTTACTGCAGTTACAAACAAAGAACACCCTCTAATGAATATTCTAACCCCATCGGAAAGTGGAACTGTAAGCAACAGAGAATTTTCAATCCTTGTTCCTTCACGCACCTGCAAATTCTAACTATCGATGCCATTAGCTGCGAAAACAAATAGACCTTCAATAACAGGATATCATTTGTTTCTGAAGAAGTTGAGATCCCAACAACGCCACAGACCATCTAAGATATTCATTGTTGGGCTTTTCTCAGCATCTGCAGTAAATTTAGTACCATGTGCCATGTCAAGATCATCTGCCCTCTGATTGGCAGATGGTGAATCATTACGAGATGTGGGCCCACTTTTTTCTTTTTCCGTGTGATCCCACCGGCAGCATTGCTCGTCTGGTTGTCCTTTGCAAGGTTCGTTTTGTCAGCATTAGGAGAACAAGTTTCTTTAGCCTTAGGAGATTCTGATAATAATTTGTTACTCCTCCAATTCATGCTCATTGGCCACTGATGTAGAAATTGACTTGTTTCTTAAGGAGTTGCTCTGCTTGGAAAGCGAGTAGTCTTGTTTGTTTTTTGGTTCTGGTTAAGGATGGTGATTGTCATCATTGGACAAAGGTTGGTCAATACAAGGGTGGCTCATTGCCGAGTCTTTTAGTGACTTGATTACTGCCTTCATGAGCATCTAAAAATTTTAGCAGCTAAAATATAAGCCAATAACAATTAACTTACTGTCGATGATGGTAGCTATATGGGAGTAGAGATGCAGACGAACTGAGCCAGCTAGTGAGCCTAACAAGCGAGCTTGAAAAAGGTTTGAGCTCAGCCAGTAGAAGTTACAAGCTAAACTCAAACCAAATAATTCCTGCTCAGGGGCTCGCAGGCTGCCTATGGTTTGTTCAGAAATTTGAGCTAGTTGAGCCGAGTGTGAGCCCCTCTTTTCTCTCTTAGTACGATTTTTCTGAACAACGCCCTTATTACTAGTAGCTGCTGGACCTGAATTTCACTAAACATTCGCAGCTGAACTGCTTGAATAAAGAAAGAAGCTAAAATATAAAAGTAGAGATGAGCAGAGAAGTTTAAAATTTTAATTTTTTTCTTTTAAAAAAAAAGATACTCACCGGCTGGTGAATCCAATAATTCATCTGATAATTCCATATCATGAACCGTGCTCCAACCAGACTGAAAATTGTATGGTCAACGAAATAAGTTGTACGGACACCAGAGATGTAGCCACTACGACTTATAACTTCACTGCAAAAAGCAAGTTACCTTGCTAAAATAGTCATGAGGCCATCCGAAATATGTGCTCTCTACTACATCCTGTGGGGGTTGTAATACATTGTTGAAGAAAATACTTATAGAATCAAAATAAAATTGAGGGCGGGGAGAGTTGTGGTCGCCCTCGAATTTGATAATATTCTTGTCCACCTGCCAAGTCAAACAATGAGACCTTCTAACAGCGTTTGATGAAACACAAAAAGCAATTGAAAATGCCAACAAATAAAGGAAAGGTATAGCGTAGATGAACACATTGTCACGAAGAAAAGTAATTACCATATATGCATAAAAAATATGATCGGAATGGCGGGGATCTATGAAATCGTCATCAATGGCATGACCAAACAGAGCAGGAATGAAGCAAGATTGTGCAACCTGAAGATAAGATAAAATTTCCATCTTGGTTAATTTACAACAGGAATGATCACTACAAATCTACAATGATCTGAAAAGTTAATGTCCTTTTTTGCCAAGTTGTTTCAGATAATGAGTTGATTATTTTGTTTTATATTTTTTCCAGAATACAACTCTAATTCCCACTAACATAATTTAGGTACACATATTATGGTTTGCATTCTTATTTTGTAAGCTCTGAGGAGGTATTGGCAATATGTGGTGCAATGCTTATGATTTAAAGTTGACTGTTTGGGTTGAGTTACCTTGATTGTGTTCAGGTCTGCTATGTCAAAGTTCGCCTTTTTCTGAATGGCTCTCCTCATAAATTGGATGGCGAACTTAACCTTTAAAAAGAAAAGTTGGGAAAAAAGAAAAAGAAACATCAAGCTGGATGAAGAGTCAGAGAAGGCTAAAAAATGAAATATAGCCATCATGTCACCAATGTTTGTATGAAATTTACAATGACAGTGTCGATGTTTGTATGACATTTACAAGGACTGAGTCCAAATTGCACGTAGAATACTGTAAGAAATCAGTTAGCTTACAGTGAATTTGGGGAGGTGAACTTTATAAGTATCAACAAGTTCCATCGTCAAGTCAACCAAATCAGAAAATGGGCTGTCCAGAACCATTCCTGAGATTGAAGGATCCTCATCTCCATACATCAAGCTGAAACAAGCAACAATGTCATGTCTATTGTGACAAAACCTTAACCGATCCAGAATATCTGAAAACTTTAGTAACAAAATTCTACAACGCGATTTCCAATTTATATATTTAAGTAACAGGAGGGTAAGGAATGAATCTACTAACCTAGTAACAGCACCCATGGAGCGGCCCCACAAACCAATTAAAGAAACATTCCCATCTGCCCTTAGATAATTGACCACAGCTCTCACATCATCCTTCTGCAAAATCAAGACCATGTTTGTCAGTTAGAAATTAACAAAAAAAAAAAAAAAAGAAGAAGTTTAAAGAAAGAGTTACAGAAGATAGACATGCATGATTAGAATTTTCAGACAATTTGCCTAGATTACAACAGGCATATTACTTCCATTCAAAAGAATTATCTTGAGATTAGCGCATTGGGTCTTTAATGAGGTCCAATGAGAATGAGATAACTTAGCAGACCACTTACTTCATTCCAGCCCAGAGTGACATGCTCTCCTCCGGAGGGCCCTGAACTGGAGAAATCAAGAGCAAAAACTGTGATGTTTGATGGCAATAGTAGAACAGCAGCTTCACTGGCATCTGCTCGGCAACCACTGAGATAAGATAAAGACAAAGAACTACTTAGTAAACAAAATGGATGATGATATGGAAAAATTAAACTCTGTGCTACTGAAAAGTTCTATAATGCACACAACAGGAGGACTGATACTTTCCAGCATCCAAGTAAAAGACTGGTTAATGATTAATTTCAATAGTTCACCAGTTTGACCGACCCTCACCAAAGAAGTTCAGGTATCACTCATTATCTCAATTATCATGGCCAAAACACAAAAAAATGCAAGAGGGCGAATAAAAAAAATTCCACGAATCACACCAGAAGAGCATCCTACTTATCAAAATAGCTCACCTATTTCCATTGCACTAGATTAAGCAGGGCAGTGTATTTCCTTCTGGATAGTTTATAGGAATGTAATATCTACATTGAAGAACATCTCCTTGATTATTTACAACCTGCAGGATGCACAAAAGCACTATGTTTTCAAGAATGACGCCTGATAGTTAAATTTCAAATGAGATGCAAGAAAAATACCTCCTCCGGGAAGGATCAAGCATCCCCTCTCTTTCTCTCTCTCTCTCTCTCTCTCTCTCTCTCTCTCTCTCTCTCTCTCTCTCTCAGTGCATGTGTTTTGCCGCAATATTCTCTTCTTTATAATAAAATTTTAACCTACAGTTATCCCCCGTAAAGGGTCCGAGAGATGATTGTAAATTTAAAATTTTTTACCTCCACATCTTTCCTCTGGTACCACCTGCCTTTCAGCATGATATCTTCATCTAATAAATCATTGTTAGGATCATACTCAGCTCTGCAATCCAGATAAAAAATAGAAAATAAAAATTTAAAGAGGGAAAATGGAAAAAAGGCCGGGTTGGTTGGTTTAGTCCAGTC
Source organism: Petrea volubilis (assembly GCA_026212405.1). Lineage (NCBI taxonomy): Eukaryota > Viridiplantae > Streptophyta > Magnoliopsida > Lamiales > Verbenaceae > Petrea > Petrea volubilis. The sequence continues at coordinate 16,972,694 of CM047879.1, read as the reverse complement.
AAATATCGCATTCATTACATTCAAAACCAATTACTATTTCCTTCGGATTTATATTACACTCATCCCTACCAAACATTGGCAACTGCTTAGAAGCAAACTTTTGCCAACAGACATAGAAGAAACCTCCATGCACCATCATAGCAATCCTAATTAGGAACCAACAAGCTAATATCATGAATCACATTAAAGTTCAATGCAAAATTAACAAAAAAGCTCTTAAAAACGTGTGCCAGGAATCCTTCGGTTGGACATGACCAAGATGAAGGCATTAGGTACTTTTCAAGGCCACAAACATTAAGAGACTGAAATGATCAAGCCCACAAACATCCCTCGAAATAATTGTAAAGAATTCTTTCATTCATATAGGAGCAAGATCAAGACTTGGCCTCGCATAAATATAAACATCAAATACACGTATAAAAGCAACAAAAAAGGAAAATTCAAGCAACTTGATAAGATAAAAATTAAACAAGTGCAGCACATATTTTGCAACCTAGCTAATCATCATATAAAATTTTTTCAAATATCTAATGATAAAAGTGCCCAATACAAACAATAGTAAAAAGAAACCCATGCAAGATGAGAAACAAGTTTAGAACCCACCATGCATAATTCCCAAAACCCACCTCAGGCTTTGAAATAGATTCAATCTTGAGCATCAATACACATACAAAAAACACATATATGAAACCATAGAATTGAAAAATAAAAGAACGAAAAATTAAAAATGAAAAGAAAAATCAGATTTTTCACACCTGGGTGGTCTTATGATGAAGTTGATGAGCTGTTCCATGCAAGATTAGAGCAATCCAGATCCTTTTCCCAAATCCCCACAACCCTTCTCGGTTCATACAAGAAAACGTAAATACGAATCAAATTATAAAGACAAGAGTCTCTTTCCTTCAAGCATCGGAAAATTGAGATACAGGTATACACACACACACACATATATATATATATATGTATATATACTTGTATCAAAGACACAAGCAGCACTCGGAACTGGAATTATATATGCATATTTTTCAATTATTTACCAGAGAAAAGTGGAAATCAAACTGGAAACCGGTCAGTTTTGTTTGTTCATTTGTTGTTGGCCAGCGCTTCGTTCCGTCAGTAGTAAACAAAATAAAGATCGGCTTACGAGTATTCGTTATATTTTGCGATAAATTACACTTTGCTTCTCATACTTTTACTATTTATAGAATGTCCCCAACAATTTTTAATATCATCATTTTACCTCCGTTTGCTCATCATATTATTCTGTCAGTTCGTGAGAAATAATATCCGTTAAGAAATGAAAAATGAAATAATAATAATAATAATAATTGATTTAAAAGTACGCTACACACACTCGCCCAATACAACAAGGAAAAGCAAAAGAGAGTTTGAATTGTAATTATTAATTCACTAAATGACAATTTGTGGTACATTAATTGTATAGTAGTTCTTTTATATTCAATAATCGATTATAATAATATAGTAATATGTATTTAATTTGATCTTGATCAATTTATCCCAAATGTCTACTTTTGCCATATATACATAGATACATGCATGCATGATATATAGCGAGAGCCAAGAGAGAGATGTAGATATGTACGAAGGCCTATATTTTTGGCACATTTGGAGGCCTAAAAGAGCCGTGCCAGACTCAAAATTTGTCCGCTCAAAATAGCCAGAAAACCTAGCAAAGTGGAGAAGAATAATAGCCCCTTAAAAAGTTCAAAATCACTGCTTCTGCAATTGCTTCAACAGGTTTTTTTTTTTATTTGTCTATACTCATCTTTTGCATGTGATTGTACATAATAATATCTATTTGGTGTATGCAGTTTCATACATGATGAAATTCAAGTTCTAGTTCTGCTTGTGTTTGTGCTTACTTCTTTTTTTATCATCATGTGGAGAAAATGAAACAAAAAAGATGAAAATTTTTCGATCTTTTTTCAAGGGGCAAGTGTAAAATAATCCAAGAAGGAAGTGGGCACTTTTGTAATGTTATTCTTTTACCAAGAAATGTGGTCATTTCGTGATTCCCTTCGATTCAATTTGGATTTTGAGTTAAATAATTTTGGCGTAATTAGTTTTTAAATTATTTTTGATGTGATGGTATTAACAATTACCAGGTAGAAGCTTTAAAAATACCAAATTTCTGCTGTTTCTTGGCTGTGAACATTTTGTGAATTTAGAGCCATTAGATCTCAGATCTGGTGTGTGAGTGTGTGTGTGTATAGATATATATACACATATGTTTACAAAAATGAATATTTTAATGTAAAATAGTTACCCAAATGGTCCCAAAACTGCAAAAGAATGTCAGCATCTCCAACAACCATTCTCAAGCCCTGATTGGACAATTAGAAGCTTTGGCTCATTAATCACACACCTGCCAACCTAAGAATTGACATCTTTGCTAATATTTTTCAGTGTCTCTAAATTCCTTTTATGGCTTAAATGTTAAAATCTTTTCCAAAGTTATTTCAGCTTTGGCATATCTTCACTGTTTAAGTTTTGGTAATTACTCTTGGTGTTACATTGGACTTTTTTCATTGCTAAAAATACATTGATGGAGCTAGGCGTTTTAATTTTGAGGGAACTCATCGAATTTTTACAAAATATAAAAACCTCTTTTTTTTTCACGTTTAATAGTAAAGTTTTAAACTTGAAAAGAGGCGATTATCCCTATCAACCTCCTTCTCGTGGATCCTTAGATGAAATATTGAAATATAAACATTCAGAAATGCGTGGATCTCATAGTATAAGCAACAAGACTGACAAGACCATCAACTCATAATCTGCAGGCCTTGGTCTGATCAATGTTAAACAATTGTATAAACTAACATTAGCATCATCATTTTGACTAAATATTTAGTTTAAGATTCTGTTTGTACTTGAAAGTAGCACATCTAAGAGAGAGAGAGAGAGAGAAAGAGAGGCCTTATCTTTAAATTTTAATTTTGTTGGTCATTCTTGGTGACCTCAGAGAGACCAAAAACTATTTTCCTCCACTCAACACATACCCCTATCTCTAAGCAAAAGCCAAAGAATCTCATCATTTGCCTCCCCTTCAACCTTTTTTTATAAACACTTGGGAATTTGGAAAAAAAATTGCCAGTTGCCATCTTGGCTCCTGCTCATTTTTGCTTTGTTTCTTTCTCTTACTCTACTTCAAACCATTTTCCTACAAGGTAAGTTCAATATCTGTCTTTAAGCCATTTTCATTGTATGGTGTACTAAAAGAAGTTTTGAGTATTGCTGTTCCATTTCAGCTTTCATGAATAGATCATTTCATTTATTGACTTTTATATTGTGTGATTTGTTCCTTACATGATCTAAATCATTACATTTTTAACTAGGATATTGAAACTGAGACTATCGGAGTTTATGATCTTCTTCTATCTTCTTCATTGGTTAAATTTTATGATCTTATATATGCTGTGTCTATTCTGATGGTTGAATTAACCTCATAAGGCGGCAATCAAACATGTCCTTTATCATCAACTTCGAATATCTTCGAATTCTTGGCTAATATGATCAGCATTATGATGTTACATTTGGTTACACTCAAAACCATCTCTGCCAAAAATGTTTCATGCGATGAAATTTCTCGTTTCTTCCGTTTTGACTTTTCATTCAGGGAAGTTGAGAATGGCACAAATCTTGGCTCCATCAGCACAATGGCAGATGAGAATCGGAAAGAACTCAACAGATGCAAGTGCGTTGAGTTCAAAGATGTGGAACTCACTCGTTCTTACACAAAACAAGAAAGGAGCCGCTATTAAAAGCTCTGCGAAATTTAGAGTTTTTGCAGTTAAGTCAGAGAACAGCACTGTCAACCGTCTGGAGCAGATGCTAAACTTGGATGTAACTCCATACACTGATAAAATCATCGCTGAATATATTTGGTAACCTTGTTTTATATAGTTGGACATTTAACTTTTTGTGGAGTTTGAAACTTAAGTTCACAAATAATGGTTTTCACTACCTTTTGTAACAGGATTGGAGGATTAGGAATCGATGTTCGTAGTAAATCAAGGGTACAAAGCGATTATTTTTAGTTTCATTTGTTTTCCCCTCTAAAGCGTTACAAAAAATAATTTTTGTTTATAGATTCTTTTTGTTTTCCGATAATGATTTTTAGACCATACCAAAGCCTGTTGAACACCCTTCTGAGCTACCAAAGTGGAACTACGATGGATCAAGTACAGGACAGGCCCCTGGAGAAGATAGTGAAGTCATCCTATAGTAAGATTATTTGCAAAAAGACATTCACTGATATTTCAACTTGCCCTTGTCTTTCTTAAGTGTAATTCTATATCAATCTAATCTGATCTTCAGCCCTCAAGCAATTTTCCGAGATCCTTTCCGTGGCGGCAATAACATCTTGGTGAGAAGAAAGTTCTGATAGTTGGGCTACATTTTGCAGCTTACTGTAAAATTGGTTTCTCATATATGTAAAATGATTAAACACAGGTTATATGCGACACGTATACACCAGCAGGTGAGCCGATTCCAACAAACAAGCGTTACAGAGCTGCTCAGATTTTCAGTGACCCTAAGGTTGCTGCCGAAGTCCCATGGTATGGTCTCATGTCACGTACTACTAATGTTATATGTATTCATATGTGGATGGCAATCATGGCCAACTTTTGGAGTTGACTCGAATTAGGTATGGCATTGAACAAGAATACACCTTGCTCCAAACTAACGTAAAATGGCCCCTCGGTTGGCCCGCTGGAGGTTACCCCGGTCCGCAGGTACAAACTGCTAATAGGAGATGTTACCATCTAATGGTGACTGATCAACTGTGGTTTGATTGTCATATTTGATGAACTTTGTAGGGCCCTTATTACTGTGGTGCTGGAGCCGATAAGTCATTTGGGCGTGATATATCTGACGCTCACTACAAAGCTTGCTTATATGCTGGAATCAATATTAGCGGTACCAATGGGGAGGTTATGCCTGGCCAGGTATGTTTCTTTTCCTCAACTCTGCTAGGTTCATGAGTGAACATGAACGTGGATTTGTTAGTCCTCAATATTGACTTGATTTACTCTTCTTGAAGTGGGAATTTCAAGTCGGTCCTAGCATTGGAATTGAAGCTGGAGATCACATATGGTGCGCTAGGTACCTTCTTGAGGTATGCCATTTTTCGGTTCACTATCTGGTATAGATTTTCTTTCAGACAAATACATATATGATATCCAATGTAGTTGCGTTAATTGTTTCTGACAAAACTAGGATGAATGTGAAGTAGTTGCTACAAGACATAGGCTTCTTTCGTAGATACCGGAAGTGTGTAAAGGGCCCAACCAACAAGATTTATTGATTGTCTAATCTAGCATGGGATACTTGTAGGCACATATCTCTAATCTTTTATACACTCTCCATCGTGACAGAGAATTACAGAACAAGCTGGAGTCGTTCTCTCTCTTGATCCGAAACCAATTGAGGTACTGTCAATTGCTTCAAGATAAATCTGTTCTTATTCATTGCAAAAAATTGCCGAGAAATTTGAAAATCTAATCGGTCCTTTGTCATGCGATATCCAGGGTGACTGGAATGGTGCAGGGTGCCACACCAACTATAGGTATTCTTAGGCTAATATTCATTGGGAATCTCCCTTAGGTTTGGCGTAATTACAAGTAGACCCCTTGTTGTCTATATAATTTCACTTACCTCCCCTGACGATAACAGCCGGGCTTGTTTGTAAGACAGTCATTAATGTCAGGAAAAGCAAGTGTAATTATCCAAACCAGTACAGGGGGCCTACATGTAATTACACCAAACTCCGCCAGAGATAGGTTTAATTATCTCTATTAATTTTTGATCCGCCATCATAATAGAGACATGCTGAGATTCCTTGAAGCCTTACTTAAATTAAAAAGCATTAAGTACTTAGGCATAAATATTATGGATTTTCAGCACCAAAAGCATGAGAGAAGAAGGAGGCTATGAAGTAATCAAGAAAGCGATTCTGAACCTTGCGCTTCGCCACAAAGATCATATCAGTGCTTACGGAGAAGGAAATGAGAGAAGACTAACCGGGAAGCATGAAACTGCCAGCATCGACTCGTTTTCATGGGTAAAGCTTTAGAAAACTTCTACATGACATTTTAAACAACGAGCTAACTAGAGAAGAATAAGGATGTGTGTATTTTTTTTTAGCCTGAATTTTCCAATAATTTTCAGGGTGTTGCTAACCGTGGTTGCTCAATCCGCGTGGGACGTGACACTGAGAAAAATGGCAAAGGTACATAAGTACCCTTTATTTTATTATTTGATTGTTTGATAGAGACCCAACCAAAACGCTCAAATTTTCTATTCGATCTTAGGTTATTTGGAAGATAGGCGCCCGGCTTCTAACATGGATCCCTATGTTGTGACTTCATTACTCGCCGAAACTACAATCTTGTGGGAGGCGACACTTGAAGCCGAAGCCCTTGCAGCTCAGAAGCTCTCGTTGAAGGTGTGAACCACTCGACAATATTTGAAGTAACCATGTATGAAGGGAGAGCTCAGATACGCACAAAATCCTTTTGTCCTTTCTATTAGATCCCTTTTTTGAGAGATTTTTGTAAATAAGGGTACTTGAATGAGCATAGCAATTAGTTCTTGCTCGAGCTCAAAAATTTCCTCTAACTTTCGATGTTGGGATCGGCTGTCGTGAATATCTCTGACAGTTTCGTTTTATGTATGCATTTTCTTTACACTATGTTTGGTTCTTGCATTCCAGTAAAGAGAACATCATGAAAAAAATTTCTTCGCTTTAAATGATAGTACGCTTCAATGCTTGATCCTTTTCGATTTCCCTTTACTTTCCTTACCAAAATCCATATCCCAAACACAGCATTACTGTCGAGACTAAAAGATTTTTGGTATTTCTATTGATTTCCTTTGGTAAAAATGAAAAAAAAAAAAATGGAAAGATCAGATTGAAGGTTCAGTGAATTCTGTCATACCAGGGGACAGAGGAGAGAATAGCCTCTAAAATTCACTTTTTTGATCTTATGTAGTTGCAGCAACTTCTGAAAAAGTCAGAACTATAAGCAGAAGCTAGAAGAAGTTTAGAGTAATGGAGAAAACAGTAATTCTTTGAAGCTGTTGCAAACACCCTTTTTTAAGTGATAACAGGATAGTGAAGTTGTAATCATTATTGTTGCTATGTGTAATCAAAAAACTGAAAAAAAAGTGCTTTTTCTTCTTGGACCAGTTCATCTGCACTTTATGCATATATATATATATATATAGATGCATCGAGAGGGAGAGAGAGAGAGAGAGCAACTTTATGCATTTTTTAGTATTCCAACTTGGAGACATTCTTTTCCTCATCAAGAGGCAACCCTGTAACTCAACCAAGGAATTATAGCCATTTCTTTGAACTGAAGATCTTCCCAACTTTTTATTCTAATGACAAAAGCAAGAAACCAATGTTTTCATGACAAAGTATGGAACCTTGTGCCTCCTCTATATGTATATATATATATATATATATATTGAAATCAAGAATGATTGTTCAAAGCAACATAAACTTCTGCAAAGACAAAAACAGCTTTTGATAAGCAGAAGCAGTAGGCATGGCTTCTGGAGCAGGCAAATCAGCAGCTTTTGTGCTTTTAGTGCTTAATGTTTTCCTCTATTTCATTGTCATTTCTATTGCTGCATGGGCTGTCAACCATGGCATAGAAAGATCACATGAAACAGGTAAATTAACCATCTATTCCTCTTAAAAAGGGTAATTTACACTTTGCACCCTAAAAATTGTTAAAATAGCAGAATGCTCCCTTCAATTCAGAGGCAAACTGAGTTAGATTTTTATGTGTACTTTTTTTGAAAATTTTAAGCTCCCCAACTGCAATTTTTGGCTCCGCCCCTGCTTCAATTACTTGGCACTTTGCATCCAACAACATTTCAATATAAATTTCAGTAAAACGATTCGTCTAATTTTGTGGGGGTTAAAAATCGTTATCTGTTCATTATCTAATTCTTATTTTTTAATTTTTTTTACCCATCATTTGATGAATTTACCCATATATATATATATATATATATATATATTTGAAGGAGAGTCACAGTACCTAAGTATTTTGCCCCAAGAAATGAATTGATTCATTTTTCCTACTATAATTTACACTGAATTTTTTTTCGGGTTGCAAAGTGTCAAATAAGTTTTACAAAGGCTGTATTACGTCATTTTTACAGTTTTAGGTGCAAAGTGCTAATTTGCAGCAACTTTTTGAGGGTGCAACAATTCTAATTACCCTATTAAAAATTCATAAATCATCCTATAAATATTTTGAAATGCTATGTTCTGCAACACTTGGAGCTACATTTCATGTGCATTTTTTTCTTTTTCCAAATTCAAAATTCGCCATAGAAAACAATAAAAATGCATGCCTTCCATATAACGAAAAATTCATTCTCGCCTCCCAGATAAAATTTTTGGCCCCGTCTCTGATTCTTATACGCTATACATCTTTCTTGCAGCGTCCGTGTTGTCCCTCCCGGCTCGTATTTTCCCTATATTCTACCCTTTCGGCAACATGGCGACCGGTTTCGTGGTCATCTTCTCCCTCATAGCCGGGGTTGTGGGATTCACCACTTCAATTACAGGCATCAATAATGTGATCCAATGGAATTTACCAAATTTAAATGCAGCTGCTGCTTCTTCTCTTGTGTCTTGGGTGCTAACAATGCTTGCAATGGGGTATTTAATTAATTGAAAACATTAATTTTTCGTAGTACAAGAATTATTTTAACCTAGCTAATAGTGAAGACCATAATATATATGTATGTTGCAGGATGGCTTGCAAGGAGATTGATTTAGGTTGGACACAATCAAACCTTGTAAGTCAATTTATAATTCATATATTAAATATTTAATGTCTCTCCGAACGGTGATTCGTGTCGGTCTTACAGATGTAACTAATTGGTTTTTAAATGGATTTTTTCCCCCCTTCCCTACAGAGAACATTGGAGACAGTACTGATACTTTTGAGCGGAACTCAGTTGTTCTGCACCGCTGCTATCTACATGGGCGTCGGTGATGTGGTCTGGCAAGAAGGGTGAATTGTCTGATTTTAAATTCTTGAACTGTGTTAAAATGCACGTGCAACTCACGTGCTTTTTTTCTACAAGAGACTTGCAAAGGGTGTGTCGAACTCAATTGAAAACATAATTTTTTTTTCTTTTTTAAATTTGGGCTTGTAAGTAAATTTGTTGAATTAAGTTTGAGATATTCATGGTGTGAAATTTTTATGTTTGTGCACGTATAGAAATCGTGGAAAATAAGGTATGGCTTTAATTTGTCAGAGAAGAATGTTTCATTTGTTGCCGTACAATTTCACGTTGTCTAATAATAATAACTTTTATCTTTTAACAATTCGAATATTGTATAGCTTTCAAAGATTAGAATGCTCTATTTGGTATAATGATCAACGCTATTGAAATATATCATTGATAAATACTAAATTGCTCATTAATTGTCAAATTCAGATAAATAAAAAAGAAAAAGAAAATAAAAGTCCACCAGCCAGTGATACCAATGGTACAAATGTTGAACCTGGCTCTGTAAAATTGTAGGGTTCTTATGTAATTCAATATGGCAAAATCATCAAATCCTCATTTCCGACCAAATTTGCCAGGAAATCATTTCATTGTCCATTAACTGTAATAACTGTTTATATATATACACACACACACACATATATATATATATATATATGCACTAAACCCTTTTAAAACTATCGACTAATTCTTTCAATTCAGCATTCTTTTCATTCTTCTCATCTCTCAATGGGTGCAGAGAAAAACAAGAATGACCAAGTAAGATCCATCCATCCATACATACATACATATACATACGTATATAATAACTTTACATGTAAAAACATTTGCAAATTTTTGGAGATAGATTAATTAAAATGCTGATAAAAAAAGTTTAATCTGCAGCAGGTTGTGGTGGCAAAATACCAGGTCTCAATGCACTGCAGTGCATGTGAAAGAAGTGTTGCCAAAGCCATCTCCAAAATCAAAGGTTTCTCTCACATTTTTTTTCATATAAAATATCTTTTTTTCCCCCTTTTTTTTTTAGTTTTAGCGACGAATACTTGTTATTGCTTCTGAAACTATCGCTGGCACGGTTAAATAGGTGTGGAGAAGTTTATGACCAACATGACGAATCACAGAGTGGAGATTACGGGTCATATTGATCCGCAGAAAGTTTTGAAGAAACTGAAGAGGAAGACGGGGAAGAGGGTGGTGCTTGTGCCCGAGCCAGAGGACGAAAACGATCCAAAAAGACGGGAAGAAGGACAAGACGATAATGAGGAACAAGTTCTGGATTCTTGGCCAGTTCACTATTATGGAGATGGTGAAATGCACATGATGTTCAATGATGAGAGTGCAAATGCTTGTCTGGTTATGTGAAGAAATGCAAGAAATGCACATATCTCAATTTGTAAAGAAAGAAAAATATATTTGCAGAAATCAAGAAAATGCGATATCGACATATAAATATGTAACTAGAATTAGAGCAGAGACACAGCTGAAATTGTTTAAAAAGGAAAAGGGAAAAGGGATTCTATTTTAATTACATGGCCACAATGCTTTCAGAGTTCAAAATAACAGGTGACCTCGGACCAAGGTAAAAAAATTACAAGGAAAAAGATTATCACTAACCTTTTGTTTTGAGATGCTCTCTAATTCTGCCAACAGAGGTTCCTTCTACCCTCCTGCATGATCTCAAAGGCAAGTTTGTATCTCTCCAACGACGTGGCTCCCGCCTCAATATAATTACGGGCTTCTTCTCTCAAACTCCACACCATCAACGCCTTAAAATCTTGGGACCCGCCTCCCGATTCAGCATCTCTCAGTATACCGTATTTGGCATTCTTACTCCACCGGTGCAATATATAGTGTGACGGAAGTTCCCTTATGTTCATAATTTGGAACACCTTCAACGAGTGCCTGCAAAGAATGCCTTCAAACTCAAACATCTTGCAACTACAGGAGATGTTCAGATTCGAGGCGTTAAATGCAACAGTGTTCCTCTCGTCCCCATTTCCACATTTTTGCACCAGATATCTGCTAATGGCCCCTTCGACATTTAGCTTCATTCCAACATAGCTGTAGCATTCCAGAAGCTCCTTCTGAAACACTTTGAACATTGTGGTTGTGTACAGCCTTTTACATTGTTCTTCAATGGGATCTTTTGTGTGCAACATTATACCTTGCTGATTGAAGGAGTTAATATCCTCCCTCCTTTCCTCGTCACGATGCTGTTCTAGAGCTTTCTCATATCTGACAATGAATTCATTGAGAGGTGTTTGGGGGGTCAAAAGATTAGTGAAATATGATCTTAAGCTCCCATCCACAGGGATGCCAGCAAAGAATGTCCCTTTTATGTGCAGAGGTACCCAACTTTTGCGCATCCTGTACATCTCCTTAAACCATGCGTTCTCTCTCATATTATATTTGTTCAAAAGCATATTCCAAGCAGAATCAAATTCACTAGCCATTTGACTCTGGAAAACGCAAGTTTCATACTCGTATTTGAACTCTGCGTCCATGGAAAATAATGCACCTAAGTTCTCCTGTTCTTTGGCGAGAATTTGCCAGGCAGAGAATCGATGATGTGTCCCAGGAAAAACATGTGCGATTGAATTTTGAATGGCCCTGTCCTGATCGGCTATTATAGAGACAGGGCGACACCGAGACATTGCCCTAACCCATGCCTGAAAGATCCAAGTAAATGACTCCTCAGATTCATCAGCAATCAGAGCACAACCAAGAAGTACTGGTTGCCTATGATGATTAACACCAACAAATGAAGCAAATGGCACAGAGTAACTACCTCTCCTGTATGTTGTATCAAACACAATGGCATCCCCGAACTGAGCACATGAAAATCTAGACCGCGCATCCGCCCAAAAAATGTTCATGGCTTTAACCTCACGCATTTCCACTGCATAAAAAAAGCCTGTATCTTCAGCTTGCCGAGATTGAAAATATTCAAGTAGCATGCTTGTACCAATCACTTCCAATGTTGCTTTCTCTCACTCGTTTGACAAGGCTGAGGCCTCCATTTGTTTCAACTAAATCCAAGTTTTCCAACACGCCGCTCCCTTCCTCTCTATACCCTTTTGATGCAACACTCATTATTCTACTAGGATCAGTTGGGCTGTCCAGTTCGTGATTGTGTTCCTTTTGAAGACGATCAACTGCCCAACTTCCTGATTCTTGTCTTTGTATTCTCATATATGCTCCACAACCAACTCTAGAAGGGTGTTGGTGCCCTTCCTTGGAGCACACAAATCTTCGAGATGTAATTGAGCCATCATGTTTAGAGCGGAACAACTGGCCTATCCTAATTCTAAACCCTATAGTGGCTGCATATGCGTAGTAGAATTTGTATGCCTCATTAGCAGAATTAAATTCAAGACCTTTATAAGGTTCACCTGCGGGTCCAGCAACTCCATCCATCTCCTCCTTTTTGAAACGTTTGATATCAACAACACCAGATGGGCTATCATCTTCATGCGATCTAATTCCCGTTCGACTAGCCCCACCAGATGATGATCTCGGAGTTGGAAGACTTTTCCGCTGTATCTGAGGTGGACAAATTTCTCCAGAGGCTTCAAGTTCATGATTATGCTCCTTTTTAATATTGGCCAAAACCCACTTCCCAGAATCGGCTTTTTGCACCCTTATAAAAGCAGGACAACCAGTTCTTGAGTTTGTCTGGAAACCCTCCTTTGAACACACAAATCTCCGGGAAATAACAGAGCCATCAACTCTTGATCTATACAGCTGCCCAATCCTGATTTTGAACCCCACCTGAGTTGCATAGACACTGTAAAACTCCTGTGCTTCTTCAGCTGAATCAAACTCCAACCCCACATGCGGTTCCATCTTAGATTCTCCCTCATCATCCCGATGGCCATTGCTTCTTGGAATAACTAGAGCTGCTGGCTTTGTCCTCACTGTCATGACATTCCCCAACTCTTCTCTATTCATATCAGTACCTGCACTCATCAGCCAAAATAAAATATTGCCAGCGTATTTATAAAGAGTAGTTTACAAACAAATAAACATAATCACAAGCATACAACAAATTCTACTTTCTGTTTGGTCAAAAAGCAGTTACGGGCTGGGAAGCAAATGAATTACTGGAAAGGTTGAAACAAAGTCAAGTGAAGCACAAAGCATACAGAAACCAAAAGATGATAAACACATCCCAGAACACTTAATCCTTAGTGAATCCCACACAATAACCATGGACAGGTTACATCTTGGTAAACTAACTTATTCCAAATTCTAAAGATGTCAAGGCTTTGTGACATATATAAGTGAACCTTCATTGCCATAAAAATAGATGCCTAAAAAAACTGATGCAACCCGACTACAAGTTGATAGGCTGTTAGCTCTTTGCTGACCTCGATCGGAAATAAAATGCTTAGCTGTGCTGTATTCAGTGAACCTACTTTCTGAAAATCAGCTATATACCTTGATTCAGAAAGCAGGTCCGACTTCGCTGGGTGAATATACACAAAGCATCGCCTCACTTTATAACATACATGCAACCAAATAACTTTACCTAAAATAAAACCACAGTGGCAAAACGGACCATTGTCAAGACACTCACTTGTATCAGGTTTCCTGGATAATTAACTGCTGAAGATATCATCATACCACGTGTATAAAACGGGAACAAACAGAGATTGACATGTAAATCATCGGCAATGAAGATAAACCCAAGCAAATCCACTCTCTCAAAGAAAAACCAAACAAATTGACTCATAGCCCATATAACAGATTCCATTATCCCAAACTTTCCACATTAGTTATGTTCTAGAGCTGCATTTGTTCCCCACTAACTGCTCCAAAAAATTATCATTGACACTGATGCGCTATCAACCAAGTAACTTCGCATCTGCAAACTAGCAATGACCTACATTTCTTGCTAATGTTTGTGAGATTACTGATCAAGATGAGAGGTCACAAGAAGCAAATACAAGGCAACAGGTAGGAAAATAAGACTAAAAGTTCTCAAAACAAAAAGTGGAATACTTTAAATAACATTAAATAAATAATATCCACATATCCCCCACAAATAATTATCATGGGTGCCTCCAGAATGTCATATAATGATAGAAACAACCAACTTAAATATATAACTTCAAGAAAATCAATGTAACAAAATAACAAGGATGAGGTTTTTTATAGTCTAGCAGCAAACTTTGAGATTTCAGTACACACCAATATAATGTCTTAAGTTCGAGTTCCACCAGATGTCTACGTGTGTGCTTCACTTATGCAAGCTTCTTATCTCATTGTTCAGTTCATTGTTATTTGATCGCTACTGCTAACTGTATTGAATTAATTAATGACTGATATCTTAATATAATAATGTAATTATCGTTTCTTAGAATCAAACACAAACCTAATATCTTCAGTTCCCAAATTGAACAACAGAAGAGAAGTCTAAGTTTCAGCTGAAATACCCAAATTCTCATCTAATGAACATTATTCAAGTGCAACTCACAAAGCCAACCACAAAATAACCGAAAGCCCAAAGCACAAAAACAAAATACAAACGAAGGACGCACAAAAATACACCTTAAAACGGATCAAAAACTCGCGGGATATAGAAAAGGAAATAGGGTTTTACCTTTAGCATATCCGCTGAAGCTGAACGAAGAAATTCCCAAAAATTAGGGCCTATGACGCCCCCAAATCGCGGTTAAATTCCAATAACTCAATGAGAACTAGCTCGCATTGTAAAGCTAAATCGACTGGTTCACGATGAGCACATAAACACCAAAAACTGAGACAAATCTACAAATTATTGACCATTTGAACGAGAAAATGGATCGAAATAGAACAACTAAGCCCCACTAATTATAATTTTTAATTCTATCTTTTTGTGTGCACACATATATGTAAATGTGTGCGTATATATATATACGTATATATGTGTGTGTATATATATATATATTTCTTCAGTCGCTGTCTCGGCTGCGAAGGGGTATGGAGCTGAGGTGGAAATATATACGTATATATGTATATGTGTGTATATATATCTATATTATATAGATAGTGCGCTTTCAGAGCGGGGAGAGTTTTGATAGGATGTGATGGAGGTGTAGGAAATTTTTGGTTTGGTGTCTTGTGATTGGTGGAGCATTTCTTCGAGTGATGGGACCCATGAGGGGGAGGTTGACCGTTTCCTCTGGTTTGAAAATTAATGAGTTTTTTGTAAATTTTGATTTATTGCGTAGCTTTATTGAGTCCGATGAAATAAATGTGAGGGTATAATTATAACATAATTATATTAAAAGTTATAAAACAGTGAGGAATGTAAAGTAATGAAGTTTGCACTTTAAACATTGAGGGTCTATTTGGAATGGGAGTGTCTAGTTTTTCTTTTTTTGGGTTTGTCTTGAAAAAAAATATATATTGTAAAAATGCGTTCTGATAATAAATTGAAATAATCTATGGAGCATTATAGTATATTTACTTTTCATTTTGAAAAATAAATTTTATCGTAAATATTTTTCAAAAAAATTTTGTCTGTTCAAATGATGTTTACATTTAAATTTTATATTTTGATATATTATAATTATAATAGTTTGCAATTAAAGCATTAATGAGGATCTATTTAGAATTGCTTATTTTGATTTTATTTAACGGTATACAGGGATAATATGTTATGTTGGTGGATTTTATTAATCAAAATTATGTCAGGGGATTGAGAGATTCGTGGAGAATAATATATAGCAGTTTGATTTTATTTTCATGAACAAATTTTGTTGTAAGCATCATTTTGGATAGATTTTTATTCGATTAGTGGAGTTATGTTTAATTTTCTATAAATATAATCGTAGTAGAATAATATTTAAAAATATATATCTAGATCAAAATAATCATTTAGTACCAAATAACATGGTAATCTATGGTTGTGTCTACTATAGGTAGATAAAATTGTACGAGTATCCATCGATACTTATATTTGGTACAATTTCCTAACTATTTACGAAGTTTAAGTCCGATTTCTTAATTGTCAATTTATAGGATAGTTCACCTCATCCCACCATGAGGGTTGAAAGTGTAATTCAATTGATTTAGTTTGAATTGTTAAGAGCTGTAATCTATTGTATTATGTGATGTGCCCAAATTTAAGGATTTTTTGTAATTTACTTTTAATTCATACATAAAAAAGAACACTATCAAATGTTATTTGAAAAATATTTATTGAAATAATACTTGACACAAAACAGATTAATGCAATGAATTGATAATAAATTTACGATTTTAAGAAAATAAAGTGGGGTCAAAGTATAAAACTTGAAAGATGGCGGTGAATAGAGCAAATAATCCATATCTCTAGGGGCCAAATTTGAAATGTGGGGGCTAAAGCGTAAAACCCCATGGTCTGTTCATACTTCACAAAGCTAGCTCTTTGGGAAAATTTTCACATCTTCAATCTCCATTGCAACACCCAACTGTAAGTACCTCACTAATCTCATCTATTTTTTCATGAATATAAACAAATATGCATAGTGCAACACCCTATTATCGAAATGTAATCCCCAGGTGAGTCCATAGTTTTTACTCTAAATTATTGTTCACATTTCAATTGTATTGGGATGGCCAGGGTTCCATCATTCTTCCCCAATTTGTGCCTCCTCGAAAACCCTAAACCTCTGCGAGCCATCACCTTTCAAATCCTTAGCCGAAACCTTAGTGTCGACCAATTTAATGAAAGTTCTGAAGAACTAACGCCGAACCTTCGAAACCCAGATGAAATTTGTGCTCAAAATCGAATCTATGGTCTTACGGGGGCCAATGGAGCTGCTGAAGAGTTATTGGGGAAAACCCAGAACCCAGATGAAAAATCTGCTCAAAAACAAGTCGTGAGTGTTAGTGAGATTGCAAAAGAGATTTCAAGTCATATTCGAACCCGGCCGAGATGGGAAGAGACGCTTTTTAGTGATTTTCCGGCCGTTGATTTCAGGAATCCAACCGTTTACAATGAGGTTTTGAAGCAGCAGAATAACGTCTTTCTGTCTCTCAGATTCTACTTCTGGCTTAGATCTCTCCATGGGTCCTCCTTCGACCCTTTTTTATGTAATGTGATGTTTAGTAGGCTCGTGGAGGCGAATGCCGCACATGCCGCAAAGAGTTTTCTTGATGATACAAAGTTTGAACCGGAGCCACAGTATTTGGAGTTGTATATAAGATGCCTCTGTGAAAATGGGTTGATTGATCTAGCACTCGGTGTGTTTGAGCGGTTGAAAATGGTCAGTTATTCTGTATCTTTGGAAACGTGGAATCTGGCTTTGTCACACTCGGTGAGAACCCAGAGAGTTGATGTTGTTTGGAAATTGTACGAAGATATGACCAACAATGGTGTTGTAACCGATGTAAATACAATAGGGCACTTGATTCAAGCTTTTTGTTTGCAAAACAGTTCTGCGAAAGGATATGAGCTTCTTCATCAGGTGTTGGCTGCTGGACACGTTCCAAATAAAATTGTTTTCAATAGGTTAATATCTGCATTATGCAAGAATTCTGAGTATGGTAAATTATCAGCTGTGCTTCATTATATGATTGCCAAGAACTGTCCTCCTGATATTTACTCTTATCAAGAGATCATATGTGGGCTTTCCAAAGGAAGGATGTTAGATGAAGGTTTTCGAATCTTTAATGAGTTGAAGGATAGAGGTTATTTTCCTGATAGAGTCATGTATACAACCATGATTCACGGTCTTTCTAGAAAGAAGGACCACCTAGGAGATGCAAGAAAACTGTGGTTGGAGATGATTGAGAAAGGAATAATTCCTAATGAGTACACATATAATGCTTTTATTGACGGGTTATGTACAAGTGGTCGCATCAAAGAAGCTAAGAAACTTTACAAAGAAATGCTTGATAAAGGTTATAGAGAGACTACTGTAAGTTACAACACCATGATAAAAGGCCTATGCTTGAATGGAAAAGTTGAAGAAGCCCGTGTATTGTTTGAAGAGATGAACGAGAAGGGCATTGTTAGAGATTCCATTACATATAACTCCATGATAAAAGGCTTTTCTCGAAATGGGAAAATAACTGAGGCTTTGTACTATTTTAGTGAACTTTTGAAGAAAGGTTTTCAGCCAACGGGTTCCTCATTCACCACATTGATTGAAAAAATGTGCAAGCATGGACATGTGATTGAAGCTGAAAATTTGTGGGGGGACATGAGGAATAGGGGCTTCGAACCTGAGCCTCGCTGTTTGGAGACAATCGTATTTGGGCTGAGCAAACAAGGACGGTTTGCAGAAGTGATGGAGTGGTTGGGGTATATAATTAACAAGAAGATCAGGCTCGAGAAGGCAACTTTTGAGGAGGTTATTAAGCATCTCTCTGTAGCTGATAGGCTCGATAATGCACTGTTCGTTTTGGGTTATATGCTGGAGGTGGGATTTGTGCTTCAGCAAAGTATTTGCCGTTCTTTGGTGGATAAACTTTGCCAGGACAGTTCCCATCGCGTTGAGGCGTCATTAGAGGAAATTCTCGAGAGAAGATGACGCTGTCAAGGTTTTTGAACCTTTTTTTTTTTCAGGGCTTTCGATATTAGATGATTATGACGAAATGGATATGAAGATGTAGTTTTTCTTAGTGTTGGAATTTTGTTTTTCTTAAAGATCTCTGTTCTGTAAACAAGAACAAAGTGACATAATATGACATGAAGCATTTCAATCTTTTATTCAAGTTGGTAGCAATCATGGATGGGTTTGGTACATGAGAAAATGTTGTGACTGTCAATGATCTTATTTATCTATTTTTGACCATGTGTAGTTTAACTTGTAAATTCTGCTTTATGATAAACATCCCTGCAGGAATATGTGACAAAGATCAGAGTCAATGCAATTCTAGCAATAATTTTTCACAAAATATGAAAGATAATGTATTATTATTTAGAAGTTGAAATTTTGAAGTTGGGGGATACATTTTGCCCTCTGAACTATGTATCTTTTTACACTTTCTTATATAATTTTATTTTGTTATACTTTACCAAATAAACTATCGAGTTTTACGCGTAACTTATCGGAGCCTATTTCCAACCCGAAAACTCTCTAAGAAATGAATATATGACTCTTTGTTTGATGTTAATATTAGTCTAGAGGTTGAATGTGAGGGTTGGCATATCGATAAGTTTTTGGACAGAAAATAGGTTCTAGGGGATAATGTATGAAAATCGAATCTATATGGCAAAGTATAATAGAAAAAGGGCAAATTGCATAAAACCCCCTCGTGGTTTAGCGAAATTGTGCCAAACCCCCTGTGTTTTAAAAATAAACGAAATACCCCCTGGGGTTATAAAAACACTGCACAATTTTCCACGATAATGTAGAGTGATGTGCACGCGCTTTAGGTGCGGCTGGACATGTAATTTAGCTTCATTTTGACTTTTAAAAGTGATAAAATGACCGAAATACCCTTAAATACAAATATATTTACTATTATACCTATTTTTTTTATAAATTTAAATTAACTTAGCAAATATTACAAATAAGTCCTTTTACTTATTAAATTTTAATTTTTTCACCTGCTTCAACCTTTTTCTTCCACCACCATCGTCGCCAGAGCCGCCGCTGGAGTAATAGCCTAAAACACTGGTATATGCGCTTTTTCAAGCTAAACAAAACCCCTCTATCAATTTCACCAAATCTCAAACCATTTGCATTTAATTCGAAAAAAATTGTACAAAAACCCTAGTTTGCTTGGCATTGGGGGAGAAGGAGATCTCCCTCCGTCGAGCTTGGTGGCATCGGGGGAGAAGGAGAGTGACAAGTGTGTGCGTGTGTGTTCGTGTGTGTGCAGAGTATGTGTGTGTCTGTGTGTGTGATTGTGTGTGTGTTGTGTGTGTGTGTGTGCATGCTCTGTGTGTGTTTGTGTGTGTGCGTGTCCGTGTGTTCAGAGTGTGTGTGTGTGGGTGTCTGTGTGTGACTTAGTGTGTGCATAGAGTGTGTGTGTGTGACTTAGTGTGTGCATAAAGAGTGTGTGTGTGTTTGATGTTAGTGTGTGCGTAAAGTGTGTGTAAGTGTGTGTGTTTGATGTTATTGTGTGTGCAAAGTGTGTGTTGGTGTGTGTATTTGATGTTAGTGTGTGTTAGTGTGTGTGTTTGATGTTAGTGTGTGTGCAAAGTGTGTTAGTGTGTGTGTTTGATGTTAGCGTGTATTTTTAATTATTATAATTTAATTAAATTTATATATAAGTAAATATTTTTATATTATATATATATATGGTTTTTATTTAATTTTATAAGTAAAAATCAATCTCAATCGTTAATTTTTCTAAGCCAAGATCCAATGACTCAAAATAAAAGGGTATAACGATCTTTTTAATACAAACCTAACGCCCTTAAGCTTGAGTTAACGGCGTTTTCTCTTTTGGGGCACATGTGCAGTGTTTTTATAACCCTAGGAGGTATTTCATCTATTTTTAAAATATAAGGGGTTTGGCGCAACTTCACTAAACTACGAGGGGGTTTTATGCAATTTGCCCATAGAAAAAAGTTTGTATAGAAAAGTGCAAAAATATGCATAATTTCGGAGGCAAAATATTTTTTTCCCCCATTTTAACCTTTTAAATATAAATTTGAGGAGGAAAACCTACCTATGAACTCTCTCCTAGACGATCACTCGTTGCCTAGTCTAGATTAAATTGCACGCTAAGTAAACAAAGCAACATGACATTAGCGAAATGATCAATACTCTTGTGGTGTTGTCTTGGTCTTTCTTTAGGGCATTTTTGATTTCATATAATACAATGGAATATCACACCATAATCACTATTAATCTCTATTTGATTTGTATGACTCTGGAATTCGGGCCTTCTTCAACTCCACTTGGCCCGGTGTATTACAACGTAATATAACACTTGGGAATCTCACCCCAAGAGGTGAGATTCTGCTGCAAGAATTGTGGATTGATAATTACTATGTCTGAAATTACATTTTTATCCCTCAAAATTGCTTTGTTTTTTACCAAACTCTCCTCCCTAAATGAAAATACCAAACTAATAAAAATCTACCCAACTATTTTAAATTAAAATAAGCAAATATTGGGGAAAAGAAAAATAATTCTTGGATCTTTTGGCGAATATTCCTTAAAGAAGTTACGAAAAAGTAAAATAACAACAATTTTTCAACTTTTCAACAGAATTCCATCATATTATTTTCTTAGAAAGTCAAAAAAATATTAAAAAAATATTGATTTTTTAATCTTTCTACCATACCTAAGGAAAAATAAAAAGACCAAATTAATATTTCCTTCTTTTTAATTTTAAGAAACAGCCGCAATAGTACATTAATATATTAAGTAACGATGATGCTTGTGACAAAGATAAACATAAATATATCAAAGCTCACTAATAAAACTAAGAATTTACATGCTTGTTGTGACACTTTAACTTAGAAAACTTGCATTTATGTATTGAGTAATGATAATGCCCAATTTTAGTATTATACATGAAGACTCGATGTTATACATGAATCTGGTTATTATTACCCAAAAAAAAAAAAATTACCTAAGGGTAAATTTGACATTTACCATATTGAGTCACATTTCCATCCAAAATCAAATAAAGAAGGGATATTGGATAGTCTTACTTCTCCTACATATTATCACAAATCAAACTTAAAAATTCAAAGTCCCCAACTTCCAAAGCAACTATAAACACCATTATATACTCCAATACCATACAAGAAATCAAAAATACCCTTAATGTGTTGTGCAAAGTAGTTGACTTCTAGCGAGGAAGTAGCTAGCAAAGACTAATATTGGGTTAATATTAGGTACCCTAGTATTTCATTAAATTATGAGATTATCTGTTATTTGTTCAATAGGTTGTAATTATCTGTAATCTGTTGTTTAGGTTTGAAGAGCCTATTACCTTTTAATTACTTGGAATTCTATTTATACATATATATATATATATGGTGTATTAAACCAATTAATTCCTATCCACTCATTCGCCTATTTTTTTAATTTTTTAAAAAGCTCTATTATATATATTTATTTGATGTGGTACAAAAATAATATTTTCATTGCATTTCAATTAATATATCAATGTTAATCATCAAAATTACACTTTACATCATTTTTAATGTACTATTGATTATAAGAGAAATAAACTTAAAATTGAAAATTATATATCTATATATATACATATCTACCTATATATATATATATAATAAAAGATAACAATAGATCTATAACCGAAATAAACATTATAGGAAATCACTACATAATACTCCATACAATTAAGAGCACGTAACACAAAAGTATGACTATCTTCTAATTTGAAATAATTTATTTCAAATATTTGTTGCATTGTATTTGTCATTATAGAAATTCTGTCTCTCATCAACTATAGATATTTCAAAATATATATTTTTTTAATTATTGCAATTTGTCCATCTTTCTTGAAATATCATAATAACATAAAAGTAAAATTGTGAAATACTAGATAATTAAAATATTTCATATTTTGATTTTTTCAGAGCCTTGATCTTGACTTGAGTTATTTTATGTTAGTAGAAAATATTGTTTTTTTTAGACTTTTATATTTTCTGTCAAATAACATAAAATATATGAAAAAATAAATTCATATTTTTAAGATTGAGGAGAAATAACGAGAAAATTAAGAACACTTAATTATTGAAGAAATACGATATTTTTTGCATCACTATTTATTTTAATTTTAATATTTAGTGGCAAAAGCAAAACACGTCTCTTACTTTCAAAAAGTTAATTAAAGAAGCAATAATTTATGTCTATGCTAAATTAATGAAAGAATGGATATATTATTGTTTGTTTTATAATTAAACTTAAATTATTCAGGAAAATAAAAATTTGAAAAAAAAATCATTGTTAGTTGATATTTGTTTCATCTATATGGTCTTCTAGCCATTACATTTACGATAAATACGAAAATAAATGGACACATACGCATATGTGTATGTATATGTATATTATATATATATATATTCACAAATGATATGTTTTTTAATGAAATATATTCAAATTTAGTTGGTTTAAGTTATCCGTACAAGTGATCAATACAGGTTAACAAATTATTATTGAGTTACAATAAAAAAAAATAGATAATAATTAATGCATAATAAAAAAAATAGATGTGAAACATACAAATTATATAATAGTTATAGTTATTTTTTAAAGCTGCAACTATCTTTAATTCAATTACACTCATTATTGATGTTTATTGTAATTATTTACACATAATGACGAGATATAATCATTTTGCTTTATATTTATTTTAACAAGTAATATTTCATATTTTTATTTAAAAATGGAACATTTTATATTTATTTTGAGTTATAAGGATGATATAGACGAGGATATCAGAGAGAAGATATCTAGAGTAGTTATCGAACAAAAGAAGAGAGAGAAGCCAAGTGCGTGTGTGTGTGTGTGTGAGAGAGAGAGAGAGAGTAATTAGTCAGTTATCTTTTAATTTTCAATTTTTAAACTAGCTTAATATGTAAAAATAAACACGTAGCGAATAAAGAGAGTCCTACCTCATATAAACTTGTACGATTAGAACTTATTTTAGAAAGTCGCAAAAAAGAGTTGATTAATTTGTTAATTAAATTTACACATCTTTCCTTTAGCCGGGACAGAGCAACAAAGCCGGTTGATTGAATATTTGTCATTCATTTCGTATGTAATTATGAGAAAGTCAATATTTTTTTTTCTTTAGAGATCATAAAGATTAGCTTTCATATTTTATAAAATAAATGCTTGATGTAAGTTGGATGATGTAGGAGTCTAAGATCGAGGAGACGGAGAACTCGAGGGGGCTGCAGTATATTGGAAATTAAATTTTAAAAATCTATTTTTTAGTATATATATTTATTAAAATTTCAAAATCCTCAACTCCCTCTCCCTCTAAAATAAAATTTTAACTTTTATATAAATTATACAATCAAAATTTTAATTTTGTCTATTTTATTTTATTTTTGATAACTTTTTTTTACCCAATCTCATTTGTCATAATTAATTAAATTCTCTTTCTTTCTATTTCATTTCTTCTTATTCTTCTCTTCAAATTAAAATATTAAGAATTCTATTAGATTTTACTTCTCTATTCTATAATTAAAACACTAAAAATCTTATTAGAATTTTTCTTCTCTCACAAACTCTACAATATTCAACTTTTTATTTAAAAGCAACAGTTCAGATTTTCTATTGCATAATCGTGTTACATCTTCTATTACACTCATCAATACACACCACGTGTATTGGTAAGCGGTCGAGATAAGAAAATAGAAAAATTGTGAACGGTCGAGATAAGGAAAGAGAATCTTTATATTTTTTTCATATTAATAGTTTTTCTCTTTCCTTATCTCTACCGCTCACTAATATACGTGGCGTGTATTGATAAGTGTAACAGAAGATATAATACGATTATGCAATAGAAGATCTGAATTGCAGAGCACAATAAGGTGTTGTGGTCTAATTTTAAAAGTTATATATTTATTTATTTCTTTTCTTTTGCAAATTGATTTTTATGTAGATATTTGAATATTGGGATTATTTATATGAATTTTAATAGTTGTTCAATATGAAACTTAATGAATCATGATGTTTATTTGTTGAGCTATTGAATTTGAATGAATTTTACTAATTTGTGGCTTCATATTTAATTGAAAGTGATTTGGGGAATGTGATGGCGGAAAAAAAATGAAAAAAGATATTTAAGAGAGAGAGAGAGAGAGAGAGAAAATCTATTTTAATACTTTTTGAATTTTGATTATATATCATTATGTGGTTTATGTCAATTTTATTGAGTATTGTCAAAAAATTCTTTATTAAGTATTTTTTTCAAAAACAATTCACTATCCACTATATTTGCTTTTTTTGAAATAGATAATAGTTTGTTATTTTTTTCAGTATCATTTTTTATATATTGTTTTGATTATAACACTTTCTAATTAATTGTATACGTATAAATATGATAACTTTAGTTATTATATATAACCCTTATATTTATACATTTTAATAAGTAATAATTTCAAAAAATCTCCCTCTCGTAAATTAAATTCATGGCTCACTCCCTTATTTGGAAAGAAGATAAACCTTTGAACATGTAAAATGGAGTATATGTGAGCTGATTGTATTCACAAATAGACCTATAATATTTAATTCAATAAATTTATAATAAAGTATAAAAGAGAAAATAAGAAATTTGAGAGTGATAAAGTGTCGTACTTATAGTATGATTTCATAGAAAAAACAATGCTCTTATTGTAAGATATAATGATAAAATTACTTTTGACAAATTAGGCAACATGATATTTGTGTTAGCATCTGCTTAGTGGCTACATAGATCATTGTATGCACATTAAATATTATAAGATATTTGAATTGACAAAACATTAAATATATCGAAGTCTGACACGTTACTTCAATATATAGGTCTTGTTTTTATTGTAGATTTTTTGGTATTCTCTAAGTCGAACATCCATCGAAAGGAGTACCCTTGACCGTTATAAACCTTTAAGTTACTATGCCCTCGTGGAGTGATCTCGGCCACCGGGTTGGGAAAGCTTTATTTTTGGGGTCAAGTATTGGAATTATCTCTTGAAAAACGACTCAAACAACAATAATTTATTTGATTTGTGTTTAAATTTTAAAATTTAAATATGTCGAAGTATGCTGCATCAAGGCGCATAAAGATAAATTAATTTCTGGCACTATTTCAACTGTAGAGGAAAATTAAATATAAACTTGATAAGTTATAATATTACAACATAAAATTCGAGTATCTTAAGATTTTTTTTTCTTTTAATTTTCCAGGAAAATTCATTTAATTTTTTTTAGTCTTTTTACTAATTTTGGGGTCCCACATGACCTATACCCACGCGTATTCACGCCCGAACCCGGGTATCTTTCCACGCGTCAATGTCAACCACCCGACGACGCGGACTTAGATAATATCATAATACATATTCCATCCCACCTCAATTAAGAGAGAGAGAGAAGCGAGAACAACTTCTAGAGAGAGAAAGGCACACGAACGGGAATCAATTCGTCGTCGCAACCGAGATCTGCAAAGATGGACGGCTACACCAGCGTGAGAACCGGCGGCGACGCCGAGATGAAAGGCGGAGAATTCGATATAGAATCCGGAGATATGCTGTACCCTGGGATCGGCCACGGCGAGAATCAGCTGCGCTGGGGGTTCATTCTTAAAGTCTACGGCATATTGGCGGCGCAGATCGTGCTCACCACCGCCGTCTCCGCCGCCACCGTTCTGTACGCTCCGATCAACGAGCTCCTTCGCGGAAATTCCGGCTTATTGCTTTTCCTCGTCTTCACACCGTTCATATGTGAGCACTTACATTTCTTTTTAATTGGGAATATGTGGGCAAATCGTTTATTGATAAATTGAATCGGCTATTGATTTGCTATTTTTCATATAGAAATGCATGCTAAATTTGCAGATCCGTGTCTGATCAATACTTGTACACACGAACATTATCTAAATGTCATACCTGTCGGTGTGCTTTTTAAAATTTTTTAATCTCTCTCTCTCTCTCTCTCTACACACACACATATATGATATGGTTGTGAAGTGTTAATTTTTGAATATTTAGTGTTATGAATATCGAATGATACAATTCTAATGGATGAATATGTTGTCTTTTCGCTGCACACCATAATGATTCGCTTCAATCGCATACGGTGTTTTGAATGAGAGGTATTGGATAATAAAATTAGGTTAAAAAAAATTGAAGTTTCTTGATCAAATTTAACGTACAAATGGTTAACTATAATCTACTCTTTATGCAATTGTAGATGCAGACATGATTTGATGTATTATTTTTTACCTTTGGTTCGGCTAATGTTAAGGATCCTGCTGGCTTTTCTGCGCTTGATTCTCTGTAATACTATTTGACTTTCATATGATAACGATTATTATAATTTGTTTTCAAGCACTGAGAAACGATCCTCCGCACAGCATATGAATGATGGTTTCTCTGTATTCTAGTTTCCCATGCTTTAACTTCCCGTTTTATCATTTATACTTTCGTGACTAATGAATATACATCTTGTGTAGTGTTGTGGCCCTTGCATATCTATCAACAAAAGCACCCACTGAACTTCATTTTCCTTGGGCTCTTTACTGCTTCCCTGAGTCTAACTGTTGGCATGACCTGTGCGAATACTGAAGGTTAGTGTCTTCTTTTAAACTTAAAGTGAATGATAGGGTGTATATATTCTTAACCTGCCTTCTCTTTGGACCTAATTACAGGAAGAATTGTGCTCGAAGCCTTAATCCTGACATCAGCTGTAGTTTCTGCTCTTACTGGATATACCTTCTGGGCTGCTAAGAGGGGCAAGGACTTCAGCTTTATGGGACCTGTCTTGTTTACTAGCCTTTTCGTCTTGGTTTTAACTGGCTTCATTCAGGTTTCTCTCTCTCTCTCTTGATTATCTATGTAGAGAGACATTTGTTGCCATTATCTGTTAAACCATGTTTGTCGGTGATGCAGGTGTTCTTCCCACTAGGACCTACCTCTGTTGCCGTCTATAGTGCATTCGGTGCCATAATTTTCTCAGGATACATCGTCTATGACACTGACAACCTGATCAAGCGCTTCACATATGATGAGTATATCTGGGCTTCTGTCACCCTTTATCTAGATATCCTCAATCTTTTCCTTACCATCCTGCGGATGCTTAGACAGAACAATTGAGCCGTGATGTGTTTACTATGTGAAGTTGTGAAGTGTGTCTTGTTTTTAGATAATCGTAGGATGTTACTTTACTGTCTATAGAAGATAACTGCGGAAATGTTACTTTTCTATGCACCTGTGGATATATGTAGTTGCTGCTACACCGAGTCATGTCCTCAAACACAGTGTCTCATGAACTTGTGTAAGTTGATCTACATAAATAAGGATTTCACAATTTGGTGCCATGGCATTTGTATGAATTTTAATAGCTAGCTACAATAAAATACAACTGTATTTGTATTAACCGCAAATTTTATTGGGATTGGATTTCATTTTACCTGTTGTATGCACACTCTTTCAACTCATGAAATACGAAAGCACCCGCATGCCTCTAGCATGTAGATATATTGGACTTGCATGTGCAGGAGCGCAATCCAAGAGGTTGCTAAAACTAACAAGGCACGCCCTAGATGAAGCCAGAACCTTGACCAAAATTGGATTTGGGAACTCTTTTCTTGATAAGAACACAATTGGAACCTTCTTTAGTAGCTCTGTAATGAGGCAAATAAATGACGCACTACTAATTGACCCATAATACCGATTAGGGAAGGGGAACCAATTCCAGATATGGATTAACTGGTCGTGCTTTTGCCTGAGTAATGAAAAGAAAGTCAAGCCAATTTGAGATGGTTTTTCATGCGTTGATGCTTTCTGTTCGTGATGGATGAGGTTCACCTGAGGCTACTGAACAAAACATTTCTGTCACTCAAGAAATGCTCCCATCCCTTTTCAAAGCTCCTACAAGCACTCCCAACCTTAGTGTTTGAAATATTCTTTTAGCACTCAAGGGGGTACGTTTTGTCTCTACAATCTTCAATCACTCAAGGGCGCCTGTTTGAAACAGCTTGAAGAAACAGCTTTTACAGTACTTGCTTAAGAAAAAGCGGGTGGAAAGCTTCTACCCGACTTCGAAAGGCCCTAGGTCTTTCCACCCGACTTAGAAAGGCCCTGGGCTCATTTATATAGACTTAAAAAAAAAGTACTTCTCCAACTAGTGCTTTTTACAATAGATTTTTTGTTTTATGCCAAAAAATTTTGCACTTAAATTTAGTAATTAAAAGTGTTTTAATTTGAAGTTACTCTAAATATCTTTTGAAAAAAAAAATCACTTTTGGGTTTGTTTCTAGCTTTTGATGTTTCAAAAAAAGCCCAACCAAATACAATTTTGTTTCCGATTAAGTGCTTTTTTTAAAGAGAATATAAGTGCATCTTCTCTTCTAAAAAAAAACACCCCATTAAAAAAGGGGCTCTGAAAGATGCCAAAATGTAGAAACAAATAGGGGAGCAACCCTGTTCTATGCTACTCTCATATTTTGTAAATACTTCAAAGTAATTTAGACACTTTTAACTTCTTAAAGTCTTCAAAAACCCAAATTTACCCCTTAAACAAACAAAAATTTTAGATATCTATTTCCTTCCGACCACTCAAACGCACAATGACACACACAAAAAATGGTGGCAGCAGTGTCTCCACCTACACCACCATGGCAAGTCAAATGACAAGAAACGGGTGTGTGTGTGTGTGTGTGTGTTGGGGATGTGGGGATCGGGGTTATTTGGTTGCCTGTGAAAAAATGGAAACGAAAGAATGAGAATCTTCTTCCCACTGTTTTATTTCACCAACCAATTGTCTTATCATTCTCCACTTTTTTTCAACTAGATAAAACACTTGAACAAAGCACAAGCACTTCCCCTAAAGCTTCCTGCAAGGCCCTACCTCCTAGATATGAACCAATGGCTTACTCTCTTGACTTCATGGATACACAAGTCTATACATTCATGACCACTAGATTGAGCAATATAATTAATATCAAAACTTACAGAACATGTGATGACAGGAAGTTTAAGAAGCAATGATTGTTTTCTCCAAAGATCGAACAAGGTAAGAGGCCAAACAACTGTTTCACAAACATGAGACAGACCAGTCGAGCAACGATAAGAACTTAAAAGAAAATCAATCGGGTTGAATGTGCCGTGAACTCATACACTACATCATTGCAAAACTATGGTAATTCTACAGCTTAGAAATATTTAGCACGAAATCTCTCTAGTAATTAAGCTAAACCGAAAAAGCCATTAATAAAAGAAATAGACATGTAATCTTGACATGATATAATTATTTCAAATGTGGTTTCAAAATAGAAAGCACGTATACACAATGTATGAATAAAGGGAAAGGAAAACATACACATAAAATCATTGAATCATGCTATTAACATTGGCAAGTTGATTGGTGGAATTTAAGAAACCTTGAGCAATATGCTTAATGTATCACAGCTTAACAGGCTCATCATCATCCTCAATATCCCACGCCAGCTCTTCATCCTCCTCTGCAGCACTCAACCGCTTCCTCAAGTCAATTGCATTTTTAGGACTAGATGGCCCCTTGTCGCCTACCTTGCTCTCATCAGCACTCCCAATGTCTTCAATCTCATCCCATCCAAGGTCATCCTCTGCATGTGAAGACCGTTGGCTCGAAATAACCGAAATATCACTTCCAATCTTTCCATCTGAACCCTCTTTCTCATTAGATATCAATGCCTCAGCTAAATTCTCCTCATCTACGTGAACATCATCACTCTTTGTTCCCGACACACCAGCATCCTCATTATCCATTTTCCTTTCCTTAATATGCTCGGTTTCAATTTGTGAGTCATCCACTCCCTTTCTTTTCTCCTCAAAATCCTTTTTCAACTCATCTTTCGACTTATACCCTTCACTATTTTCATCATCACCATCATCATCATCATCAACATCCCAACTCAACTCCTCTTCCTCACCGGAAATCGCCCTTTTAACAATTCTTGCTCTTGCCTCCTCTGCTTTAATCACCTTATCCACCCTATAAAAGTACCTACACCAAAATGTCTCCTCATCAACTCTCCCCGGCACAATCTCATCGAAAATCCCCCCAATCGCCCCATTTCCCTTGACCAAACGCTCAATCTCCTCCCTCTTCTCCTCAAGTCTAAACCCCATTTTCCACTCATCATAACCACTCTCCTCCACTTCATCACAATAAGTTCTAATATTACACTGCAACCCACGAATCACAGCCTCCATCCTACTATACGGCTTCGCATCTCCGCCAAAGGCAAAACCCTTATCACGATTACCACTAATTCCTGCACTATCATCACTCCCATCCAAATGGGCATTGGAAAAACCATCATTCGCTGCAAAGTTCAAATCTTTGCCGATTATCTCGGATACAGTGGACCCCACGTTGTCGATCGCCTGCCCCACAGCTTCAAGCGACTCCTGGGCAATGGCGGCGCCGGACTCTAGCCTCGCCGGCAGGTCTTGAACCGCTCGGCTAGCGACTTGGCGTATAACTGAAGTTTCCTTTTTCAAGCCGGAACTGAATTCTTGGAGATCTTTGTAGTAATTATCAAGTAGAGACTCGGATTTTGAAGCAATCGTCTTGAAAAGGGTCGATCCGAATGCCCATGAGGAAGTGGGGGCCGGGGTAGCTTCGGAGTTTGGGGTGGACGGCGGAGAGGGGGAGGGCGGGGCGGCGGGGGGAGGCGGAGGGGGTAGGCTCGGAGAAGACTGATTTGAAGAAGTCCATGGAAGTGTTTACTGTAAAGGGGTTGGAGGGGGATTCCTGAATATGTAAGAAGGGGATAGATACAGATTGTGTGTATGTTTATATATACACGCAGTGAATATGTGTGTGTGTGTGTGTGTGTGTGGGGTTCGATCGAGGGAGGAGGAAGGGCGTGGGGTGTTTCGTATGGGTATGGGCGGGTATATTAAAAAACCGATTTAGAGGAATTAAAAAATTATTAATCAAATTATGTTCATTGGATACGAGTCAGAATCAAGAATACTCTGAATTAGATTTTGATTTTAATTCTTCTTATAATTTTATGAGATTTTTTTAATTAATAAAACGGGGAAAATACCTTTTTTATATGTAAAATTGAAAAATTGTTGCTTGATATATTTGACAAAATTAAGCTGAAATAAAGGAAATTTACATACACAAACTTTTATAACAACATAAAAAATTATTGCATAAATAAAAAAGATCAGAGCACCGACAGAAGTTTGTAATTAATTAATCAATTGCAGCATGTTATTTAATTGTACATGTAGATTGTGAGTAATGACATTACTTTTTTGGCAATTAGTCTGCATCCAAATGGAAAAGTCAGCAATATTATTTAATTTTCTTTTGGAAAAAATAAAGAAAAGAAACGAACTCCAACAACATACAAGTGATGTGATTATATATGAATTATAAGAATTTTCATTTTGATAATACGTGTCCATACACCACTCCACACGCACATGTGCACCATCCCTACACATGCACAAAGACACTATCAAGATTCAAACATCTGACGTTAACATCCTACGCTTTTAAAGACAGGATACATATTCATTAAACCAAAGACTCGCAAACGTATTATAAGAATCATGTAAATTTTGTAAATGACCCCTAGAATCAAACAAATGCAGCAATTGAGCAAACTGAGAATACTTTCTAAAACACCCCATGGGGCAAATGTGCATATAGGAAGATTGTTTCAACCTTTCGTTTAATGGATATGTACTTCACCTTTAAAGGCATGGGAAGTATCGTCACGTGTTCGAATCCGACAGCTGAATGTGTGTGGATGGTGTGTGCGCATATTATATATATCTATATATAAAAGGCTGTTGCAAGATTTAATCAACAATGCATCATTACAAGACACAAATTAGATCACACAAGTTTCTTTGATAAATTTGGCCTTGGCCTTCTGATACATCTTTTGCTCATATTACAGCACACACGTACAAACACACACATTGACACGCACAAAAGATCAAAAAAAAGAAAGAAAAAATAATAAAAATGGTGACCTGATATATGGACATACATTAGCAGAGCAAGATGGGTATTTGAAGGATCCGAGTTCCTTTGCTTCTCTAAATAAAGTTGTTTGTTAAGTGCTCTACTGCATGATAATCACTTTACAGTATGGAGTAGGAGATGCTAGCTTGAATACAACAAGTCTGAAACAATAAGATCATGATCACACATCATACAAGATCAATATGTGAACATATATTCCCGATCAAAATATATATATATATATAGATATATATGCACGCAAGCATGTGTGTATATGAACATATACAATGAAGAAAAAAATTTGTGAAGATAGCAGAAACATGAAGGCGTACCTAAGATTGAAGGTGTGGAAGCCGAGATACTCTCTCTATTTCCTTGATTATTAGTTCCTTTTCCTCTTCAAATTGATCATCTTCAGCTCCTGCAACGACCCAATAGATTTAGCAGGCACAGGTTATGTAGCGACTCTAAGGAAATAAAGAGAATATCTAATCAAGATAGAATCTTGAACAAAGCCTTCGTAGATAGTCTCAATTCACAAGCATTTTGAACTCAAATACAATTCACCTTTGCCTGCAGATAGACTCTGAAGCACTGCTAAAAGCCTTTCGTGGTTCCTCGACAGGATAACTTTTATATCTCGAGGTTTATTTGGGTTAGCCACGAAAACCTGTGGGTCACGTGAGAAAATGAATTGCACTTGGATTTAACCAAGCTTAATGACTAGATGGCAGGAAACAAATAGAATGATCTCATCTGTGTCCACCAAAAGGACAGAATATAAAACCTATAATAAATTATATCAATTTCAACAATTTTAAAAAAAGAACCATTGAGAATATAATCACATGTTGAGTGAAGAATGAATTCTTAATAGCCATCGAATTCGTTTCTTCCATCATATGAGACAAAATATTATTTATGTTCTATCTCAAATTCAAACAAGAGGGCATTGAAGACATTTAATGAATGAGTTCACTAATATCATAGCACTGGACAAGATTTTGGGTTAACACAAAAGGCAAAAGCAGACAGCGTTTTGCAAGATGGAGGGGCTTTATGATTATATCCCCTTAGAGATCAGCAGAGAATGAACTTGACTTTCATAGATACTCCACACATAAGGCAAAAGAAAGTAGACAGCATGGATGGAAGAGAATAGGTTTGTTATTACCTTGAAAATATGGAAGGCAGATATTTGGATGTTTTTGCTTGAATCCTGTAAGAGAGATCTCAGTAAGAAAAAAATGACGTTTCAAATGCTTCAAGAAAGTTCCAGTTTACATGCAACACGATTTTCTGTTGCACATTTTCATCGTTTCCTATCCAATTTCAAAAGCAGGTAATGCATGAACAATTTCGTCTGAAAAATTGAGGTATGGAGTTAATCTTCAAATGTTTGTATGTTAAGCTTCATTACGAAATGTTAACATATCAGAATAGAAATTTGAATAGCATAAAGTGATATTTCATATACTTATAACGGATATAAATGAGAATAGCATAATTTCAAAGTACCAGGGGTACACTAAAAAAACAAATGTGTTATATTTAGAGGCATGAAGGCCTTAAATATCCACTGAGTGGCATTAAGATAAACCAGCATTCAGATATTCTCAGCATCGATACAATACTTATGCAAAATCAAGCTCAATGGTATATGCAAGCACACATTAATCCGATGCAGGAAGCAATACATCTTCCTAAGTTGCTCAATGAATTTCTTGGGAAAAATACTAGAGCACCCTCATAATTAATTTGTACACTCAAAAAACCCAGGTAACTAATTTTCAATCTTATAAACCCATTCCACAAATTTTTTATCCTAAAAAAGCCCAACAACTAAACTTTTCTCTAAATTACAATTGAGCTTGGATCCAAAAACTTCATGAATCGATTTTTTAAATAGAAAATTTTTCCATAAGTTCTTTAAATTGATTTGCCTTAAAGATGATTTCAATAAATTAGAATTTTTTTTTTTGGGAAAAAATACGTATTTCAATTTTAATATTATAAATTATAAAAAAAAACTAATTTCTTGAATTTTAGATATATAAATATAATTTTTAATTTGTTAAAAAACCAAATAAAATAAACAAAATTATTAAATCTTCATAAACTAACTTAAATAAAAAGATTTTTTTACATGTAAATCAGCGTAGGTAAACAAAACTAATTTATTGGATATCAAAAATTTAATGTAAGAAACTCAAGGGTAATTTTATCAGGAAAAAATATGGGCAAAAGTCAATGATTGGACTTCTAGGAATGAAAAAACTGGTGGAATGGATTTTTTGGATTGAAATTGATTCGTGGGTCTTTCACATATAAAAATTAATTTTGAGGGGTTTTTAGTATTTTTTGCTAATTTCGTTCATGCGCATATAAGTCTTCACAACTGATCATCTAATCACAATATCTAAACAGCATCGGAGATCAGGAAGTACTGTAGGTACCTTCAGCAATGTCATCATGACTTTTAAGTGGCGGACCTCTGCAATGTAGCGTTTCATTATATGGGAATTTGGAGACTCCAGAAGAAAATCGGAGAGAAGCTAAATTTTCATCAAAGATGAAATGTTAAAAACAATACAAGCAATGATAGGAAAAAGCCAGGCCACCTTATAGATGAACAAACCTTCAAAGACTGCCTTCGTGTCACATAGTTAGCAGACGTCAAAAGTTTCTCATATTGCACAAAGAACTGCATAAGAGAAAATCATTAAGTCAGATAAGCTGACATTTGAATTGAAATCAGAATAAAGAACTGATCTTCACATATTGCAAAATATATGCTTCTTAGTGGAGTAACAATGCATGAGCCAAACACACATCTTTCGTGTTGAACAGATCTTAAATAGTAAAATTCCTTTACAAAACTTCAAGTGCAATACCGACAGAGATCAGGCAACACCTCATTGTAGTGAGTGCTCAGGAATTCAGAAACTTCAGTGGGATGTTTAGAGAGCAGATCCTGGAAAATTTACTTCCACATTGTAAATAATAGCTGAAAGCACTTTAAGATGACAACCATAGGAGAATCAATAAACACGAGATCTGA
The DNA here is from genome assembly GCA_026212405.1 of Petrea volubilis. Lineage (NCBI taxonomy): Eukaryota > Viridiplantae > Streptophyta > Magnoliopsida > Lamiales > Verbenaceae > Petrea > Petrea volubilis. Next base: position 16,936,973 of record CM047879.1, on the reverse strand, counting down.
CCTTAAATGTAGAAAATGCATCAGAAGCAACATCAAATTAGGTAGCTCAACAAACTTGAAGAACAACTCAAAGCTGGGAGACTGCAATATGTATCTGAAATAAGAGTGCAGGATTTTTGATGTCAACAAGCCATTTAAAGATCCCCTTCTTATACATATTCTAAGACAATTGTGTTATGCTACAGAAACAGATGAGCTTCTAAAGACATGCAGAAGAATCCAAATTAGAAGCATGATCCTCTTACTTTGCAAGATTCGGTAATTTGATGCACTCCCTCAGCATATGTCCACAGGTCAGAGCAATTTCCTTGTTATCATAGCTGCTTTCCAAAAACAGCATATATCAATTACTAAACATCTTTTGGACATAAAAAGACTAAGATGCATCAAAACCATGATGATTGTATAAGCCTCAAAATAGGAGAACAAGAGAAACAAATATGACAATTACATACAAGACATATTCAAGTGAAGGCCTGAGTTCAATGAGCATATTCCCCATTACATAAGTATTCTTGAAGTGTGAAGATTTTTGGCACTTCTACGATTATTCATTTTATAGCATAGATGAAACAAAAAGGGAAATATTAAATTCAGTAATATTGGAAAAAAATAATACATGAATGAAGTCAACAACGGAAGTGTGCTGTGATTAAGGAACCTTGGCTTATTCAGCTAAATTGCTAGTAGCTGTAATCCATGGTTAAGCAAAACCATCTTTGAGATTTCATAAACTTGATAGAGTAGTGAAATTTCCAGGAGCACATTATAGATATTTTGCAATTGTGAATAACTTATGCATGCCATCATCGACATACATGAAGAAAGAAGAAGGCAAGCAGAACAAATGGTGTATACTATACATAGATAGAGACTCTTACCAGACGACAAGGAAGTCCGAGCAACTCAAGATGGTTCTCCATGTATTTTGCCTGTGCAAAATACTGAATCAACCTTTTGTTTTAGCAATACAGACCAACAGTGGACTATATTTTTCCTAGTCTGCATGGTAATATCATATACTTGTAAAGGACATATATATATAGTAAACAGATGTACTTCCCTTATTTGATGGTAAAAGGAATCACTGCAATTACTTACTTCCCATCCCAGAATGGGTAACTTGTGAAAAAGAAGAGAAGTAACATCTTCGTTACAGATTTCAAGTGTCAGCTGTGCAATTTGATCAGCACTTGGCTCAACTTCACCATCTCCTAACAACATGGTTCTCATTGCCGCTATGTTCTTCTCAACTTCCTCTAAAGCCTGAATGACGTATCAGAAAATCAAACAACATGGCAGCAAGACAATAAAGCACTATACAGCACTCTATACGCAAATAATAGCTGGCCATAGAACCAGAATATTTATACTTCAGGTTCAGTAACTTGCTGCTTTGCCTAGTACTCAAGACAGTGTTGATTCCATCCTTCCTAACCTAAGACAAACCCTGAACTATTTATACAAATCTAATCCCATTTTGCATCACATGTGACTGCAATAAACTAAAACTAAATAAAAGCAGATGAAATGTCAACCAATTCTTATAGCTAATTGCATATTCACAAGATATACATCAGCCTTAAACTGTAACTATTAAAAAAAACAAATCATTTCTCTGGTTCAGTTGTCACTTAAAAAGGAGAGTAATATCTCCACTTCATCCGTCACAACACCTTCAATGGAATTCATTCCATAAACCCAATTCTCACCGCGCAACTTATCCATACATGAGTAGAGTTGAAGTGATCACCAGGACAATCAACAATCACATGCGTCTAAAACTCAAGAAAAGAGTCCCTCGTCGCATTTGATCATCAAACTCAAATACTTAACAAAGAGAAGCACTTGATCCAAGAAAAACAACAACGTCATAATCACTACACACTCCACTCAAAAACCACAAAATCATCAATCACATTTCCACTTGAAGTGTAACTTCCACAGTTCCAAACACCACAAAGAAAAATACTTGACCTTTTCTAGGGCTTTGACTTCAGCTACAGTTTTGGAGTCGAGCGCCATTAGACTATCCTTGATCGCCTTCACCAACTCCTGAGGAGTTTTTGGCTTCCATTGCTTGAAGAACGAGAACGACATTCTAGAATTTCACCAACAATTGCTAAAATTCTTCTGAAAATCTGTGAGTTTTTGGTTGAATTTGTTGTGATCAGCTTGAAATTTTCTGGTAGTGTGATTATGGAAGTTTAGAGGGGTTTTGTGTTATTGTTTTGGGATTTTCATTGATTGGTCGATTGAGAGTTTGAAAGCGAAATTCGCGTGTGTTTTGTCAGAAATAAAAACGCCGCTTTAGGCTTCATTTCAGTCAAGAATCGCACTTTCTATTTTCCTATGCAAATTGTTAATTTTGTAATAACAAGAAATTAAAACAAAATAAATAAATTGTACTGACGTCTCATCTAATGGATATGTATCTTACTTTGAAAGGCATGAGAAGTGCAACACTATATTCGAATCTTGACAGTATACGTACACGGGTGTGCACATGGTGTGTACGTGTGTTTGAAATTTAAAAAAGGTAATAAAAAGACAATTTTAGGATGTTTGCCAAAAAAAAAAAACACATGAACTACATTGCTACATTGTGCTATGTTTTCTTTTTCTCCCCTCTTAAAGGCGTGATGTATGTACGCGTATGGATGATATATGTGCGAATTATCAAAAAAGAATTAAAAAGACAATTTTGGGACGTTTGCGAAAAAATTGAACTAGGTTGTTCTATATTTTCTTTTCCTCATTATCTGAAGACTCTTTAAAATATTTATAAATATACGTGTGTGTGTGTGTATGCAACTATTAACATCTTACATGAATCTTTCTTCTGGATTTAAAAAAAACAGTAACTTTAATAGGTTATTTTTTAATACTTCTAATTTTTATTATACAATTACTTTAAGAACTATAATTTTTTTAATTTTGAGACATTGAAAAGTATTGCATATATAATATTAATATGTTAATTGTTATAATTTTACATATGTTACTATTAATATTCACACACCTATCCAACCAAAGATAACTATAAAATTAAACACAAGACATACTTTAATGCATGTCACAATATTTGGTTCAAGCGTTTAACTTAATCATGAATCATTCCTCATAATAATTTCTATAACTTTAATTTAATATATATAGTCTAGACTTCTAAGTAACTTTTAGTAGTTTATATTTTTTAGGGCGAATTACAAAACCTCCCATGAAGCTTAACGAAATTACAAAAAAAACCCTCCACCCTCTGAGGTATGCATTAATTATGTTATACCTGATGGGCGACGAGAAATACCAAAAATGGCCCTTTTCTCATATTAAAAAAAAATAGTGAAATTAGGATATTTTGTGAAATACCCAAAATACCCTTGATTATTAGTGTATGTTTGGTAGGCTATGATCAAAAGCTAAAGAGTTCTCCCAAAATCTCTCTCTCAAATCAAATTTTTTACCCCAAAAAATCCTAGCTTTCTTGGTTCAATTCCGACGTAATCCAACGGTGAATGGTGGTTTTCCTGAGTGATTAAGGCAATTTAAAGTGAAGAGTAGTAGTGGGGTACGATAGTTTGGAGGTAAGTTTTCTCTTAACCGTTGGTCATGCATGGGGTTTTAGTTTTTGAAATTTTTATTTTTTTGAAAATTTCTCTTAAAAATACGTTGTCTTGTGATCATATTCTCTTTCGTTGTTGTTCGTTGTTGAAATTTTTAGCATTTGTGGCTTATCGGGGGCAGATCTAATAACAAAAACTAGGGTTTCTTAGTATTTTTTTTTTCAAAAATGTGAAATTAGGGTTTTTCATGGTTGATTAATGGCTTCATTTTGTTGTTATTATAATGTGGAGTATGTTTGAACTCTTGAGCTGAATTTTTGGTTTGTTTTAGGTGCTTGATTTAACTATGCATGTATGTAAAAGTGTGGTTTGTGGACTGAGTTTCGTCTTTTATTTGAATTTTTCGTTTGTTTTGGTGTTTTATGTTGTGTTTTTGTGATTATGCACATTTTTTTTGTCTGTGTTTGCTGTTTACTTTTTACTACTTGTATTTTTGAAATCTATTTTTGTGTTTATTTAATAGGAATGGTGGATAAATTATTACTTGTTGTGCATTATTCTAACTTACCTAACATAGATCCTGACTTATATAGCTTGCTGGATTTGATTGATGATATTAAAACTGTATTTCATTTAGACTTTGTGCCTGAACAAATATATTATAGTATTTTTGGGATTGATGAGAGAATGTTGATCACTAATGATAATAACTTGTTGCTTATGTTTGAAAGGAATGCTACTGCTGACTTAATATCTGTTTATGTTGGTGATGTACAAGGTGGGGATATTGGGGATGGTGTGAATGAAAATGATAGGGATGGGGGGTAGTGTAGTCATATTGGAGTGTGAGATTGATGAGGGTATTGGTCTAACTATCACCCCTACTTTTAAGAGATTTTTTTAGGATTAGTTGCATTGAGAGATGGATTTATGCAATGTTGTACTACATTTATAGGCTTTGATGGTTGCCATTTAAAAAGGTTTTTGGGGGTTGTTGTTAGCAACTATAGGCCTTGATGAGAACAATGGTTTGTATCTATTAGCATTTGTTGTTGCAGAGACAGAGAATAAAGATAGTTGGACGTTCTTTTCGCATAATTTATCAAACTTGTTTGGAGGATTTAATGTGGATGTGCCATGAATTTTTAAGTTTGATAGGCAAAAGGTATGCCTACTTCATTTAATTCTCTTTTAACTCTTCATTTAATTTTGTTTGTGTATGATTAGGCCTATTATAGTTGTATGCAGGGCTTGGTGGAATCAATTGATGAACTTGTTCCACATGCTAGGAATAGAAGGTGTTAGACATATTTATGCAAATTTTAGGCATTGTTTTGCTGGGTTTACCTTAAAGAAATACCTACGACAAGCTGCAAGATCATACATCAAATATGGCTTCAATTTTGTTATGCACAAGATCTATAAATTGAAACCAATAGCTGCAGATTGGTTGAGCAAGATCCCAGTAGAGATGTGGTCAAGGCATGCCTTTGATCCAATTATCAAGAATCCACATGTTACTAATAAGATTGCTGAAAACTTCAACCATTGGGTGGGTGACCTTAGAGGTAAGCCAATACTTTCACTACTTGATGGTGTAAGGTAAAAAATAATAATAGATTGATGAAGAGACAAGAAAAGGTTGGAAAATTCAAAAATAGGATTGTGCCAAACATTGTAAAAGCTTTGAATGAGCTTAAAAAAAAAAGCAAGTAGTGTAGTTTGCTTGGCGGGGTGATGATAGGTTTGAGGTGAAAGATGGGCCAATTCACTATGTTGTTAATTTGAGGAGAAAGAAGTGTCTGTGTATGAAATGGGATATTAATGGAATTCTAGGCAAGCATGTAGTAGCATGTGTTACTTATAAGAGAGATGTGTTTGAAAAATATGCACACTTTAGGTATTTCAGAAATAGCTATAGGAAGGCTTATAGTCACATGATCCATCCTATTAGTGATCCTACCACTACTATAAAAATTAAATTTAGCCAAGAATACGAAAAAAAAAAGAAAAAAAATAGCCACGAAATAGCCACGGATTAGCCACGGTCTTTCCGTAGCTAATCTGTAGTTAAAAGTAGTGTGTGTGTGTGTGTGTGTGTGTGTGTGTGTGTGTGTGTGTATATATTTGATTTAGCCACGGCCTGGCTGTGCCTAACCCATGTCTATTTAATTATGTTACTATTAACTATTTTATTCGTGCTCGATTTAATATGTTCTTTGAAGGGACACGTTAATCTGTTTTCTTAAGTGTTGTATTATATGTAACAAATAATAACCCTATTTAATTTCGTATTATTACTCAAATAAATCTTTTAAATTGATATATAATTGAATGTTACGATTGTGTGCTAATCAATATCAATTCGAATGATGCATGATTGTTTCAATTGTTTGATGATATTATAATGTTCTATTGGGTTAATACACAACTTAAGTTTCATAATTATTTTTTTAGATTTAATTTACCATTTTATTATAATATCACAATATGTTAGATTATACTACATATATAATTTATAAATATAATCCTAATCAATCCATTTCAGCGTTTATGGTCAATTGTTTATATATACGAGTTAATTATCTAGTTTTGAAAGTTTATAATTGATCAATTGTTATAACTTATATTATAGTTTTATCAATAATTCAACGTATAATTGTTATTGATAATTTATAATATTTCCTTGTAAAATTACTAGGCCACCAATCTGTATTAGTCACGGCTAGATCGTGGCTAAATCGTGGCCAGAGTGGTTAGCAACGGTCTGGCCGTGGCTATTAGCCACGAGCTAGCCACAGCTAGGCCCTGGCTAACCAGGCTGTGTTTGGCCGTGACTAGCCCGTGGCTAGTTGTTAGCCACAGAATAAATTATTTTTTTTTTGAATCTGATGTGGTTTGAACTCTTGACCTCTTGGTTGAAATTAGAGTATCAAACCACTACACCAATTTAATTTTTAATTGAAGAATTAGTTTTTGCTATACTTAACTAATATAAATGATGCAAAATTTTAAACATAAATTATCTAAATATATTTTGTGATAATTTTTGTTTCTGCTATTAATTTATTAAATATTTCTTAAAATTAATAAATTACTTGTTCAATTTTTCCTGATTTTTTTTTTGGTTTTTTTGGCTTTTGCACCACGAACAAATTTTTGTTTTTGATATATTAATTATCTAAATTTAAATTATCTATATATACTTGGACATATATATGTATTGATACATATATACTTGGACATATATAAAATAGATACATATATTGATATATATATATATATATGATATATATACTTGGCATATATATAATACCATATATATATGTATGAAGATGTTGGCAAATGATCCCGGATTAAAATTGCTATTATCTAAATATAAATTATCCAAATATGTTTTTGTCATAATTTTTGTTTTTGATATTTTAATTTATTAAATATTTTTCATAAAAAGAAAAGTTGAATATTGAAGGATAAAGTCAAAGATAAATATTTTTAATTTAAAAAAATAATTGGTTAATAAATTATAAAAATTAAATTACAAAAATTGATAAAACTAATGAAATTTGTTAGATAATTTAAATTAAAAATACTACATAATGATAGTTTACGTATAAATAAAACCATTCAATAACCAAAGAGTCCATTTGGTGCAATGGTTACATGCTTCAATTACAACCCTAATGTCTCATGTTCAACTCTCCTTAAGCACAAAAAAAAAGGCGCTTAGAAGAGCCGGGTTTAGGTCTGGGTGTGGGTGCGGGTTTGGGTCTCTAGTTTTTGCCTTTTTTTTTTTAAATGATGGCCACAGATTAAGCCGTGGCTAATTCATGGTTATTAGCCACAACCAAGCATTTTAACGATTAAGTGGCCAAATTTGGCCACGGATGGACTAGCCACAACCTGCCAGTAGCTACCAATCCATGGCTGGCCGTGGCTAAATTAGCCACGCCACTTTTAGCCATGGATTTTTTCCGTAGCTAATTTTTTTGGCCACGGATTTTTGACCAAATTCGTGGCTAATTCCATTTTTTTCTAGTAGTGTATACATTTTGCCAAAATGAACTTGATGTGATGCCCAAAAATGTTTTGTCACCACAGAGAAAAAGGCAACCGGAAGGCCTAAAAAAAATAGAAAGAGGGAACCAAGTGAAGGTGCTCCTTTTAAGATGTCAGGGTTGTAAGATGCAACAAATGCCATGGAGTAGGTCACAAAGCCAGAACTTGCACTGAATTGCCAAAGTCAACTTATATTACAAAGACAAGCAAGAGACAAAGGATGGATTCCAAATCAACAGGTTATTACACTTTAATTACTGTATTTTATCTTTTTAAACACTCATTTATTAAACCTAATCAAATTGTTCTTTTTTTTTTTTTTTGGCAATAGATAGATGCTTCTGCGTCTAAATGTCCAAGCAGCAAGGTTGTGGCTCAAAGGAATAACCCACCCCCCAAGGTAGCATCTAGTAGGGAAATAACAGTGCCTGTGCCAACTCAGTCGTCTCAGGCCCCTACAAAGACCACAGGTTCAGTTTACTTGCTATTTTGTTATTTAATCATTTAGGCATGTTATATTATTAACTAGACTCAATACACTTTGTATTCAACAATAAAGGAAAATATAAAGGACCCCATAAAGTAAAGAGGAGTGGCCGTTATGTATCATGGGTTGCTAGAAGTAAAATTAAAAGTCCCAGTAAACATAAATATAGGACTGTATCACAACCCATTTTGGTACCAACCACAACAAAAGAGAACAGAGGGCTAAGGACCAAGAAATTGCATGACAAGCCATCAATTTCAGCATTTCAACCAAATCCACACACTTCACAAATCTGATCCAACTTGGAAACAATCAAGCTATTGTTGTTATTTTGGACATGTGAACTTATCTTTGTTATTTTGGAGACTGTGTGAACTTATTACTCTAATTTTTGAGACATAATAGGCCTAGTCTTTGTTATTTTGAGACATGATAGGCCTAATCTTTGTTACTTTGAGACATGCCAACTTATTTGCATGATAGGCCTAATTTTTGTGAAACCTTGATGTATAATGCTGATAATTTATGTTTTTGAAACTTTAGTGCATTGTGTATATCAAATGATGAACATTTAATCATACAACTTCAACACTTCTTCCGTTACATACATGCAAATAACCTTAACCTTTAAACATAATTTTTAGAATTTGACAAATTGGAAACATAGCCAATAACACCATGTTAAGAACTAAAATCTTATATAGCAACCCATCATTTCCTATATGATTGTTCAAATCAACATTATCAGTACGAGCTTCATTGCTTTGATATACAACGTTCCTTCCACCACCATCATCTTCACAAGGCTCGCACCAATGGGAGAATGGATCGGACAGCAAAAGAAGAGCTTGCCTCTATTAATATTCATATTGGCGATCAATACCGTGGTCTTCATGCCACATCCGTAACAGATACATCTCTTTTTCTTGTACCTTAACACCAAGGACTGAATATTAGATGAACAATAAGAACCTACCATTATGAATTCCTAAAAGAAACCATCCAAGGCCAACTACATATATAAACACCCTCATCCACTGACCATAAACGGCTATAAATGGCTATTTTAACATAATAGCAGTTTTGTTACAATTTACCCCTTGAGTTTTTGTATTTTTACAATGGACTACCCTAAACTATGGTAAATACTAACAAAAAATCCCCTGAGGGTAACTTAGTCATTCTCACTTGGACAAAACCACATTCCTGCCTACATAGGGGTATTTTTGGAACTTCAAGTGGGTTGACCAACGGTTGCAACGGAAGGTGCAACGTGCTAAACGATGACAAACCTTGGGGGATTTTTGGTAACTTTCGATAGTTTTAGGGGTATTAGGTAATTTCGTCAAACCTCATGGGAGGTTTTTGTAATTTGCCTTGTTTATTAATTCTCTTGTATAAATATATTTTGTAATATATTTATTAAATTAATAATAAGTGAAAAGCAAAATAAAAGTAATATAAATTGAATAGACAAATATAAAGAAAGTGAAAATTCATACTAAAGAGGCCAAACCAAAAATAGAGTGAGAGATATATAAACCATAGTTATTACGGGGTACTCTATTTTTATATAATGATACAAATTATCGCAAAATAATTGAAATTTGTTAATCATGAAGATAGCAAGAACTACAATGATTGAAAATAAAAGCACGACCTCAATATATATCTGATTTATGGAGTCATTGCGGAATTCGTATACTTAATCTTCAATGATCATTAGTAGCTTAATTTATTAGATTAGTAGAGAGAGTTTAAGAACTATAATTTTTAAAATTTAAGTCATTGAGAATACTACATAATATTAATATATTAATCGAGATATTTTTACATATTATATCAATATTCACCTACCTATGCAGCTAACAAGGACTATTACATGAAAGCAAACCACATAATGCACGGCATCATATTTGGTTCATGCATTCAATGCGGAGGTGTCAATTTAAGCGAGTCGAAAAAATGTGCAAGTATCATAGAAAAAATTTCAACACGAACCCAACCCAATCCGAAAGATCCAACCCAAACCTGACCTGATTGGGTTCGGATTAACCTTTTGGGCCACCCATCAACCCGACCTAATCCGATTCAACCCAATCTATTTTCTTTTATTTATTTTTAAGAAAAATTGATTATGACAACAAAAAAAAAAGTTATAAAAAACTACAAAGAGAGACATAGAAAAAAGAGATCAATTTAATATCTTAAAATAAAAACCACATTAGCATAAATGTCAACATTAAATTCTGAATCATTTTATATAACTATGAAATTAATTAGTTAAAAATTTGTGATTGATGGAGTAGAAATTTCTTAAATGAGTCACAATAAAAAACGCAAGTAACTAATGAGAAGGAAAAACTATAGTTTATATACTATTAAAATATTGACCTTAACGTAAACTATATTTATATCTATTTTTTTTAAATGTTATATTTTTCAATAATTAAAAAAATCTTCTTGCCATAGAAATGATATAATGTGTTTTAACTAATTAATATTAAAAAATTATTAATCTCTATAAATTGAAATATCAATCTAAAATTTAAAGGATATAGTTGTTTATGACATTTTTTACAAAATAATCATATAACCTTTTATACTAATCATTCTTCCTAACAATATAAATTGAGTTTTTTTTTCTTTATTAAGAAAATGGTTAAGGAATACTACAAATTGTCTTTAATTGTGTTCAAAATTTCAAATTGTGAGACCAAATATTAAACTAGTCGGTATGAAAATCTAAAGAAAATAAAAACAATGTTATATGATAAATCAAATATATTTCAATTTCTTACATCTTTTTTAAATTTAGCAAGACAAATAGCCACATTGTTAAGTTTCTCTTGATAAAGAGAATATGTGAACTTTTTCTTATTTTTTTTTTCAAGTTTAATCTCATTATTTAATTTAGTGAAAAAAAATAAATTATATTATATTTATTTTTAAATGCAATAATAAATATTTTTAAAAAATAGATGGTACTAAAGGGAAAAACAAAATAAGTGAATTAATAAAAAAATAATATCAAATGTTAAAGCCTTAGAGAGTGAAAAATAAAAAACTACTTGAATAATATATATTTATTAAAAAAAAAACTTGGGTTGGGTTGGGTCAATTTTTAGGTCCGACTAATTTGACCCAAATCCGAAAATCCCAAACCCAAACCTAATTTTTTTCGAGTGGGTCGTATTCGGGTCATCGGATTGGGTTGGTTTTTGACACCCTAATTCAATGTAATCATTTTATCATGATCCCCATGATGAATTCTATTAACCTTAAATCAATATAATTTAAAGTGGCAACGTCTTGAATCAATAATTAGCAATAACTTACTATAATCCGAAACAAATATTCATAATCATAGAACATAGCGCATTTTTTTGGTTTTATTTGCAATGAATACTTTTATTCCACATTAATAAAAGTCATACATATATATATATATATATAATAAACTTTTTGAGTAACTTTTAGTAGCTTATATTCAGGAATAAAAATACTTTACTATTCAAACTACACTCATTTTTATATTTTGTTCGTTAAACTATCTTCCTTCACACATTTTTCCATACACATTACACAAAATTTGCACCTTGTTCTTTAAAACGACTTTCCAGCCAAAAGAGTTGTCGGAAAGTGATGGGTTGGTGACAATGTGACAGCCTTGAATCTGAGATTGACTAACATGGAACTGCCAATTTATGAAATTCTTTTGGGACTTTTGCTTGAATACCCTAGACAAGTCTAGTGGTGGAGTAAAGTGGTCTCTTTGGCAACGACGGCAGAGTGGTGGTGCAGCGACCTTTTTGGCCAAAAAGTGGACTTGGAGGGTGAAGTGAAATTTTTGTGTACTTTGTATGTCAACTGTAACAAAAAATAGTTTAGTAACCAAAGTGTAAAAACGGTCATAATTTGAAATGTAAAATGTTTTTATCTGTTATAATCAATACTCTTAATTTTTTATTATTAATTATTTTGAAGTAAAACTAAATATTTCAAAAAAATAAAAACTGTGCTATATACGTCAACTTATATAGTTCCGCAGTCTATAAACTAAATAAATCTTTTCCCAAAAAATCAACGTACTATTTTCTTATTAGCCTTTGTCAAGTATTCTATTGAGAAATTAATCAAGGATAGGCGTGCGTGGTACGCGCATGCTATTTACTATTACAATTGTGTGGAAACATCAATATAAAGATGATACTGCATAATATATCAATCGATATATTATTAAATAATATTACAACATACATAGTTTTAACATAAATGATATGTTAATCCAGCCATTGAAAACACTACATAACCTTAATATGTTAATTGATATAATTGTACATATACTATACCTACCCATCCAGCTAGTGATGACGACAACATGACAATAAACAATGGACATATTTGATTACATCTTATATGGTATTTGCATATTATGAAATTATTTTATAAGCATGTTTGATTTGGTATTGGATTTCTTATGAACCGTATGAGTCGTGTGGCTTGAATTTCAAATTAATCCCATAATATAGTTTATAACAATCTCACATGTGAAGTGAATTTCAAATTAAGTGAACTTTTATTCCAAAACAAACACAATTTATCAAATGCTTAAAATGTGGGGTCCATCAATTTGAGGAATTTAGCATCTTATACTTCTAATGCAGTATCAAACATGTCCAATATGTCTTAATGAACAACGTAACATTTGGTTTAAGCATTGAAGCTAATCATGAATCAATCCTAAACAATAAATTCTATAGCCTTATTTTAATATGATTTAAAAGCAAAAGCGTCGGAAATTAATAATTAGCAATAACTAACTATAATCCAAAACAAATATTCATAATCATAGAACAAACCACATTTGTTTGACCTTACTTGCAATAAGTACTTATATATTCCACATAAATGAAGTCAAATATGTAGCCTAAACGTTTGAGTAGCTGTTAGGGATGCGTATTTCGGGTTATAATTAATCACAATCAATTATTATTATTCTCCGATTGTAGCTTAATATCACATTAAAATTAATATCGCGATTATAAAAATATATTATAATCCGTAATCGATATTCATAATCATAAAATGAGCTGCTTTTGTTTGATTTTATCTGCAATATATTCTCCCATTTCGCAAAAATAAAATCAAATATATAGTCTAAAAACTAAACTTAACAAAAAAAAAAAGTCTAAATATTTCAAATCAGTATAATAAATAAAGACATAATTTTCAATTGTTGTTGCCCTAATATTTAATACCCACCCCATAAATATTTATATTAAATTACAATACAATAATAGAAAGTCGATTACTCCTTGACCTAGTGGCAAGGGAGCGGCCTCAACACGGTTATTACTTTACCAAATAGTAGTGTAAACAATACAACAATATAAAAAATAATATGACAAGTTAATTAAATTTTCCAATTACAAAAATGACTTCACATAATCATGCTCAAAATTATTTATAGTCGCCTCAAGTAATTTCCTATCCCATTGATTTCTTTAACCAAAAAAATTAAGATAGCTAGCTAGAAGTAACTAACATGGATTGTTATAACCTCATCACCAAAAGCTTTAAATGGATATAATAAACTAAAATTCTTAGTAACAATGTTTTTACCACAACAGAAACAGTGTAACTTTTTATCCACTTTTGCAAATTTTTTTACTCGAATTTGATTCGACTGCAAACGGTAAATCAAAATAAATAATTCATTATTTTATCTTAAATATATACTAATTGCATGATAAATGTAATAAACTCATTAGCAAATTAGTTATCATGCGATCGAATCTGATATGGGCTAAAATAATATAAAAGGTAATAATTTCCTTAAATTAAATCAAATATCCGACAAATGTTTTGCTTTTTAAAGCATAAATCCGATCAACCGTTGCTTTTTCCTCGTATTATAGAAATTTAATATCCCGTCAATCCCCAGCCGTAGATTAGCATTAAATCTTAAATGTTTTTTTACCCTCACCTGAAATTCACAGACACAACACACACTGTTTGGGTTCTCTTCATTATTGTAACTCTACACATACACGTATGTATATGTATATCTGTATGTATATGTATATATGTATATATATTGTGTAAACATCGTAAACTGAAATTCACACACAGGGTTTGGGAAAATTGGAAAATTCTGATGAAAAATTTGAGAAGATGAGGGGGTTTGATCGGATAAACACTGTTCTGCCGGACGAATTGATTCTGGAAATATTCCGGCGAGTGGAGCCGAAGAGCAACCGTGATGCCTGCTCGCTGGTTTGCAAGCGGTGGCTCAACCTCGAGCGGCTCAGCCGTGAGACTGTCCGCATCGGCGCCTCCGCTTCCCCGGACGGCCTCGTCAAGCTGCTCAGCCGCCGCTTCCCCAATATACAAGCCGTATTTGTCGACGAACGCCTCTCCATATCGCTGCCTGTACAGTATGTGAGTGGACCTCTGGTTTTTGGTTTGCGGTTGTGCTTTTCTTGGATTAAATTCACTTTCCTGTATCGAAATTTGATGGAAGATTTGTTTGGATTGGGTCATTTTTTTTTTTTTTTGAATTTGATTCAAGAAATTTTGTTGATTGTGTTATTTAGCTGATTGTTGAAGAGTCATTCAAGTTTGTTGAAATGGTTAAATTGTTAAATTAACTGGTTTGAGTGAACGTTAGTGAATAATACATTGTTTTAATCTTTTGGTAATAGGAATTCTTTACATGGGAGAAGTCGGAGAATAAATTGTTTTGGTGTCTGCTTGTTCATTTGTTGACGAAAATTGTCAAATGTAATGTGTGGTTCTGTATTGTGGTTGAGTCGATGGTTTGATGCAAGTCTTAGTTCTTCTGGTGAATGCCGTGTGTTGAGATGGCGGCTCCAACCTGATCTCTATTCTTGTTAATTTGATAGTTTTCACTCTTCTGAATTATCTTCTAAATATCATTGATTTCTTCTGGTGTTGTAGGCAAAAAGACGTCGTGTTAATCATGCCTCTCCTTCAAAGGGCGGGTTTCGCCATGTGTCCCATCAAAGTGTGTCTGGAGATGATGCGGTGGGAACATGCTGTTTATCAAACTCTGGTTTGGCCGCTGCTGGGGAGAGCTTTGTAAAACTTGAAAAGTTAAGCCTTATATGGTGCTCTAGTGTGACGGATGCAGGGTTAAGATCTTTTGCTGAGAAATGTAGAGCTCTTAAGTCTTTGGATTTGCAGGTGATTGCATATATTTTAACTTTTTTTTGTTCTTTGGAAGTTTGGATATCATTGTGTTTCAGTGTTAACCAGTTTTAGATCACATTTTGGCACTCTATAATGATCTCTCTGATGAAGAGATGCACAATCATTTCTACTTCAGTTGGTTAAGCATGATGGGAGATTATGTTTTGAAATAGGGAAGTAATATATCTGGATGACCTTGTCTGGTTAAAGTGAAAGAAGAGAGGGTGATTGAAATGTTTGACTTTTGTGATAGTCTTAAAATTGTACCGAAATGCTTATTAGTGGTAAGGCCAAAGCTGCCTTCTGGTCATTTTTCTCTCTCTAAACAAACCCAAAAAACCAAAAAAAAAAAGAGAGAGAGAGAGAGAGAATGTTTTTCCGCCAATGATAGTGGGAAGGGTTTTGTTAGTCTCACTCTCCTTTCGGTCCTTCTTTAACTGGCAATAACTTCAAGGATACTTGTTCTCTGGAGCTAAAAAGTAATCAGTATTCATTGCATATAAGCTTCCTTGTTGCTATCTTATGATTGCTCTTGTTTTGAGGGCTACCACTAAGTAAACTTTGTTATGTCTTCTACTTTAAGGGCTGCTACATCGCAGATGAAGGTTTAGCTGCTGTAGGAGAATATTGTAATTTTCTTGAGGATTTGAATTTGCGGTTTTGCGAAGGATTGACTGACACAGGACTGGTTAAGTTGGTCCTTGGTTGCGGGAGGACTTTGAAATCACTTGGGGTTGCTGCTTGTGCTAAGATTACTGATGTCTCATTAGAAGCAGTTGGATCTCACTGCAGGTCTCTTGAATCTTTGTCACTAGACTCTGAAATCATCCACAACAAAGGCTTGCTTGCTGTGGCGAAGGGATGCATTCAGTTGAAAGTTCTGAAACTACAGTGTGTAAATATTACAGATGAGGCTTTACAAGCTGTTGGTATTTTTTGTTTATCGTTAGAGTTATTGGCCTTATACAGTTTCCAGAGATTCACCGACAGGTCACATATTCCTCTCTGGATTTATTCTGCATTCTTTGTTTATGTTATTGCCTTTTAAGTTAACAGAGTAACCTTTATCCTTTTTGGTAGCCTTGAATTTATCAATTTAAATATTCTGTTGCTTTCAATGATCTTTCCATGTTATTACCCACCTGGTCATTAGTCCTTACTATTCTGACGTCAGTCAATAATAAGGCCTTAAAGAAATAATTACTTATCATGTTTGGGTCTAACTGACAGCTCCCATGGCCTTCTGAAGTTCTATATTTTGTGCATGATGCTCTCTGAAACTATGGTTATGGTTATCTTACTGTATGATCTTATGTCTTTATTGTTGTAACGCAACTTATTTTTGATATATTTTTCAATTGGATTGGGCAGAAAAGATAGCTCAACTACGTGACTGTACCCAGTGTATTAAGAGTCAATATAATTGAATTGTTAATATCCAGGACCAGTTTAAAATGATTGCACTTGATCTTCACTGACGAATTTTCTTGGATTGTCATTCAGTAGGTGGGCAGTGCTGATCTCATTCTACTTTATTGCTTTGTGATGTGTGTAATATGTAATCTTTTTCTAGAATCCAATCAGAGATTCTGAGTCTGAATTGACAGTTTTCTATCGTAATCATGCATGTTGTGCTTCAATGCAATTGTTAGTCTGTTGGTTTCTTTCGTTTGTTTTTGGTTACTACTTTATTATTGCTTTGGAATGGGACTGATAAGAAAACTAAGTTAGAGATGAATTTCCACAGGAGCCTGTATGCCATAGGGAAAGGATGTAAAAAGTTGAAAAATCTTACATTAAGCGATTGCTACTTTCTGGGTAACAAAGGTTTGGATTCTGTGGCTGTTGGTTGCCCAGAGCTTATGCATATTGAAGTGAATGGCTGTCACAATATTGGTACTGATGGACTGAAGTCTATTGGAAAATTTTGCACGTAAGTGTTTGGCCTTCCAGCTCGTGCCTTTTCATTTTTGCATATGACTTTTTTCCCTTTTCTTTAGATCTTGTTTCTTTTCTTTTCTGTTCTTTTTCCCCTTTCTTTTTTGGCTCAGTACGGGCTGCTTCAATAAGAAGTAACCCTTCTTGAACCCCTTGACAACGAGCTTACTCCTGCTCCAAAGAATCAGATCAGCTTTCATCTCGATTTTCAATGAGTATACCCTTGATTTAATGTTTTATTATTATACTTGGTCTTGGACTATGCCTGCAGCCGACTTTCTGAATTAGCCTTGCTGTACTGTCAGAGGATAGAAAATGATGCACTTAATGAAATTGGTAAAGGATGCAAGTACTTGCAAGCCCTTCACTTGGTGGATTGCTCAGGTATTGGGGATGAATCCATATGTAGTATAGCTAAAGGGTGTAAGAACTTAAAGAAACTCCATATTCGCCGGTGCTATGAGGTACTCTCTTCATCTTTATTTTTTAATATCCCCCCTCCCCCCTTCTTGTGGTCCTCCCTCTGCTAGTTAGGTTATATTTTAGAATTTTTTGCAAAAGGGGTTTTTGGGGAAAATTAATGTTAAAATCCATTGTAAAAATAATATGTTTGAAGCAATAATAATAACTTTTCTCAACTGGCTCAAAAAAATGTATCCACCAATAAAATATCTGTGTGAATTACATGAGCATTTATCTTTTTTCTGTCTAATAATTAGTTTTCAAATAAAACCAATTGTTATTACTGTTCTATTTACAAAATTGCATATTCTCTTGTTCTACTTTAAATTAGCTGTCATTGCTTCTTTTCACATGATAGGTTGAGTAAATATATTGGTGGATGCTAATTACTGTTGACTATCTTGTTTGATAATAGTTAATTATATTTATACTTCAATGAGAAGTTCTTTTGTAGTTTATTATCTCTAGTGTCTACTTGGTCAATGCCGTGGTCTGTTGATTGGAGCTGAGTTCAAGAACTAGTACTTTCATTCTCTTTGGCAACTCTTTTAATGAACTTAGTTAAGTTATATGTAATCTATTATAAAAACTATGTTCTTTCCTTTTGCTGATTGGCCTGGTGAGATTTCTTATAGTTTTATACGGGTTTGTTTTTTCCAGATCAACTTGATGCCTGAGTTTGGCTTGAGTTAAATGGCTGGTATCAAATCCTAATTTGTTTGGAAGGTTTACATGATTTTGAATCTGTAATCCATCCTATAAAATATTAGCCAGGAGAAGAGGTTCATAGAGGAAATTCAATTCGTAGTACGAGTTATTCTTGCCAGTTTGTTTCACAGTTTTTTTGTTGTCTAATCTAAATACAGTAGTTCTAAATCCTTCAGTAAACTCGTTTGACATTTCTACCACAACAAAAAGAAGGGATTTTAAATCTTAGCATCTGAAATTAGTAAATTTCTATCCACATTTCAGATGAAAATCCATGTTTCAGTATTTAAATCATTCTCCCACATGTTAATGACAGTTCGTGCTTTATTTTGATTTGATACTAAGTGACTCATTTGCGACATTAATAGGTGGGGAGTAAAGGGATAATTGCTGTTGGCCAGAACTGTAAATTTCTGACAGACCTTAGTCTCCGATTCTGTGACAGGTCGGTAATCCCCTTCTTTCTCCTTTTTTTTCAAATAATTTACCCCATAAATCAGTTTTGTAGGATGCCTGACAAATTCTTTGCATAATCTGTTGGAATTTAGTATCTTATACTTCTGTATGAATGTAAATTGCTTTATTTCGTTGCCAAAAAGAAAAGGTGTATTTCTGCATGTGGATTCCTTTGGTTGCGAAAGATGTTTATTAGTTTAATCATGTCGGCTAAATTTTGGTGTTATGCTTTCATCAGGATTACATTCAGAACATGGATAATTCTATTTTATTTGCTTTTTAATTACTGATGTTCTCAAATATTGCTTGCTAGCTTCATTTTTGATTGTTTGGATATCCTTAATTGTCTAATTCTAGGATTTTCATGAGGAGAAAACACTGGAAACAGATCGTCTCACTATAAATGGCAGTACCTTGTGCTCTGTCCTTCTATCAATATCTTTATACCCCTCCCTTTGCTCACAAATTCCGAGATATAAAAGAAGGGCAAGACTGTTTAACAGTCTTGCCGGCCAATTCTTATCCTTAGTTAAGACGAAGTTCTATTGGGAGACCATTTGATTGATATATGATATTCTAAACCACAAGTCGCATCATGCAAGTAAAATGGCTTTAGTACAAAGTCTTATCACCTAGGCTAACCAAGTTCGAAGACTCCTGCATTTTGGTCTTCCATTTTCCTAGAAAAAGGAAAACAGCCTGAGGAATACTGATTTTACATTTACCACTTTAATTTCTGGCTGGGTTGGGTGACTAGTTTAGATGTCGTTTCACCTTTGCTTTTATGGCGATTTCCCTGAGTCTTGACTTTATCATTAGATATCACATTTCTTGCTGTATGATCACCAGGATAGGGGACGAGGCCCTGATTGCAATAGGTCAAGGCTGCTCCTTACATCATTTGAATGTAAGTGGCTGCCACCAAATTGGGGATACTGGGATAATTGCTCTTGCTAGAGGCAGTCCTCAACTCAGTTATCTGGATGTCAGTGTTCTTCAGGTGTGCCTTTTAAACTCTTTCACATATTTTATATTGTTATATAAAATTGGTATTTCTGGACAAAACCCTATGCTCTTCACTTTAGATGACTACGCATGTGCAAAAATAATTTATTGAAAGCTTTTAAGATACGCAGATTCGTGTATGATAGTGGGAAAATCGTCATGAAACGTAATGGAAAACCGGAGCATGATGAATTGTTGGAATACAGATTCATCCTGGATAATGGAGAGGCTCGCATTGCAAATATGCAGTCCCGCTCTTCGTTGGAACACAAATGTTCTACTAATTCTTGATATGTCGCTACAACTATATGTATATATGGAATTTTCTGAGCTCAAATTTAATTTTTATTCTCTGAATTTGTGACTCCGTGCCCACTGACAGTGCTTTAAAAATTTCTGGTATGGTGATGAAACCTGAAAAATTCACTTGTAAACATGTATTGAATAGATTAAACCAGGGATTCCCCTAGATTTGTTTGTGTTAACTCTAAAGACTTGTCTTGTTCTTTTTATTTTACACTACAAATTATCATTTTTCAGGACTGTGATTTTATATCAACTGACCTATTGTACTTCTGTTTTGCGTGCTGCAGAGCCTGGGCGACAATGCCATGATGGAGTTAAGCGAAAACTGTCCATTGCTGAAGGATGTAATAATATCACATTGTCGCCAAATAACAGACATAGGTCTCAACTACCTTGCGACAAAATGCATGTTGCTGGAATCGTGCCACATGGTTTACTGCCCCGGCATCACAGAAGCTGGAGTTGCTACGATGGTTACAACTTGTCCCAGAATGAAGAAGGTATTAGTCGAGAAGTGGAAGGTGAGTGATAGAACTAAAAGACGAGCTGGCTCCATAATCAACTACCTCTGTGTCGACCTCTAAATCCTTCAATTCAAGTTCACATTGGAGGAAAAAAAAAAAAACAACGCGCCTGTGGTGAGATCCGTTCCTGCAGCTGACGTTTCAAAATAAAGCGATCTTTGTAATTATTTTCTCTTGGTTCCGTTTGATCTTGATAAGGGTTTTATGTTTAATATTTGTTGGTTTTTTATGTGTAATATAGTGTACAATTTGTTTGGATTTGGGCTTTGGTTGTTGTCGCACTGAGTTCTCTTTTCCCATGTAATGATACATGATCTTTTTTCTTGAAGTAGAGGCCCCTAGGAACTGAAGTTTTCATGGAATTTCTGGGATTTATAGTCACAATACCTTTCCTTTGTATGTGATCTTTACATTCCGTTTGGTTTTTGAATTTTGTTAAGTAAAATAGGATGTAAAAATTTTTCTCTACTTCAAATGATAGTACTTTATATTTTTATTTTTGATTTTTTTTATTTTTCTTCCACTTTTCTTCACCAAAAATCTTAATCCAAAAGCAGCATTACTCTCTATACTTGTATTATATGAAGGAGCATCACCATTTACTAATTGTTTTTTATTTGTTCATTTTTTTTGTCTATCAATTTCTTCTATTTTTTTATTTTCTATCTCCTCTCCTCTTACAAGATCTTTTTATTTTCTGCTCCTTTTTCTCTTTGCCTCTCTCTCTCTCTCTCTTTCTCTCTCTCTCTCATCTTTATTTCTCAATACTTTTCAATATTATTTTTTTAAAATTTATTTGTAATTGTTTTCATAGTATTTTATATTAAATTATTTTATTTTTACTTATAATTAATTTTATAAATTTATTAAAAATAATTAAAAATATTTTGATAGTATAAATACTATCAAATAATTAATATGTCATTAAATTAAATTATTTTATTTTTATATATACATCGAATGTGTTAATATTATTAGTTATTATTAATTAGAGTGTTGCAGTGTGGATTTGAGTTTATATATATATATATTTTTTGATAGAGAAAAATTTATACTTAAATGATTCAATCTAACTCGAATTCAAATTTAGTTGATATTTATTAATATTGGATATCGGGTGGTCAATGATCAATAATTAAAAAATAAATAAACAAATAAATCACTTTTTTAATAGAGAAAAAGGCATCACGACTTCGATACAAAGAATAATGGTGTTAAAAAAAAAAAGATGATTAATATACATGTCACGGTTACGGTACATTCGAGTCATTATAAATCGGGCACTTAAACAATAAACTAATTATTAGTTTCATCAATGCAGCATCATTAAATATTAAATGTAGTTCACAATATCAATTTCCATTTAAATCAAAAAATATTTTACTTGCAAATATTTTATGACAAATACACCAAATATATCAAATTAGACATGGGACCTATATGTAAATGATAAATTTCAACTAATTATACATTTGATTGATTTTAATATAAACTATTAATGTAATTATTTGATTGTAATACACAGCTCCTTATAAAAAATAAATAAATCATTTATAGTAACAAAAAATAAAAATAAAAGAGGCCCTAAAGCACAACTTGTTATTAAAAATTGGACTTGGAATAAATTATCAGCAAGGTAGTGACGTCAAAATATAATTAATTTCATCTCTTAAAAATAATAATAATAACAATAATAATTACTTATCAACATAATCCAGTCCAATTTTATAAAAATAAAATAGATGAAAAATGAAAATATTATGCAATCGTGCCTTAACCTTATTTAATTTCATTTTTATTTATTTATTTATTTCGGAAAATGTCTCATTCAATTCTCTCTCTGAAAGTCTCACTCATCGCTCCACAACCGAAAATTCTGAAGGACAAATACAAGTAGAAAAAATTTAACATAAAAATCAAAAATTAAGAAAAAAAAAACGTGAAAATGCCGAGTGGTTGCTGCATCAGAGCTCTATGGATACTCAACAATCAAGACTCTGTTGTTTTTTCCAGGTAATTTTTTTGTTTTTTTTTTTCCATTTTTTTGAGCGTCAGATCGATGTATGAATGAGATTTTTTTCGCTTTTTTTGGGGTAAAATTTATCAGGAAGTTTCCGGTGGTGGAGAAGAGGTGGCGCGTGGCTTGTGAGAAGGAGTCCGGCGATGATTTTAAGTATAACTCGTTGCCTTATGATTCGGAGCTAGCTGCTGCTTTCATTGACCGCAAAAAGAGGTTAGTCCAAAGCTCTGTGCTTAGGTGATAATTTTTTTGTTTGATTTGCTTCCTAGAAATTTATGTTTGCATAGCTGAATGATTGGTATTTTAGTTGAGCTTGAATGCTTAACAACTACACTGTATTTTTTTTGGGGACAATTTTGGTATAGAAGTTTTGGTACTATGATAAATTTAATGTGTTGTTTCTATGTGTTATCGAATTATTCGAATGATTTTTTATAATTAATAAAACCTTTAGCTATTACTTTCGGAAAGATAGTCAAGCTGACTACTCAATAGGACCAATTATAAGACATTTTTTTGCCAATGGAGCTAAGCGTTCTGGTATTCTTATCCACATTTCTAAATGCTAATGCAGTTAATCTATTAAATAGGAATAATAAGATGCTGAAATTTATCAAACTTGTCTAGGCATATTTGTTCGTGTTATCGTGTATTGCATTAAGGTGGTTGCTCTATGTCAACTGCCCTGTTAACAGTATTGACTGTTTTGCATATGACCTGATTTATGTTTTGAGGCATTGTTGGTTTATACGTTATTGTGTTGGTGAATAGAGTGCTATTCTCAACATAAACTTACTTATACTATAGAGGAGAAATTATGCATTAATTTTTGTTTGTCACATGTTAAGTTTTAGTAGGGAAATAGTGCAACTGGAAAACACTCACTTTTGGCATGTAACTCACAGTAAGATTTCCATAGATTGCATTTTTTATTTGTTTGACTTATAGGTTGAGCTCATATTTTCAGTTTCTTGTTTTTGTCTTTTGTAATAACCTGAAGGCTTTGCTACGGTTTGAACCTTTCTGATTCTATTTTGTAATTGTTTTCAGTTTGTATCTCTGCAGTACTTTATTGTTTGGTTTTTGGTGTGCTTCGCAGAGATTGTTTGCATTTTTTTTCCTTTTTGTTTTTTGGTTTTTGTTTTCTTGTAGAACGGGAATATAGTCAGCAGTTTTTTTCACATGCTATGATAATTATATGAGAGTGCTTGCACATTTTTTATTAATTGTGATGTTTCTAATTGGTTGACTGAATAACATAGGGAGGGCTCTGCTCGTGGATTTGGCATACGTGTAAGCCAATCTGTGAAAGGATCAGATTCATGGGTTGATGATCCAATTACTCGTCACATAATCAGTATATACATCAATAAGGAAGAGAAAGAAGAGAACTATCTCTTGTGGCCTCTAGTCTTACACATAAAGGGTCCTTATTCTATCCTTGTTTTGCCTTTGGTCGAACCTCATCATTTGAAATCCTATTCAAGGATGTGTAATAGATCAGACTGTGGGAGTGCTATAGGAGCAGATGAGAATTTATCTTCACTGCTTATTGATCTTACGTCCATCACAGGGTATGGTAAGTTGTACATTTACATGCTTGCTGAAACTTTTTCTCTTCAAACCCTCCACCCCACACCCCCACACCGCTGTGTGTTTGATATAGGGGAGATATGAATAGGATGTTCTATCTCCCTTTTTGAAATTGTTATACATGAAAATTGCCAACCTTGTTTGTGCATATTAGCTTTGCCTTATGTATGCATGCTTGTACCAAAATTATGTTCTGTGTAAGATTTATAATGTTCGCTGGTTCCTAATTTCTACAATGTGAATTATCTCAACATGTTGTTTAGTGAAGAGTAAGCTTGTTCCTTGTTGAAGCCTATAACTTGTTAGAATTTTAGTGCTGAGCGGTCCTTATGAATTTGCTTCATTAGGGCATTTGTTGTGGCCCATACTATTGGAGAGATTATACTTGGAGAATCGGTGGAGCCTGAAGTAGTTGTTGCTGCAGCACCGTCAGTGGGAGGGTTACTGGATTCCCTCACAGGTAGTATAGGAATTTCAGGTATATCATCAAGAGCAAAACCTGTAGCTGCACCTGTTGCAGCATCCACTGCTTCTGGGACTGCTGTTAGTGGAGCTGTGATGTCTGATGCTCCAAAGATGGGTTCCAGGCCCTTGGACAAGGACTTACTTCGGTCTTTCATCAGCAGTGCAATGCCCTTTGGTTGGTAATCTGTATTCTGGTATCATCATCTCAAATTGTTATGCATTCTCTGGTGTGAATGCTCTATGTATTTTTATCACCCTTTTTAATTCTTCTCTTTGCTGTAGGCACTCCACTGGATGTCAGCTACTCTAATATTTCTGCCATCAGGACAACTGGATTTTCTTCAGCAGATACGCCCCCTGCAGACCGCAAGCAACCAGCTTGGAAGCCTTATCTTTACAGGGGGAAGCAACGAATTCTGTTTACAATTCATGACACTGTCCATGCTGCAATGTACGATCGGGATGAGATTCCAGACAGCATAACAATTTCTGGTCAGGTGAACTGTAGAGCAGAATTAGAAGGACTGCCTGATGTTTCTTTCCCATTGACTGGATTGGACACTGCTCGTGTGCAGTCATTATCATTCCATCCTTGTGCTCAAGTTCCAGAGCATAGTGGTGATAAGCAGTCTATTACCTTTTCACCACCATTAGGAAATTTTGTGTTAATGCGTTATCAGGCACTTTGTTCTGTTGTACCTCCAATAAAGGGGTTTTACCAGCTTTCAATGGTCTCAGAAAATGAAGGTGCATTTCTGTTTAGGTTGAGCCTCATGGAAGGTTACAAAGCTCCTCTAACAATAGAGTTCTGCACAGTGACCATGCCTTTTCCAAGGAGAAGGGTGGTTTCTTTTGATGGGACACCTTCCATTGGAACAGTTTCGCATACTGACCACTCCGTAGAGTGGAAGATAATAACAAACCCTCGGAGTGTTTCTGGTAAGAGCATTGAGGCAACTTTTCCTGGAACAGTTAGATTTGCTCCGTGGCAAACTCAAAGATTGCCTTCGTCTGGAACAACACTTGGAAGTATGGCGGATGACGACAGTGATCCTGAAATAGAGTCTAATGGTAGCATGGTTAACATTGAGGATTACATAATGGAGAAAATGCATAAGGATCTTCAAGCAGTGGATCTAGAGGAGCCTTTTTGCTGGCAGGCATACAATTATGCGAACGTATGTATTGTCCTTATGATTTTACTTGCATTGAAGTTTTTCATAGACATCCACAAAGACTCACAAAAAGAAAGAAAAAACTTCTAGGCAACTAACTTGTCCTGTTTTCTGATTTTGCCAAAAATTGCTAGTTATTTTCCATGGGTCAAATTTGTTGAAGGTGACAGTAACTGCAAAAGTATCAGCATTTTCTGAAGCCATCAGCTTTTTCTGGAATGGTGGATATTGCAATAGAAATTTTACCATTGAGATTCTATTTGTTTTTCTTTAAATTTTCTTTGAGACAATATTTGTTTTTCTCTACTTGTCATGAAGATGCAAAACGTTCACTAATCAGCTTCGATATAGTTTTCTCTCTAGTCACTTGTTTTCTTGCTTGTAGAATATCCTTGTATTTCTCATATTAGCTTTAATTCCTTATACAGGTTTCCTTCAAGATGATTGGACCTTCTTTGTCAGGAATGTCTATCGATCCTAAATCTGTAAGTCCTCCTTGTCAGTCACCCTCACCGAAGAAACAGTAATTTAACCTCTGAACCTCTGATCGACATGCTATATTTTTACTGTAGCATTTAAATGTACTAGAAAATCCTGGATTCTTGTTTTAAAGTTGAATGAGATTTGAAGTCTTTTCAACCAATTCTTTTATGACCATCTCTGGTTATTTCACATCTGATCACTTTCTTTAACCAGAGCAGCACTATTTCCTATTTTTCTGGTCACATCTTTATAGTTCCATACTTAATTACCTGTCCAGACAAAGCCTACCC
This sequence comes from Petrea volubilis, assembly GCA_026212405.1. Classification (NCBI taxonomy): domain Eukaryota; kingdom Viridiplantae; phylum Streptophyta; class Magnoliopsida; order Lamiales; family Verbenaceae; genus Petrea; species Petrea volubilis. The sequence goes on along the minus strand of CM047879.1, from coordinate 16,910,224 downwards.
CACCCAAAAAGTGATGTAAAATGGAATGAGATGATGATGAAGAGATGACTAGAAGTTAAGTTTGATATAGGAGAATGTGCTTCGCTATAAAATTTCCTGGTGCCTGTGCGACATACTTCCAGCCTCTTATCTAGTATCTTTATAATAATTAGTTTCAGGCTACTATGCTTGTGTTTCAATGGCTACTTTTAAGAAGTTTGTGCAGGGTCGTGTCCCCTCAGAGTTCAAACAATCTTGACGCGAGGGCTTCATGCTCTTCTCCTCTTCCACTTTGTCTATGCCTTTTCCTTCTTCCACCCCTTATTTGCAATCTTTTCCATATGTTGACCGGAGATCTCTTCAAATTGTGTCAATCTTTAAGTGGATTATCTTATGTGGTCATGATCGTTAATCTTTAAAAGAAAAAAAACAAATTAAAAAAAAAAAAACTCAACAGAACTTTACGTGTTAAGCAGTTTATTGAGTATGTGAATTCCTTTTGTGACTTCACTTTCCTGTCAATTTTTCAGTTTCGATATTCACACTTAATTACTCTATGCAGGTAAGCATATTTCCAGCAGTTAAGGCACCTGTCGAAATCTCAACTCAGGTATTTACTTATTCGTTGCCACTGATTTTGTGATCAAATTTTTTAAGCCCTAGCGACATATTTATGCAATTTAATTAGCTATCTCTACACTGTAAGGTGCCAAACTGAGTTTTGCTAAACATTAGATGCATGTTTGTCCGACTTTCTAACATTTTCGTATTCATCTGTGGACTCAACAGGTCACTGCTGGGGATTATATTTTGTGGAATACATTGGGACAATGTCCAGTTGCGGCCACACCAAAAGCATAGAAGATAAAACCGGGAAAAGTGCAAAAACACTGCAACTCAATGTACGAAAAACATAGCTCTCTCTTGCTTGATCTCCTTGATTGTGTTCTTCGAGAAGTTTGCTGGCATCAACGCATATTATTCCAGTGCAATTGCTCATGCATGCAGCAATATGTTTTGCTAGGACATGTTGTCCACTAGTTCAATGATTCATATCATCTTTCTCTATCACATTGTTTCGAGACATTCAAACCTGCGGGTGTGTATGCTGTTGTGTATGAGAAGATGACGAGCTAGATAGGACCTAGGGGTCCCTCCGTTTATTGGGTTCAATGAACTATACGGTGCAGCTAATCGAGAGATTAGTTTCATGAGATGGTGTGTAGGGAGTAGGGACGAAAGTGAAAATGGAGCTAAGGGGTTAGTAGGAGCAGTCATGTTGTTATATATATATATATATATATATAAGGTTCTCTATATCTATATCTATATTATATATAATAAAGTGCGAGACTTTTTGACTTTTTTTTGGGGTGTGCACGTGCGCAAGCGCCCATGTGTGTTTTTGTTCATAAAAGATCTCTATTAAGTAATTTATATTTATTGACACAACAACAACTACAAGAGTGTAACTACCCTTAATCTTAATTATTTCGCTACTGTTTGAATGTAATAATCCCTGATTCATAGCTCTCTCCCTCAGAGTAGTGTTTAGCATTTCTTGTATTCCCCTCTTCAATATTAATTGTTTTCCTTCTTCCCGTTTTCCTTTGTCAAATAAATTATTTATATTCTTTCTCCGTAATTTTCTTTCTTGGTGGTATGCTTTTCAATAAAATTAATTCAAACAATTTATACTTAGAGAATTGATAAGATACATACCCCACAGGAATTAAATAAATTATTTAGTTTTTGTATGCATTAAGATTTTAAAGCTTACACATAGTGTGCCACTACTATTAGTATCATTATTAGATAGATCGACATAACTCGAGGCGAATGAAGTGATATGATAACTAGAATTGGAAACAGGAAAGAGAGGACTCTCAGACTGGCACGGCAAGATATAGAAGTAACAAAATCGTGTAGTTCTACACTTCACAATTTAAAGCAACTATAGTTATATCCTATAAGAGGAGAGAGCCAATAAATATGCCATTTTTGTGGACTAGGCCATGCACCAGAATCTCCCATCTATCTTCATACAACCATCATTGTCAAATGGCTAAATCTCTTCTTCCTTGCATTCCAATTGCATGGGATATTCAGCGCAAATCTCATCACATTTGCTTCATGAATCCCATGAATCATTGCAGCCAGAGAATCCTACATTTTTCTGTCACCAAATCTATACATACGAAGAATGTGGAACTAGAGAAACTCCTATGCCTAAAATACTCATCAACGGCGCATAAGACGGATGATGACTAGGTATCAACATGATTCTATTACACGACGCTGGTGGTACACGTTCCTGAGGTATGCATAGCTGATTGATCGGTGAATTACTCTCTAGACCTAAACATCGTATCATGTCGAGCCCCACTCATTACTCTTCTAATGCAACCCTAGATGAGCGGTAGAGGTCGTAGGGGGCCCATAAATAGTCGACTGTGCATGGCCTCCTCGAGTCCAATCTCAACCATGGTTTACCTTTCCCGCTCCAATGCAACAAGCTTATTGGACCAGGGTGGAGCCCTCTACACCTGCCCTCCAAGTTATCACCCCCTAACCCATGCTGGTTCCACCTGTGATCAACTTTCTTGATATTCCCCGCGAAAACAAGTAACACAGGTGGCAATGACCCTAGGTGATAAATCCTCTTCTGCTTTTGTACGGCCATCCATCCCTCCACCTTCTGCGTGTACCCTCCTCTCCTCCATTGATCAACATTCACCACCATCACACCCGTGTTGAAATAACACGGTTGCCGCCCTTTGAACGTTCGCGACAAACTCCTGTCTGACCAAAAAGTATTCGTGAAGTAGTTCGTAATATTTGCATGGCAATACTCTGGCGCGGCCAGCACTTTGTCGCCCAAATCCACCCCCCACAACTTTGCAATATCATCAACAACTATGATGTCCGAATCCAAATATATGACGCGCTTCACGTTGTCAGGGAGAATGTCCGACATGTATATCCTGGCATAGTTGAGGGGTTGATCCAAGGCTTGCCTTATGGACTTAGATATCTTGCCGCGGACCCTGTCGGGGTTGAATTGATACATCTTGAAATTTAGGTAAGGGAAGGTGGATTTGATCAGGGAAGAGATCTCGGGCTCTAGATGAACTGTCAGGAAATGGAAGGAGACATTCTCCGGGCAGGTGGAGTGTTGTAGAATAGACAAAACGGCTGCCATTGTGCCTCGTATATAGTTGGTGTCAAGTGGCATTACGATCTGGATGAGGTTGTCGTGTGGGGTGCACATGTCGCCATTGCGGAAGGCGGGGGCCTCTCGGAAGGAAGGGATGACGGCGGAGGTGGCGGTGGTAGGGTTTTGGATGACATGGAGGCGGATCGCGGAGGTAGCGGTAGAGTGGAGGAGGAGGAGAGACAGGAGGCCAAGGAGGGGGAGGGGGAGGTTGAGAAGATATGAGAAGGCCATCCTGTCTAGTTTTTTCTTTTTTTTTTCAACTTTTTTTTTCCTTTTTTTCCCTTTTTTTTTTTGGTTTTTTGTTGTTATGAATGAGGTGTTATTAAGGAAAGTTTAGTGTTATCTAACCATTAGAGGTTGATACAAATGGAATTCATGCGAAAGATTTGAGAGTAATAACAGAGAGAGAGAGAGAGAGAGAGAGAGAGAGAGGAGGTAGCAAGATTTTGAGGTTAGGAAGAAATATCGGATATTTTGTTTGACTTAACAAAGACTATTATGTTTCTAATATGATATAATAAACATTTCAAAGGACAGGATCATTTTTCATTTTTCACCAGCCATACAACCTACTTTTGTGGCGCTGCTATATGTTTGTTTACACGGTACAATTGTTCATGTACAAATACAACTTGTCCGAAAGATTATGTAGTACACTAAAAAGAAAAATTAATATATTATATTTGGTATTCAAAAGTGGGCCTTCACATTGTTTTGGGCCTTAGATGGGCCAACTAAATGGTAGTCCATCAAAAGGCTAAATGGCCTCCTGACATTATCTTTTTATTTTTAAAAAAAAATAAAGAAATAATTTTTTATTTAAACTAATCACTTATAATCGTAATTCGCAAAGCTAAAATGAATCTCACTTTACGATATCGATTACGATTCGTACTTTATTGACGACTACGTATAATGAAATCTTGTGTACTAGATTAGTACACTACCAAGTGTATAATGTGCATCATCCGGCTTATAATTGAAAGCATATTAAACCAATTTAGAATAATAATTAGGATGTAATGATTGCTTCCATTTGTAATTCATGCATGCAAAGCTATAGGCCTAAAGACCTTAATCATATCTTATGTCACATAGATTATATATATTGAATCTAACTCTAGTTGATAATTAAAAAAATTTCTTGCTATTTGAACAAGTTTCGATTAAATGGGAGGTCGAGTTTTATAATTTTATAGAGTTCATGGTCATCATTGCAAGCTTACCTGCTTACTCAGAACAACATCCGCCAATGACTGCCACTCAGTCAGCCCCCACCAAAGTTTTGAAAAATCTGAAATGGCCCCTCTAATTTAAGTTTTTTTCAATATTTTGGTGAGTGCTTTTTTAAACCTTCAGGTAATTCCTAAGGCATTTTAGATTGCGAAATCACATTTACTAGCAATAATATCAATCAAAAGAAGGCACTAATCAGAAATTCGCAATCTGAAAATTTGCATGAATTGTAGTAAATATAAAAATTATCAATCGATTATACTTTATTGCTGTTTGGATTTAATCTTTTTACGGACTTGAAAAGTATATGTAGCGTCATTTATTGCTCTTTCTCATCTTGAATCAATTAAATTAAAGCATAGGAAACAAATTAATGCTAAGATAGTAAATGATTATTGTCGCTCATTTTTATAAACTTAAGATGGTAAAGAAACATTTGCCCTCCTAAGTAGGTGTTTTTTTTTTAATAATTTGCACACACACCACTAATATACACGTATGTTGTCAGGAATGGAATTATAGTGTTACGTTCCCTCCTCCTCTAAAGGCCTATGAATAGAACTCTGGCGTTACACTCTCCACGCCCTCTAAAGGCAGGTATATGTCCATTAAGCCAAAAATCCTCCGATGTAGGACCTTGTAAGTTGAATGTTTGTTTGTTGCCTTAATTTTTTTCCCTCCTTTTTCCCTCCCTTTTAGTTATTTAGGTACATATTAGTTAAGGTTTTAAATCAGTGTAGTAATATGATTTTCTTGAGACAAGCCTTTTTCCTCAAAACAACTAGCTTTGTAACTACAAAGAAAACACACATGAAAGAATATTTTGAGTGCAAAAATGCCCAATAGAGTGCTCGGATTATAGAACACGGAAACACACACACACACACACATATTTTGTATATATACTAGTATGAATGGAATTTTGAATGAGGGGTTTAAACAGTTGGGCAATAAATTAAGTTAACTTTTGAAACAGGGCAGAGGGTTTGGAGCAGAGGGAACATGATGGCCTCCATGTTTACATATCCATGCCTCTTCACATTAATTATCAAACCCTCTCAAATAGTAAAAAAAAAAAAAAAAAAAAAAAAGGGTCTCCCTTTCTCCTAATGCCATCAATCTCTTGGAACTTGGAACCCTCACTATTGCAAATTTTTGATATATACACATACATATATGAATGAATTAAGACAGAGGTAGAGTTACATATAGTTCAGGGGGTGCACGTGCACCCACTGATTTTATTAGTATCCCATAAACATTACGTTGAACTTGATTGACAATTCTATTTTTCTTTTAGTTCATTCTTGGGTTAGCCTTCAGTGCATCCCACGATTTTGTTTATTAATTTAATTATTTGTATTATCGATAGTTTATAATTGTTAGGTGCACCCCTGACTTCGAATTTTATAGGAAAGACTGAATTTTATAAAATATAAGAAAATAATTTCCCATTCTTATAGGGTAAATTTTTAAATTTTAATGAAAATGCATCTAAAATATTACTTTATTTAGACTTAAAAAGGAAAAATTGTTCCTACATCCTCCTCCTCGTCCTCTCTCTCTCTCTCTCTCTCACACACACACACGCATATGCCTGAATGTGTTGATTTTCTTGATAAGGTCAATGTGCCTTATTTGTGTATAATGTTATTAATGTATGACCTAAGAATTACCAAGAATGACAGTATGTTTACTTCAGCACACTGCAGGTATATTAAAAGTTTGAGGTGTTAGGTGAGTTGAATATGGCTTTTATAGAAACCAAAAGGGTTTTATTACCAATTTTGCTTCCTTAATAATTAGGTCCTATGGCTATTTTGAATACATAAATATATGAGGAATGAGTATGCATTGTAACTAAGAGCAATTATGCTTCTTCTTAGATCTTTTAATTCTCTTTTCTGTTTTTCCTTTTTTTTTTTAGGGGCAACTTGCACATATATCTTTAGTGTCAATATAAGTATTAATTGGTTATTATTGGTTTAAGAATTCTTATGTGGGCAACGACAAAATGCCTGTTATTTTATAATGCTCTGGTGGTCAAAAGCAATTTAATAATAAATTAATATAAAAACACTTCATCCTTCGAATTATGATCGTTTTGACACTTTAATCGTTAAATTATTTTTCGTCATATTTTATCATACAAATTATGTAAAATTTACACTTTGCCCCTTAAAAATGATGTTTTGGCCAAAACATTGTCAAAAGTGACAACCGATGGTGATATAGCAGTTTGAAAGGTCAAATTGACAGTCAAGAATATATTCAATTTTGAAATGGTTTTTGGGATTTTGTTTGGGATGGCCAGATGAGTATAGTGTTGGAGCCAAGGAGTCTTTGCAACATAGCGGTTTGATTATTTTTCTAGCTAAAAAGTAGTTTTAGAGGATAAAGTACAAATATGTATAATTTGTATCGTAAAATGTAATAAAAAATAATTTAATAATTAAAATCTAAAAATGACCATTGTTTTGTGGCTTTTTTAACCTGATTCATAATGTACAATCATCGAAATTGTAATAAAACCCACCAACTATATTGGTCCAAAAATTAAGTTTTAGGGAAAATTACAAATAACCCCCTTAGGTTTGGCTCGATTTCAAAAAACACCCTGTAGTTTAAAAAATTACATATTGCACCCTCTGACTTTTGGTCAACCATTAAGTTTAACAGAAATAGCGAAATGGCAATTTTTCCCTTAACAGAAAACGTTAAAGAAAGAATCAGAAGAAAAAAAATGTGAAGACCCAAGTTTACCATTAGAGTGTTAGACAGTAAAACCACTTATCAAGCCTTGGTTTTGCATTCCAATTTCAAACCTAACTTCCTCTCTCTTTCTTTTCTGGTTTTTTTTTTCTCTTTTTCTCCTTCACTTTTACTGGTTCGCCTGCTGTGAAAACCTCCAAACGGCTTCGAAATTGAAGGATACATTTGGGTTTTCTCTTCAGCCACTGAAGTTGAAGGCCATTTGGGGACCAAAAATAAAAAACAGAAAAAATCGAACAGGAGGTGGGTATTTTTCTTCAAATGTATGATATTTTTCATATATACTCAGATTTTTACTTAAAATATGTTATTTTATCTGTATTTTTGGAGAATATGCCATATCTAGGGTTTGTGAGTTATTATTCTAGATTTATTTTTTTCCTTTGTTTTGATGTTATGTGGTGACAGTCTTAACTTTTAAAGTTGTTTTGACATCGGATGATGTGTATTTTGTGCGGCATGGAAGGTTTTTCAACATTTTTGGTAAAATGTATCATTACAGCTGGTAGAAATCATGTTTTTATGAGTTTCTGTAGTCATATATTTTTTTGGGTAAAACTTTAGAAAGCAAGAGGTGTCAGGGATAAGATAGAGCAAACTTTGAGGGGGCATTTGTCATATTTTTTGGTGCTTTTATTTTTCCTTTTTTTGGTGGTGTTCTTGTTATTTATTTGATTTATTTGTTACTTATGAGCAGGTATGGAACTTGAGTGGCTTGAATTGCTTCTGCACTTTTGAAAGATGTTTCTAATGAGTTTAGTGATGAACTAAGTGGAGCACACTTAGTTTTTTTTTAGTTGGGAGTTGAGTTATTTGGGAAGAACTGTGTTGGTGGAAATAAGTGATGATAGGGGGTTGAGAAACATGTTTAGCACAAATAGTGATGCAAAAGAGATCAATATGTTTATAACTTGTGAACAAGCATCTCCTTTGGTGATTGATAGGAGTTTACAAGTGCTTGTGGATGCAGCAAATCATGAAGCTGTCAATGTTAATGAAATAAGGGTAACAATGAATAAAAAGATGATTTGGGGCAAGGGAGTTGGGATGATGTGGCTTGGGATGACATGTTTAATGATGATCATGAAGGTAGGGATGAGGGAGTTAATAAAAAAAAATAATCAAGTGGATGCGGGTGATAAAGAACAAGAACAAGAACAAGAGGGGGTTGAATCTGTAACACAATTGGAAACTTAAGGGGTTGTAGGTGTAACTATTGCTGAAAATCTCTAGGAGGAAAGTGTAATGGACTCTCAAGCTCAAGGGGGGTGAAAGTGTAACACGGGTGGAACCTCAGGGGGGCTAATAGTGGAGAAGCAGGAGATCCAGATGAGTCAGATCCAGGTGACAGTGGGGATGAACACGGATGTTTGCTATTATACTTTCAAATTGTTAGATGCATATAAAGAGATGATTCATCCTATTCCGGACCCTGCATTTTGGCCAATTGATTTGAATGCAAGTCCTTCAAATGTGCTCCCACCGTCGACCTAAAGGCTTCTAGGAAGGCCAAAGAAGAATAAGAAACAAGGGCAAGGCGAAGGCCCTAATGTCACACAAAGTAAGAGGTCAAATGTCTTCAGATGCAGTATCTACCATGCGTTTGGACCTAACAAAAGGACTTATACCCAGGTGTTGTTGGCCAGTCACCAATGAATAGACAGGTACTGAAATGTTACAATATTGATTACAAATTCCCCCCCTGTACAATAAAATTACTTTCACAATACACCTTGAAGAATTTGTAATATTTCACTTTTCCACCCTTTGTTCGGCAGAGGAGGTCCGCTGATGATGATTTTGATCTAGATACTCCTTTGGTTGAAATGTTTCGGCACGTCAAGAAGAGGAAGAAAGAGAGAGCATCTACAATTGCTGCTGCTACAAGGAGTGAAGAGGGAGGACCTCCTCGTGTTGACTAAACAAGTGTTGGACTTCTATTACTACTTTTTTTATTTAGCTTGTCTTTGGGAATGTAAAAAATAGATTGAAAACTGTAGCCATGGGTGATTTGGTACTCAATTTCTTTTGTCTTGGTTGGGTATAATTTATGGAGCTTAGAAGTATTTTGTATGCGGTTGGATTAGGCAATGAGGCCTATCTTGATGGTATTTTGTATGTAATATTCACCAAACTTAGGTGGTTATTTTGTAATTATGTAGGAAATGTTAAGGGTTTAAATGTAATGTATTCAATTTGTTGTTCGGCGTAAAAGTATTTTGTGTGTGGCTAGATTAGGAAATGAGGCCTAACTTGATGGTATTTTGTATGTAATATTCACCAAACTTGGTGGTTATTTTTTAAGTATGTAGAAAGTGTCTAGGAGTTAAATGTAATGTGTTCAATTTGCACATTTTCATGATCTTGTTCTTAAAGCCATCAAAAGCACATAAAAAATGAATTAAAAACAACAAAACCAAAAAAAAAAGGAAAAAGTACCATGTATACATAACCTATACACAAAGACACCATTGCAATATATACATACAATATATATTTATTACAACCTCAAGATTTTGAAAATTTTACAAATAGGTACAAGGGTAAAATAGTAAAAGATGCCATTAACATAATTAAAAACCTATCAGTGCCAAATTTAAAGTCCAACCTCAAGATTTCAAAAAGTTTACAAATATGTCCAAGGGTAAATTTGTCAACTCAATTTTATTGAATAGTGGCACAAGGGTAAAATGAGATATTCATTGAATTTTTGGGCTGACATCATCATTTTCCGTTAGTTGAACTAAAGGTTGGTGAAGACTATAAAAAAGTTTGAAACTATAGGGTTCAAAATGTAATTTTTTAAACCACAGGGTGTTTTTTGAAATCGGGCCAAACCTCAAGGGGTTATTTGTAATTTTCCCTAAGTTTTATAATGTAGACAATATCCAACAAGTAAAAGTTAATGAAACAGTAGGTTAAGGGGGACAAAGAAGAAAGAAATGATGGTTTGCGTGGAGCAATCAATATAGATTCTTGCTAAAAACACATTTTAACTTCAAAGATATGTTCTTTTTTTATTTATTATTTTTTTAAAAAATATAATAACAATAATAATAAAAGCACGAGAGAATGATGTAGCGTGTAAGGTTTTCATCCACTTTGAGGGGGAGATTTGCTTGTGGGCAGGGCTCGAGGAATAGTAATGAGTGGTGCAATGTATAGATACAACACATACATACGCACAAAACACACACACACACATGTATACGTGCGTGTTTGGAAAGTAAAAAGGATGTGGAAGATTATTTAACCACTTGAAAATCTTGCAAACATGTCTTGTTCTTGGTTCCAAATCTTTTGATGGATGGAATAGGTTTGCAACTATGAGAAATGATTAGTTTTATGGGGTCTTTTCCCCAAAAAAATCCATAATCCATTGGATTGGCTTCTCTTTCTAGTGCAGCAATTAGTGAATAGATGGTGATGATAAGGATTACTAAGAATTGACTGCAGCCAAATTAATGGACAATGGATAAAAGTTCCTATGTGCCCCTATTGACTCTCTTTTATAAATCTACTAAAAATAGCTGAAATTATTTTGATAGAATAGATACTACCAAAGAAATTTTAATATTTTTTTAAATTATATTTTTTTTATTATACACACATATCGAGTGTGGCAATATTACTAGTACTTTTTATTGTGTTGCATTTACTAATTCACTAAAAAGGAAAATACTGTTATTTTTCTAATGCCAACTTACAAATGAACTACGTATTTAAACTATCTATACTATTATACAAAGGGGAAGAAGCATTGAATAGCTACCTTAATAGTGGTTTTGGTCGGTCAATCTCTCTTATATTATCTCTCTCTCTCTCTCCTATTTTCTCTCTCCAATTCAACGTTACTTTTTTTTTCATTTTATTTTCTCAATATATTCTCTTTCTTTTCTCTAATATCACCCTATTAATTTGTTTTTTTACTTCTCACATTCAATTATTTTTCTAATCACATAATTTTGTTTTATTTCAAATAAAGTACTTTACTTTTCACTTATTATAAATTTAATAAATACTAAAAAGTATTCATATATGAAATTCAAAATATTTATGATGTTATTTGTTAAAATTTAAATACATAATTAAATAGTATATATTTTTTACTTTGCACACATATCGAATATACACAAATAACTAATACATATAAAACTATTAGATTTTAGCAGAAATTTTAACTCAATTATTTCTTCAGAAATTTCCGATATAAAACTAGCAAATTTTTGTCAGAAGTTTGAAAACCTCAATTCCGTTGAAACCCCTCAATCAAAATTTTGGCAGAAAAATAAACACAGAAAAGTATGAGCCTTCCTTTTTATATGTAAATTGTACTTACAAGTTACATGTACAGTAAAAAAAAAAAAAAAGCGAAGAAGAAACAAAGAAAAGAAAAAAGAAGGGTAAGTATTTAGAGAGGTTTTCCTTTTTTTTTTCTTTTTAAAAGAATCTGTGCTACATTTCCGACTATCCTCTTTGGTACTCGAATCTCTAAGGATTTGTAGATATTCAGAGAATTTTAATTTCACATTTAAAAATGTAATTAATCTCTAAAAAAAATTAAAATAAAATGGGTGGACTCTTAACTCATTTTTGTGTAGTAATGGTCTACAAGTAACCCAATTAATAACCTAGAATCCATATATTTTAGTGATGAATTTCCCAAATTCACCAACTACCCATTGGTCTAGAGAGATGAGACATTAGATCGCTTAAGTAGTTTTTAGGATTTGAATCCTAAAATTGTGAAAGAAACAATTGGGTTGGAAGGAACAATCTGAAATAATCTGCCAGTGGACTGAAACCAGGTGACTAAGACAAAAAAAAAAAATAATCTCAAACTCATCGGCAAGTATAATTATATTTTCCCAAAAAAAAATGAATTTTGTAATAACTATCAACCTATGTGCAATTCGTTAATGTTATGTTAAGTGCAATACTTATCTAACATCAAAGTTAACATCAAAAGTCTAATTTTCAACTAAGACCTCCAATTATCATTATCACTAGTGACATAAAGCATGTGCCCAAGAGCTAAATCAGTGGCTTAGAGAATTAATTAGTGGCCAAAAAACTCCAAGAAAAGGTGGTGGGCACCTCTGCTGCAATTTTCTGTTTGGTGCGCATGGTACAGTGCCACTTATTTAGTGCTCAAATTTCACATAGACTTTCGCCTTTTCATAAAAATTTAAAAATCGAATGTTTTTTAAAAAAAATTAAAAAATCTTTCACAAGGGTGTAAATATATATATATATATATATATATATATATATATCACCATCAATATGGTGAACCGATGGTTAAGCACTACTACACATCTTGAATATTCAGGTTTGAATCTCATTAAGAACATAAAATTTGTTAATTATTCAAGTGTATTATAAACTAGTGGTAGCCAGACTCAGTGTAGTCATTTGTTCTGGTAATCAAAATAGTAAGCAATTGCGAGTTTCAATAATACTATTATCACGATTATAGATATATGGGGTCGAGTGGTTTTCTGGTCTTCGGCCGAAGTAGCATTTGAACTTGCTCAATCTGTTCAATTGCAACTTTTTAACAAAAAAATCTTGGATTCGATGATGAAGAAGTGTTTGGAGGGGTAGTTTAATTTATTAGTGTGTTGGTGGGACTGATGTAATCAAATTGGACCTTGTCCCAGCAAATTTTGACGAAAAAGACATTTCATGGCAGCTAGGTATTTGGAGGGGCAGTTTAATTTATTAGTGTGTTGGTGAGACTGATATGATCAAATTGGACCTCATCTCAACGAATTTTGACAAAACAAACATTTCATGGTAGCTAGATTTCGTAAAAATCACGTCATATTTTCTATCCTAACTTGACTTAACCTAACTTTTAAATTATAAAAAAAGTGTATATATATATATATATACATATATAGACACACACACACACACACACACACACAAAGTTATGTGGTGTGCGCGTGCAGGCATGTGTGGCGGCTAAAGTCAGTTGTAACCCCTCTAAAATTATGGAATTGTCGAGCTATGTGTGTGTTAGTGGGGACTTTATGTCTGCAAAGTTTGTTCAATTTTAGATTGGGAATGGGCCTTGCTTGTCATGGAGGTAGGGTTCATATGTACTGGATGATGTGTGGTTACATGGGACTTTGTGGGGCACATAGTATAGTAGGATATAATTGAAATTTCTTATGTCTTTTTTTTTTCTCTTTCTTTTTACTTTTTTTTATTGTTCATCGAGTAGAATTTTGTTGTTTCCTAGTTACGTAAGATCACATATATTACAATAAGAAGATTACAAAAAAAAAAAAAAACCCCATAGTCGACAGAAAATTTTAGAATAACTCCTTCCGACGGAATTCCGAGAGAAATAATTCTTTTTGAAAAATATTGGTCGGATTAATTTGCAATGGAATGTGTTTACAAATTAGTTCCGTTGTTGAATTGGTGGAAGTTCCATCACTAAAATAAGGTCAGTGGAGAAGAATTTGATTAACAATTTTACCTTAACTAGTATTTTATCCCGAGTCTAAGTACGAGAAACACATCCACTTATTCTTTCGGAATAATTATACACAATCACATACTTATCCGATGTCAAAATAAAATATGATAGATGCTTTCTCACGGGTACAAATACATAGCATTTAGACAAATTGCCTCAAAATTTTTAAATTATTAATATATAAATAATGTGACGACTAAAAACAACTAGTGGACCCCCAAGTTTAGATTAGAGGGTTCCCTATTGTTCTATGCTTTATCCAAAAAAATTGAAACTATTCAAGATTTCCATCTGACCTTTTGATGTAAAAAAGTTGAGATTTTGTTATACTTTTGCAGTAAGATTCGGCTCAAAAAAATACTTACCTTTTTACTTAAAGTTCGAAGTAGTAGAAGTTGACCATTCTCCTAAGCCCTCACACACACGCACACACACGTACACATGTGTGTGTGTGTGTGTGTGTGGAGTTTGGTGGTGCGCGTGCAGAAGATGTGGTCATAATTGTGAGTGTGCCAGCCCACCATAAGATTGTCCATGACGCATACATTATTATGAATATATATCATTTCCCTCTTCTCCAACACTACAAAATAATCTTTACTCTTAGACTAACATTTTAATTCGGATCATTTTCATCTACGTTGTCTTTCATGCCCATCTTAAATTTATATATATATACACACATTTATAATTACTTGTAGGGAGAACTGCACAAGAAAATTAACCGTGTGGTGATAATTAAACGTATATTGTTGATATAATGTTTGTCCCAACTATTGAGATATTGTTCTGATCATCGATACACACACACAAACATATCATTCTGATACAATTATGATGACTAAAATTGGTATTGATGGCGTCTGAATTCGTTGCCAGACATGTAAGCTTGCACGCTATAAAGTACTATTCGGTGCATAAATTAAAGATTGTTCTATTTTATTCTTTACGAGAAAATGTCTCATAAAGTGGAAGAGAGATTAGGAACCCTTTTAGATGGGTTTTTTTTTTTAAAGAAAAGCACTTCTTTTTTGAAAAAAAAAATACTTCAAAGCAAAAAAAAAAATGTATTTGGATGGGCTTTTTAAACAAAGCAGAAGCCATAAGTTACCCCATAATAACTTCAAATAAAAGCACATTTTAAAACACTTTAAATTATTGTATCCAATGCAAAACTACCTGATTTAAAAAAGAAAACTCTACTAACAAAGTACCGTTCGAGAAGTATTTTTTCTTAAGCACATTCAAACGGGCTCTCGAACTTATAAACTGATCAAGTCTCTTGATTTTGTTTTTTAATTTGAAACAAGATATGATATTTATTTGTTGGAGAGTAAAATTTTCATTTCAATCCCTAGTTACTAGAGATCATATACAAGTATGATTGAGGTAACTCTTAATTGTTTGGTGATGAACTAGAAGTAACTTACAAGCTAAGGGGACATCTTTCGGTGGATTTTAGGCTTAGGATTGGTACATTAAAGCTTTGTAATAGCCCTAATGATCTTTCTTCAATTAGAACTACAAGAATTAAAATGGTGATAATAATATTAATAATAATAATAATAATAATAATAATAATAATAATAATTTATTTCAAGGCTAGCTAGATAATAAAACAATTATGGTAATTGCTTTCCTCCAAAATTTAATGAATTTATTCTTGAGAAAGAAAAATGATACATATATTATATATACGTACACCCCTAAGTCAAAGCCTGTATATAAAGTATAATTTCTCTTCAATAAAAGTAATATAATTATTTAGAAATTTTCACCAAAACTATAATTAAATTAATATGCATTGCATGCAGCTGAAAGGTGATGTGACCCCCGCCAAAATTCATGGATATTCTAATTATTTTAGCTGCCACGCTTGATTCCTTTTCTTAGTTTTTTTTTTCTTCCTTATTTTTATATAATTTTTAATTTTTGAATGTTTATTATAGAAAACAATTGATGATTTTTGGGCACGACTAACAATCTTTATTGCACACCTGCTCAATTCTGAAAACACATACTTGTCCCTTTCGTTCCAGTTGTTTTCAACCTCAAATTTCACACACTAATTAATTAATTTTCTCCATCATTATTCATTAACGTGTAACACTATCACAAATCTTTAACTGTAAACTAATCTAAACCTCAGGGCTTCAAAAAAAAAATCTACCCCAAAAAAAAATTAAATAAAAATCTCAGGAGCATATAATTGTTCAATATGATTAGATATAGCCCAAAATAATAAATTAAAAAGATTCTTTATTTTTGAAAAAAAAAAACTTTACAATTGATCTAATTTTTGAGAATAACGTTGAATTCTACGAATATTTATAAGTTTTTATTTTTATCACGATTACTCGAATATGTAAATA
The DNA here is from genome assembly GCA_026212405.1 of Petrea volubilis. Taxonomy (NCBI): domain Eukaryota; kingdom Viridiplantae; phylum Streptophyta; class Magnoliopsida; order Lamiales; family Verbenaceae; genus Petrea; species Petrea volubilis. Next base: position 16,894,155 of record CM047879.1, on the reverse strand, counting down.
TATATGCACAAAACATAAAGGGAAAATATATATGTAATATACTATGTCAAAATATATTTACATACATAAATAAACACATATAAACTCTCTCTCTCTCTCTCTCTCTCTTAGCTAGGGAGGGTTGTGTGGGCACTTGAGAGCAGGCCATAGAAGGAAATCGGCCTGCCTCCGCTTAGGAACTCTAATAATTATTGTCATGCATTCAACCATCTAACCTTTATTATTATGTCTCTCTACTTCTATAAGCTACCACGTCAAAACATATATATATATATATATATATATATATATTACTATTTCATATGTATCATAATTAATTGCTCTATTCAATCGTCTACAATGCCACCAACATCCATCAACACCCCTTTTTCAAATATTTTTCCTACCTCAAATATTCACACTAATTAATTTGTATCATATATATATGTCAAAATATGTGACTATAATGAACTATATGTGTACATATAACTAACAAGAAAAAAAATATATTAATTAGTTCATTTCATTTGCATGCACTTAAATATGTGCAAATAGTGTGTACACTATACAAGAGCACCCTTTTTACTGACAGTAAAATCCGTCACATAATTTATGTGATGGATTTTCCGCCACAACTTCATTAGTATATGTTTTGTCTTATCAATTATATTGCAACTCTTAATCTCTTAGTTTTAATTTTGTTAGAATTTCAATCACACATGTCACAAATACTTTTATTTGTGACATAATTTTATTTGCAATAAAATTTTCATTAGTGAAAGTAACGTTTTCTAGTAAAAGGGCTTATAGTGGCAGTTGATCAAGTGTATACATAAAGTCATATTATATACAAAAATGCATTTGAAAGTTTATCCTCATAAAAATAGTAAAATTACCTTTTATATTAGCTCAATCTCGCCCTCTAAAATTCTAAATCCATTCCCATATTCGAACTTTGAATCATAACTTGGTACGTACAAAAATCTTGCTAGCTATAATTTAAATGCATAAGATCATGCATATAGTACCACATCAAGAAGATAATGCTCACTTGTGGTGCACCTTTTGAGCAACAAGAAATGATGTCCAAACTTGAAAATTTTCAGCACTGTGCCAAACCATTGCATTAATCCATCTATCCTTGTCCTAAGTATAATTCATTGTACAATCAAAAAGGATTATATATAGTACACTAGTGTACCATTAATATACAATATATATAGTGAGAAATTTTTATTTGGAAAAATCAAATTTTTATAAAATATTAAAAGTGTTTTTATTTTTATTGGGAGGGAGAGTTAAAATTTTTAAAAATAAAATACATGTAAAATTTAGCTCGATCAAAATTTGAAGGGACGACCGCACCCATCAGCCCCCTAACTTTGCCTCTATGTGTGTGTGTTTATATATATATATATATATATTTGGTCTTAGCTATTTTATTTCGATTCACTGGCCGACTAATCCGGATTAAGCACTACAGAGATCTATTATGGGGTGATCCTCCCAACCTAGTTGTTCCATTCACAACTTCATATTTGAATCTTGAACATTGCTTAAGGACTTAGCGCCTTATCGAGCTAGATCAACTAGTAGTTTATATATATATATATATTGAAAATGGCAAAAAATCTTGAAATGTGAGACTAAGGAGGGAGATACACAAGAAGAGGAAAATGCGCGTGGCCATGAATTTAGATTCATGTTGTTGTCTTCAAAAAGATCTCACAACCCGCAAAAATAACCATCATCTTCCACTCATTATGCCTGCAATCATTCTTTTTGGTTGCCTCACCCGCATGCCCCCCACCCCCCTTCCTCTTCTTCCCGCCCCACACCCCCCCCCCCCCCCCGCCCCCACCACTTGTATATATATACACACACTCTCCTGTACCACTCACAACACCTTCATCAACTTCCCTCACAAAAACACACACGAGACACAGTAATATATACACATACATCGTTTCCCCACAAGCCCATTTCAGAAATATCACCATCTTCTCTCTGTACATCACCTTTCTTGATTATCAGTTTCATATTATTATATATATATAAGCATTTATATATATAGATATTGTTTTGGACTTGTTTGTGTTGATGGCGGTTTCCGGGTTCGAGGGGTTCGAAAAGAGGGTTGAGCTGCAATTTTCCGGGGATGATCCGGCTGCCGGAAAGGGTCTCAGGCGACTGGACTTTTTCTTGCTGGAGAAAGTATTGCATGCGGTGCAGTGCACCGTGGTCTCGGCCGTGGGGAACAAATACTTTGACTCGTATGTTTTATCTGAGTCGAGCCTCTTTGTTTACCCCACAAAGATCATCATCAAGACTTGTGGGACCACCCAGTTGCTCAAATCTGTCCGTCCATTGGTGGACCATGCTGTTTTCATGGGCCTCACTCTGTGCGGGTGCAGGTACACCCGGGGCAGCTTCATTTTCCCCAATGCCCAACCCTACCCTCACACGAGTTTCAAAGAGGAAGTTGTTTACTTGGAAGAAAATTTGCCCAAAAATCTGTCCTGTAAAAAGGCTTCGGTGATGAACTCGAAATCTTGTTACAAGTGGCACGTTTTCACCGCTTGTGATGAGGGGCACATGCTAGTTATGGAAGACACGCATGCGGTTGATGATTTGTACACGGTGGAGATCTGCATGACCGAGCTGGACCGGGTTCTGGCCAAGAAGTTCTTCCGCCGGTTCAATGATGGGAAAACCGGTGACTCGGCCGGTAAAGAGATGACGGACATAACGGGGATACGCGACGTCAACAGGAATGCCCTCATCTGCGACTACGCTTTCGACCCGTGTGGATATTCGATGAACGGACTCGATAGAAATCGTTACTCCACCGTGCACGTGACACCAGAGGATGGATTCAGTTATGCCAGCTTCGAATGCGTCGGCTCGGTTTACGATGACCGGGAGGAGTTTTTCGAGGTCCTGCAAAAAGTGGTTAAAATTTTCCGACCCGGGGCGCTATCCGTCTCGACGACATGTCCGATTGGACATGAGGTATGGAGAGGGGTAGCAAAGGCCGTCGAGCCGCTAGGGATGAGGTTGAGGAGTCGGGCCGTGGATGACTTCCCGGCCGCAGGGGGTGTTGTTTTTCAAACATTTGCCACTCGTCGGAAGTAACCTCGATGAGGTGGCGGCGGCGATGGCGGCCATGCCAAGATGTCCAAAAGAGTAAAGTGGGTGGAGAGATTAATTAATTAGTGGGAGCTTTTTAGGGTTTAGGTGGATATTTTGTTTTTTTTTATTATTATTTTTGTTTTTTTGAGGTGGGGGGTATGGAGTTAGGAAATATGAAAATTGGTTATGCATGCTAATTGATGTCATTGCATTGGATGATCAAATGTGGGGTTGACTTGTCTAGAAGAGATAAAAATTTGGGGCAAGAACTAGTGATAAAAGATGAGAAGGTTGATCGATGTGGGGGATATTAATGGAGATGGTATTGGGTTCATCATAATATTGCACCCCACTTACATTTGGCACGCCTTGAAATTTTTTGAAATTGGATCAAGTATATTATAGTTAGTGGGGGTGAAGGGATCTATATGAAAAGTGCTCATATATATATGTTCTTGTTTTTTGCTTCATGTTTGTATGAACTTTCTACCATCTCTTTCTCATGCTTTTGAACTAGTGTCTCGTTTGTTACCTAACTTATTATTTATATCTTCATCTATCTTGTCTTTTTCTCGGTATTCGATGATTTTTAATTTTATCCACCTCCTTTAAAACTTTAACTGTTAAAAAATGAGATACATTAATATATAATATCTATCATACTTCAAATTAAACAAAGAAAAAAAAAAAGGTAAACGTGCAGCAGTGCATTACAAGAGAAATCAGAAAAATGATCGAATCTTTTTCGATCACCCAGAAAATAATACTATGAAGTGCTCAGAAATGGTCGAAGTAGTTGAATAGAAGCACGAATATAATTTCTCCTATTAGCCATTTATATAAGTAATTATTAAACAAGATTTGGAGTTAATGATCTGTAAGGGGAATCCTAGCTACCTTCCAAAAGTGTTGTGGTGGTGGTGGGGGGGGTGTTCACGTCAGCAAGCAAAGCATGCTTAAATTAAACAATATAAGACAGCAAAATCTTGAGCAGGTCAGGTTTCAGATTTTCTATTGATTTAGATATGTATTTATTTGTTCTTTTCAAAATGAGTTTGCATGCATGCATGCATGCATTGGGGTCAAGTCTGCTTTGCTTTACAAGTAATGACTTTATATCTAATCATAGGCCCATAGAAGCAAATCACCACGCACACACACTATAAGTATAATCTATGTAAATATATATATATATATAAGTGTGTATTTATTAAAAAAAGGTCGAATATTTTAAAAAACTAACTGGTCTGCCGTTTCTTTTCCTTTTCAACTCACAAACACTACAAAAAATCACTTCTTTTACGAACAAAAAATGTATAACGGATAAGTTCTATCATGACTAGAAGCCATCTCCAATGAATATGTGACAAAATTCTATTAAAAATTTAACTAAATAACAATGTGATGAAATATTTACTAACGGATTTGTACCAGCCAAAACTCGTCATATATCTACATTTTGTGATGAATTCGTTTCTTTAGTGAAGTGGTTGTGTTCTTGTAGTGAAATAACCCAAGGCTCGACCGTATCTGGGCAAAGAACTCAACTTATTATTATTATTATTTATTATAATTTTTTTTTTTTTGAAACAACTCAACTAATTATTATTCATCAAAAAAGAAAAAAACCTTCAACTAATTATTGGGCCCAGAGCCAGCTTGTTAACTTGTTTGTTGTCACTGAAGTTGGGCCTAATTGTGGGCCAATGCTCAAAGATGGGCCGATATAAACCTTCGGGCCATTGCTCCAAAGTAAAGCTATAGTTAGCATTTTTAACATATTGCTTTTTCTTTTAATCTATTGATTTGATTGTTTCGAGGACCTTGACTAGTGACTAATCACATTATTACCTTATTCACACACACACACACACACACACATATATATATATTGCTCCATCAACAAAAGTTTCACAATATTCATTTTACTTTTTATATATCTTTCTGATACCAATACCATTTTTTAATGGACTTACAATTTTTTTTTTCCTAATTTAGGACCATAGCTTAAAATGTACCACACATTTACATGAACTATATGCTTGAGAAAATTGAGAATTATCATTGATGGAATCCCGGCTTTGCAAGAAAAGAATATTGACTTATGGGAACTTGACCAACAAAAGAGCATTAGGATTTTCACTGAATTAAGTACGTTTGTGTCCAATGAAGAAATAAGATAGAGAATCATAATCCAATGAATTGAGTCCCTGTCGTGACTATTTTGTTGTCATTAAACGATTTGGCAATGGCTCTAATCCAATTAATAAAATAAAATCATAATGGGTGACTCACAAAGTTCCATGTAATAAAAAACAAGAAGAGATATAACTTGATTTGAGGTTTTTATCCCAAGATTCTCATCCTAGGGAAACTTGTGTGCCACAAAAAGACAACCTAAAATAAAACTATGTGGAAAAAAACATGCATAAATCGAAACATTAGATGCATGCTTTTAGAGACATCAGGATAAGGACTTTGACACTTGAACCACAGATGTTATGGGAAAGTGAATTTAATGAACATTAATTTAAAGTATTAATTCGGTCAGCATTCATGGTCCTAGCTAAGAATTATATATATATATATATATATTGTCTATTAAATACAATGTCTTTAATAATTCTATGTCTTTTCAAATTTCAAATTTCAAATTTGAATGATATTTAATTTTATTTGCTATCTTTTAAACCAAAACTTATAAACATCATATATTTTCAACCCTATATATATATATATATAAACAATTATCTCATTTGTTTTCCTTTTTTTCTTAATTTTTTTTGTACCACACAATTCCAACATCTTTCTCTATTTCCTTATCCGATAAATAAATATAAATAAATATATATATATATATATAAACACAAATTTTCTAATTTTTCTTCTCTTTTCTCGATTTCACTAGTTTTCCTTTTTTCCTCAAAATTGAAATTTCTTTTCAAAAAAATATTATATTTTCTCTTTTTTTTAAAAAAAATCAGTTTTCTCTTGTTCTGTTAATGATTTCCTTATGTGGGACCCGCAAACCCAAGCCCCCACTTGGTTCTCTTTCTCTGCCAATCTTGACAAAAAGCCATTTTTATTGTTTGGGCAGAAACCAAAAAACCAAAAAAGTTGTGCCTTTTTTGCTTGTAATTAGGGTTGATTGTTGGGATTCTTATTATTTCCCCTTTTCCTCTGCAAGCGCCAGTGTGTGTTCTCCATGTCTACTCAAAAAATTCTTGTTTTCTCCGTGATCATTTCTTGTTGATTGTGTCGCTCCAAATCTTGATTGCAATTTTTTCTGAGAAATAAGAGAAAATAAAGAAGGCCCCCTTTGTTTGAGAAACATATATAGGCCCTTGTAATTTGATTTTGGTATTCAATTCCAAGAAACCGCCTTTTGGGGTTTCTTTGTTTGGTTTGTATGGAGAAACCCATTCGATAGTTTCATCAAAACTTGACAATGTTGCATTCGGAGAGACCCTTTTGGCCACTTTCGTCGAGAATTGCGTTGCCCTGTGGGTTTAGTTGTTGTTTCCATGCCTAAGTTTCTTTCAGGGCTTTTACCAAGCAATTGGTGTGCACGTTCAAATTTCTTCACTGGGTTCCTCAAATTTCGTTGGCGGATGGGTTGTGTTCACGGGAAGTGTTGCAGGAAATATAAGCCATCTTCGGATGGCGATGACAAGGAAGAAATGGGCGTATATCCCGGTCAGAATACGATTGTTCCTGCGAATGCGTCTTTGGAAGTTGTTGATGTTCCTTCTCACAATTTCAGGTTATCGTATTCTGTCCTTAGCCAGCGTGGTTATTACCCCGAAACCCCGGATAAGGAAAATCAAGATAGTTACTGTATCAGAACAAGAATTCAGGGTAACTCAAATGCGCATTTCTTTGGTGTGTTTGATGGGCATGGTGCGGCTGGCACGCAATGCTCGACTTTCGTTAAGGATAGGCTTGTTGAGTTGTTGTCGACTGATGCTGCATTGTTGGATGATCCTGTTAAGGCTTATAGTAATTCATTTCTGGCAACAAATGACGAACTTCATAATAGTGAAATAGACGATTCGATGAGTGGTACAACAGCTATTACGGCTCTTGTTATTGGTGATAAGCTTTACGTGGCGAATGTTGGGGATTCGCGTGCCGTGTTAGCCGTTAAGGAAGGGGATAATATTCTTGCTCAGGACTTGTCGTACGATCAGACCCCATTCAGGAAAGATGAATGTGAAAGAGTGAAGCTTTGCGGGGCTAGGGTTTTGAGTGTTGATCAAGTTGAAGGGCTTAAGGATCCTAGAATTCAGTCTTGGGGGAATGAGGAGGCTGAGGGCAGTGATCCACCAAGATTGTGGGTTCAAGATGGGATGTATCCCGGGACTGCATTTACCAGAAGTGTTGGTGATAGCATGGCTGAGAAGATAGGTGTGGTTGCTGATCCAGAGGTGTCCACTGTGCAGCTGACGTCCAGACACCCTTTCTTTGTTGTTGCAAGTGATGGGGTTTTTGAGTTCCTATCCAGCCAAACCGTTGTGGACATGGTATCTATGTGTTTTATGCGTTCGTTTCTCATTTTAGATCTTCGACATGAATGGAATAATATGATGATTGCAGCACCCCACCTCTCACACACACACATGAGCCTTTATTAAAAAATCTTCAGTTAATTCTGGAAGTTAAAATAAGTACTGGGCTCCTATACCTCGGGAAATTCATTTAAAATAATTTTTTTGGCACTTCACGTTAAGGTGAAAGTGAAAGCAAAGATGCACTTATGGTAAAGGATGATAGTTAGAAAGAAACATGTGTTGTGAGTGTTGTCCATGGTATTTAGTTGTTAATGCTTGTTGACATGTAGGATCCTTGTTTCCAATGTTATTTTGTGATTATTCACCTAAAAGAAACAATTCTTGGCATGCTCAGGATGGTAATTCTTAGCAACTGCTCTTTGTATTTTATGCTTACCAATAATGGTATGTTTTTGGTTGGTCTTATGCACATGCAAAATGGTGGTTTAGGGACATCTCATGCATAATCTACGTGTTAAAGAAAAGTATTTAGTGGGTCTGACCGCAGATTAAAGTATATATCACTTTTCAGATACATTAAACATGTAAATGTGCAATTTCTTTTAATGCCTTTGAAGGATGATATAATGCAATTTCTTAATCTCTATGGTTGTAGCATAATTGCTTTGTTTCTTCCAATCATGCAGGTTAACAAATTTGCTGATCCCAGGGATGCGTGTGCCGCCATTGCTGCAGAATCGTACAAATTATGGTTAGAGAATGAAAATCGGACTGATGATATAACAGTCATCCTTGTACACATTAAAGACTTGAATAATGTATAAACCATTGGGTTCTTGCTTTAGTAGCTCATGGATTTCCTCATTCTTAATAGTTTCGGTGGTCATCTAGATAGAGTAGCGGTAATATTTGTGATGGTTGTGATGCAGAGATGTACATCCAACTTTATATGGTTGCCGGTGGTTTGATTTACTACAAGCAATCCCTTGAAATTTACTAATTCCTGTTCTGTTTTTATGTCAATGATTTGAGAAGCTGTGTTGCCATACTGAGAAACCGATGGCTGGAGTGCCAAATGCTGTCGGCCCACTTTGAGCCTATCCAAGTCTTCTCGAGTTTTCATGTGTTTGTTTTTGTATATTTTATTTCCGATACATTTTGTTGAGTTGTGATAGCCAGGTGTGATTCCAGATTTCCAGCCATGGATGCTCCGAGGCAAACATCAAGTTTGATGCAACGAAGACGGGAAAAGAAATACCAGATACATAACATATATATATATATATGGACACACGTGTGCGCGCGTGCGCTCCTCTGTGTGTGCGAGTGCGCTCTTTTCTTGCTTGTTTTCTGTAGATAGGCATTTTTTTGTACCCCGGTCATTTCCGTAACAGAACAGATTGCCATTGCTTTTGTGTCTTCACTTTGGTGTTGACTGCTCTGAATTTCAGATCTTACAGCAATCGATTCATAAGAAAGCAAGCTCTTGGATATTAAAGAGCACAAACAATTAATGGATCATTTCATTTATCAACACCACCCAATTCTATATATGGGTCCTTGATACACAGCCGCTCGTAAACATGAACTTCAGTGCACAATCCAAAGAATTTGGAGCATAAAATTACCTGCCAATCCATAATATGTATTAAAACTTAAAAGCTGTGCTCTTATCAAGCCTCAGGCACGTAGGAAAAAGGCCGCCAGATAATACAGAACATTGCATGGTACAAGTATTGTTTCAGGTTTTTCGTATGATTCACATATGTTACAAAATCTGATAATCAGAGACCTATGTCAAAAATAGGCTGACAACTTCTTGTCAATCATGTTCTGCACAATATTACACTTCTCCAACAATGCGCTTAATTTATCGGCTTCTTTAGTAGCTTTAGGGGTGTTCATCACTTGGCCTCCAACATTTTCTTTTTCTGTTAATGAACAATCATAACTTGGCAAAATGCTAGCCTGGGCGCGATTTTCTTCATTCTTCATCAAGATCATGTTATCGTTGGATATTGGAACATCCACACCACCAGAGGCCATAGGTGAAGCTGCCCAAAAGGCTTCATACTCCATATGATTCAACCCTGATCTGTCAGGCTGACAACCAACTTCAACCAATTCATCGAATGTTGGATGGACAACAAAAGGAGGCAACAATTTTGTAATTCCTGAGTTATCAAGATCATCAGAACTTGGGAAAGATAAATCATGCTGCACCAAGACATACGTTGAAGAGACTTCCCCATTATTTACTTTCATTAACCGCCAACTGAATATCCTTCGAAATATTGCAACCCACTTTGGAATGATGTAATATCTAGTATTGTGTAGCTCAAGCCCGGTGCATTTTTGGAGCATCGTACCTGCTTCTTTATGGGCCATGGATACTCCCATCGTCTGACTAGTCAGTGTTAAATAGTCAATTAAGCAACTCTCAAGGCATGATTTTTGGTTCTCAATATCATCACTACTATTAATACCAATGTATAGCCAAGACAAGTCATCATCCAGAGAAGGGAGCTTCGTATCATTCAATGCACGCATCAGCAATTCAGTTCGGGAAGCTGCACACCATCCTATGCTAGGCAAGTGCCAAGCTGCAACTCTGTACTCCTCAGTGGACTCCTCAAGCAGGTCAATTTCAGGACAAGGCCAACCAGTGGGGTTTGCATGGGCTGCAGCGGTCACTTCCTTCATTGATCGATCTAAAGCTTCATTGAAAGCTGAAATGCAGTTGTTAGGGCCAACTCGGTGAGTGTCCATCTCATCAAGAATCTCCAGGGTAGAATTTAAGTGGGATAGAACCAATTCCCGTGTCTTTGTTCCACGGACAACAATCTGTCTTGGTGACTCACAAGCCAACCATTCTAGTCCTTGTCTTAGACATTCATCACTGAAAAATCCATCCAACCTTTTCATATCTTTCTCTTTAAGAAAAGCGATGTGAAACATAATCACCCTTGATTTGTCAATGTCATGGAGACCCAAATCTCTAGCAATGATGGAGGGATCAGACTCATCCTTGCTAGAGCCACTCAAGATAAGAAGGGGCAAGCAAGAACCAGAAGGTAGCGACATTACCAGGTCATGAAGCCGTTTCTTCTGGAGCTCTAGGGGAATGTGTTCTGACAAAAGGAAGATAACTGCACTTGATCCTGTCACTGCCTGTTTTAGATCCTCAGATTTGGTGCTCTTGATAACTGATAAGCAACAGGTCGGGTCAACACCGGGCTGGCTAGGACTCCAACTCCTCCAAATTGCAAGCCCGGGAGATGATACAAGCAGGTCACCATCACCATCATCGTTGGCGGGCATAAGCTTAGAATGCAACCATGAATCTGCAGCAGAGAGGGTATTCTGCAACTCTATATCATTTCCATGCCTCTCCTCTGAAGAAAATAAAACCAATTTCCAGCAAAGGCACTTCGCATCTGGATTTTTTTCAACAAGTTTAGCAGCTACCACATCTGAAGGATTCAGCACCGACCATGATCTTTCTTGAATTTCATGTCTCTCACTCATGACATTATCAATGTTGAACATGCCATAGTTGCCTGATTGCTTCAGAGGAAGGAGCAGATAGAAAAACCTTAGTAAATAGAGTACAGGTAGTGAAAATGTGAAGTAAGAGAAATGGATGTTTTATTCTGACGATTATAACAAAACCCATGTTGTAATTGTAACTACTACAGGAGTGATGTCACAGAACACATTACATTCATCTTTGGTGTTATTGTCAGCTCATATGTAGGGTCAGCAAGCAAAGATCATAGATTATTTTTCACTTTGAAACTTCACAAAATTCAGATTGCAAAAAGGCATAAACCCATGGATAGTCATGACGGGCCTATTTTAAAAATGGGTGGCAATTCACTTTCACGAATAAGTCATTTCAAAACTGAAGGACCACTTTCCACATAATAGATAGGCCACAAAATTCGAGGAATTATTTTGCAACCAAAACTTGACCTAGCTCCTTCCTGATTACTTAAGAAGCTTAGAACATAATAACATGATAAAAACAACCTGCTTATTTCCAAAACAAACCTACAATACACAGAAAAACAAAGAGGAAGTCTAAAAAGCGATCATAAGAAAAGAGATGGAGAAATCCATCTAGCACTTCAACATACAATGAGAAAAACAAAGCTTTATAGATTACTCACTTCTTCAAATTGCCAAATTGGTGGACCAAGCGAAAGCAAACTCAATGCAGCATTTGCTGCTAACTGTTTGTGCTCACGTAATTTCCTTTTCTTTGTTGTGCGACGCTTCCATATCCTAAACAATAAATAAAAGTAAGGACAACATACAATCAAACAATCATCATATGCAGTCAAAAGAATAACATAATACAACCTAAGTATCAGCTTGAGTTTCGCTTCCACAACTTCTTTGTCATAATAACTTGTCATCACTTCATCAGACTTATCTTCTTCCATGACACCTGGCTGATCTTCATCCTCCAAGTCTTCAGTGAACATAGGATGTTGTATTGGAGAATGCACAACAGAATCACGAGGCAGATCCGTATATCTATTTTCATCAGCTGTTTCTACTGTCAATTGTGGTGTTGCTTCTAAGTCATGCTTGATTGATCTACCAAAAGAGTTCCTAAATACAGATTCGTACTTCGGTTTATGTGCAGATTCAACTGTAGTTTGAAGCTGTTTAGAGGAACTATTGGGGAATCCCAATACCAATGGACCAGTTGGAGCCACCTGAACCTCACGTCTAGGCACTTTTTCATCAGGTGTCATTAGATCACTGGATGGTTTATGCATGGGCTTTTGTATGCTGCCTCTAGGGGATAAGGTATTACCCAAGTCATGCATTTCCTCATCATGAAGCTGGGTAGTACTTACAGGCACAACGGATCGTGAAGATGTAGATATTGGCTCAGAACCCTTCTTTAGCTGGAATTCTTGTACTTCCTCAGCAGCATATGTTTCAGCCACTGAAGGAAATGTGGCATCATTGACTATCATCCTTGACCGTTTCCTGTCAACAAGTTTTGAACGCTTGACAGGAAAGTCATTATCAACATTGATAAATGGACTCTCCTTCACCATGTATGGTTCTTCAAAGTCCTTCACTGAGAAGCCATGGTATTCCAGAAGGCTTTCTATGTCCTCTTCCTGATTAGAATAAAAAAAATAGGAAAACACTTTGAGACACTATCAAAATAGGAAGTAAATACAAGATTAACCATTTACCTCCATCCCAAGCCATTTAGCAACATGAGCGACGGGAATTCCCTGGTTACTCTGCAGACCAGAGTGCAATGACGCCAGGGCCAGGGTACGCAACTGTTAAGAACAGCAAAGAAATGGAACATCAATACAAAATCATCTGCATAACTGCATGTCTGCAATTCAGTGATTGAGACCACTGATTTTGCCACTAACATAAAATAACAAAAGCCCAGATTTAATAAGTGGTAGAACCAAAGGGATACTGATAATTGTTAACTGTTTAATTGGGATAATTGTTATGAACCATGTGATTTATCCTAGCTTCCAAGCCTATACCCCAAAGGTTCACAACTACCCATATGTGAACTCCAGTAACCTCCACTCAATCTAACAGAAAAGGCAGAGACACAATAACCACTAGTGAAGAACATCAAATGTATACATCTGTAAACTCAGTTGATGTTGTAATTCAATGGGAGGCCATATTCACAGGCAGCCAATCCCATACCTTAGAGAAATGAGCATGCATTAAACATGCTTGAAGATAGCTAGCTTTCCGCGCAAGCCTAAAAAAGGCAATAAAATTGCCGGTTCTGCAGGCTCTGCAATAAAGTAGAAATTCTATAACTGTTAGAGAATGATAGTATCACAAAATTATGACCTGAAAACAAAATGGCAAGTTAGGGTTGAACAAACCTGGCTACATCACGGGCAAACAACACTTCTGGAGTTTGCCTCATTTCCGGGGTCATCTTAGCCAAATCAAGTGACAGCTCTGCAGGTTCAACCTGGCATGATTTTCTTATTTGATAGACAACATCAAAATTAGAGTTGCAGAGCCATTTTCCAGCTTAGATGACTTACTTTATACCCTGGATGCTTGTCAAGCTTAAGGAGTGCATAATAGCCTCTAAATTCTCTTTCTGATGGCACATGTATTCCTCTTCTTCTGTGATCATCATAAAACTGAAATAATTCCACAGAAGTTTTGTTCATCTGCTCAATATTGAGATGTGCATCAAATCCCTCAGAGAATCCTTCTCCTTTGGTGTATTCACATAACTCATGCATAGCTATTATGTGAAGTCTTATCTGCCAGAATAAATATTTTCAAAACAAGTTAGTTCCTTAATTGTTCCAGAAAAGAAAGCTTATCACCAAAACATGGAAGGAGATGACTGAAAGATATAGGAAGACAGAGGTGAGTGACTGAGTGAGCAACGGACAGATGGAGAGATGAGTTCTCTTTGATAAAACCTCAAAGAGCAAAATGGTATAAGGCTATCAAATAGTAGAAACTATTCAGAATAGGAATCAACGTAATGCACAGGTAGCAACTAAGGATATTCTGGTTTCAGTAAATAAAAAAATAAAAAAATTCCAGATCTTTATATAACGAGTGTGCCTACAAACTCCTTCACACAATTTCAGACATCAATCCTTCAACGATTTCAATGTGCCAGTACATGGTGATTTTTTTTTGGGTTTATATCTGGACTAGAAAAATACTATTTGGGCACTGATATCTGCCCATTGCCCTAGCATATACATCTGTTTCTTTTTTCTTTCAAAGAAAGCAACAAGGTGAAAAACATACCATCTGCTCCAGCATACTGATGGCTTCCAGATTGAAAATGTGTTGCATCCTCAAATCCATACGGATGGCTCTCATTCTATCCCACAAGAAGTTATACAAGCCAAGAAATCTATCATCATAAGGCTGATCTAGCAAATTCAGTAGATAGTCCATTGTCTTTTGCAAGATCGGCATTGGACGAATAAGTTCTGCTTCCCTCTCTGCAGTCCTACTGTACTGGAGAATCACAAAACAATGTTCGTTGTAAGATTTATGTATTAACATAGGTATTTTCCCCACTAATCATTATTTCATATATAGTTAGGGAAAAGATCCAAATATACCTTTTTTACAGCAAGAAATTCACTGCTCAGATTTCTATCCCCATCCAACCGTTCATATTGATCCAGGTCGCCTTTTCTTTCACGTTCAGCTCTCTCAGGCTCTGCCAGTGAAAGTTAAAAGGTCTTAAAATGGGTTGGAACTTTAGTAAACCAGATGAAACTAGACAAGAAATCTTGATTTGCATGGTTATACAGCAATCTATTGGAGTAAGAGGGGAAGGGGAGAAAGCTGATTTCTATGTGTCTCATTTTGCAACTTTCATGACAAGCACATGCATACGGACGAGAAAAAGTTGTTTTCACTTGACATGAGATAAGTGTACAGGTGAGCGGAGAGTAGCAAACTGCTTCAGCTTAGTCCTTGAGTTAACAGAATTTATTTAGATATTTGAAATAGGTACCTGGACACATATCTTGACACAATCCAACTATACTACCAGATGACACCATGCCTTCGTAGTCCAAGTTGGCACCAGCAGAATCCCCCATCACATCCATTGCAGGATCCTCAGAGAACTTTTGTTTTTCAGACGTAGACTGCTGTCTTTTGGCAGGAACCTTTTCACTTTTAGTAGTAGAATGACTTTGTACAGGTTGGTTTAGTTCATCCTTAAAGCGGGCCAAACGCTTTGCTTTGGCATGTAGTTCTCTACAGATATTATGCAGCCAAATAAAACGAAGTTCCCATACATAACATAGTTATTAATCTACAAGAAACGCAATGGCAAAAATATATTACCGTTCAACCTCTTGTGCAGGATCCAAATTCTCTTGAGAAACTTGATTGAATGAAGATTGAAGTGGTATCTTGGTTCTCTTGACAGCAGGAGCGTGCACTGGCTTCTCCACAGCAACTTCAACAGTGTTGGTTTGTCCAGAAGTTGAAAACTGACTTTGAGTTTGAAAACCAGGAACTCTGGAAGGAAAATTGTTCCACAATTTAAGCATAGATATAAGGATACTGTGCCACCTAATTTAAAAGCTCAAGCTGTTAAAGATGAGAGACATTAAATATTTAGTATATTGTACACGCCTCCATGCGCAGGAGATGTTCTTTCTTTATTTTTATTATATTTTTATTCCCCAACAAGTCTTGCACATTAAGCTCTTCTCCGTAAATTGGTGGTAGTGAGATTTGAACACATGACCTGTCGTTTCGCCAATCTTTCATACCAAATTGAATGACCACCTCATTTAAAAGGCTTCAATGACACCTTATAGTGGCATTTCCTCCAAAAGGAAAGCAGGCCGAAAACAAAGTTTGGCAACCAAAAATAATATGTTCCACACCAAAGTGTCATCTCTAAATTCTGCTTTCACAGCAAGTCAGCATGATTTACCTCTTACACCTACAGAAACCTAACTACAAACTCTTCAGAAAGGTCTAGAAATTTGAGGGCAAATTGGGAGGCATATAGTGCTAGCAAAAACGTTAAGGGCCTTGTAGCTGTATTTAAGGGGATCTAACAATGAGACAAAGAAATAACTGTAGTGATACAGTAATGGACCTTAGCCCAACTCCCGACAGTAATTGATTAAAGGCAATTGTTGAAACCAGAAACAACGATGCAAACATTAACTAGACAAATAGAAGTTTCTTTAGCAATATGACTAGACAGCAAACTGAAATCATGATGCACATCACTGGTAGAATAATCCAACCTAACCATCCAATAGCAATTGACATCGTAAATTCTATCTCCATATAAGGTGATCACATAAATGGAAAAGTTGGAAAAACTAAAGATGCTATAACTCAAAATTTCTCTCACACATACCTTTTATTACCATCGGAAGCAATATCAGGATTCTGCAAGAGTCCTTCAGAGGTAGATGGAAGTGTTGGAGACCTCGTTCGCTTAGGGAGTTGAACATCTGCATGCTTGGCCTGAGGCGTAGTTCCAGATTGATAATTACCTTTTCTTGTCCAGACTGAGGACGAGTTTTCTTGAACCAGTGGAGCAGTATCATTGCTAGGGGGTTTTGATTGATTAGCCCACGTGGGGGAGGAGGGAAAAGACCTCGCCCTGCATAACAAACACACCGCGTTAGACATTAAGGGTTACTGATTTTGTATAACTCAATCCAAACAACACATAAATTTGACAAAGCCAACCTTGAGATTTAGACCTCACTCTATATTTGAGCATCTCGGTACGTTTGCTAGACCGAGTTGCAATATTATCAATTATACAAGTACAAAATGAACCAAAAGAAGAGCCTGGGGGACTTTAATTTGTGGCTCCAAATAATACAAAGAGCTACTTTGCACGAGTCCTGTAGCTGAGATTAACAACCTCCGTAAAACTCAACTCCAATTCTACATCAACAAGTCCAAACTGTTCATTTTTAATTATAAATTGATATGTCTCAAACCCAAATTTAAACATGTAACTGCGTCCAAGGCCCATACAGCTCAAGAACTGAGCAACAAGAAATTTCAATTTACTTACACTTGGGGAAAAACACTCCAGAAGGTTACATAATGGTTAAAGTTTTGAAGATAAGAGTCTAGAATGTGGTGAGTTTGTGGGGAGTAGGTGGACAGAGACAGCTGGACCAGTGTGTTGTTAAGGGCAAAATTCGACAATAAAATTTAAAGGCTTACAGTACAACCTGTTGCAGCAAATATAGGGAAACAATGTATGCATATTTACTTTCACATGCACATGCAGAAAGAGATAGAAAAAGGAAGAAAAGCAAAATGCGCCCAACCCTTGCAAACTAAAGTTGATGGTGGAGCACATTACTCTATCAATTGTTACTTGCAAAACAAGGTGTTCTCACTGCTTTACACAGTGACACTGATAGCTACACATCAGCCAAGAAAAGCAGCAAAAATTGGAGAGTACAATTGGTGTGACCGGAAGAACTTTTTAGCAAATAAACAATTTATAGTACCATGTCTGAGATGTGATGCATATGTATATTTCAGGTGCATTACCATTACCAGCCTGTGAAGTGATTTAGTAAATTTGGTAGAGTTAAATCAAAGATTAAGAGATAAGATGCAGAGATAATTACTTTCCAACTCCTGCAAAGGGGCTAGAAGAATCCCTACTTGAGAAGCTGCTTTCAAAAGCCAATGGCGGTGAGGGGACTGGCTCAGGAGCATCAAGGTCCCTATAGTCAATTAAAGACCTAGACGTAATGCCACATATTAGATAGAAATATGAAAACTCATACTTGATATTACTCGCACTTATGTGAAAAAAGTCTTGTTACGTCATACCATTATTGCATGTGTAGGACAGAAAAAAGCTAGTAAATGTGTATGTGAAAATAACATGTTTAACTACAAAATTCCTAATAGATTGTATTTCGAAAATAAAAATGACTTTCAAAATGGTTCTTTTGACAAACAACTTAGACATTGTGAAAGTCAAATTTTCAATTGTACCTTTTGTGACCATCTGAACGGAAGACTTCTGGGGAAACCCCGCTAGTAGAGGGATAAGTTGGCGATCTCGTTCGTTTAGGAAGTGGAACATCTGCATGCCTGGTCTGGAACAATGGTCCCGATTGGTAGGTAGCTCCTGGTGGCGAGACTGAGGAAATTCCTTCTAGAGCCGGTGGTATGATATTATGGCCAGATGACTTCGACTGATTACCCCTGACAGATGAAGCGAAAGGACGACTGCATAACAAACCCACATTAGCTGACAAAGAGATTAAGCATATGTAAATTTATGACTCATTTAGCAAATGAAAGTCACAAGAATTTATTTGAGAACTATAAGCCCAACAGCCCAGATAATGCTAAAAGATTGATTACATGAATCCTCCTATTGGCTTTTAGTAACCCATACGATGCTCAGAACCAAGTCTAGTATAAGATACAAGATCCATCCTTTTAAGTATAAAAAGATATATCTTGTCAAGACTGAACACTTGACATGTAGCATACTTTGGAACCCATTTAGCTCATTTATCAAATACTTTGGAGGCTATTTTCAGTGTATGTGTGTGTAATAGAGAGAGAGAGAGAGAGGGCACAACAACTACATAAACTGAAACATTACTTGTCACTTAGATGATAAAATCTAGAAAATGATAGGTTTTTGCAAACAGACAGGCAGAAGATAGCAGGATAATGTGCTTTAGAGGCAAAATTTAGCAACAAATACCACCCCCACCCCCACCCCACCCAAAAAAAAAAGGAAAAAAGATAACATGAAAAGTTTAATTGGAGGTCAACTTACTGCTGAACCTCTTCACTATGAGTAAGCTGGCCACCAACATTCCGATTGTTCTGAAAACCCAAGGGAGGTGATTGTGCCCGGTAAGGAACCATGTAGCTCTTACTACTCAAACGTACATCTGAAGGCCTATAAAAGCAAGAAAATCATAAATATAGATATATACTAGCAAAAGGAAGCCCGGTTGAAAAATGTGATAAAAATGCCACCAGATTTTCAGTAAAAACTTCAAATAAAAGCTAATAGTCAAAGCCATGCTCCAATAATGTAGGCATCATGACAAAAGAAGACAAAATTCAATTATTTAACGAGTTATTTGGTGTTACACAATTACATTATTCAGTAGATCAACAATTCATGCTCTAAAACATCAACGTAAGCAATTTCTACTAAAGTACATCTAAAAAGTTTATATGAACTTGTAGATTTAGCTATTTATGTACAGTATGCACACATAATCAGAATATCAGAAAGGCTAAAGACAAAGGAACATACATTCCTGTGACACCCCTGGAGTAATGTGAGATTTCCTCTGGAGATTGAGAATTTGATGGATTGGTTCTTTTAATATATTGCACATCTGCAGTTTTTGCGGGGGTGCCAGTTCCTGAATAACTTGGAGCAAGTCGTGGCTGAAGAGCTGGAGGCCTTTGATAAGTTTGGGCACCATGATCCTTAACTGACGATGCTTTCACATCACCCCATCTCAGGAGAGGCTCATTGCTTCTGGAGGAAAACTCAATCCACCAATAAAAAGAAAGGAAAACAGACACTTTGTTAGAGTTGTGGTTGGAATACACCAAGAGATCACTTTTAACATGCTCTTATATCCCTTCGGGAATACCCTCAAATAATCCTTCTTATTCTGATAGTGTTATCTACTTTGAAATCCATTATCTACTACACGATATGACTAACAAGGATTCCTAACTATAGACAATAATTCTGATGCTAAAAACGTAAGGATGCATTGGGTTCTCAAATGTTTCAAGTTCACCCTAACTCGGTAACCATTCAAGGCAAGACAGAGTATTTGATGAGTTCATCTGATGTCATAGAAAGAATATAGATTACAAAATATTTATGCCTCCTAAATCAAGAACTAAAAGCAATATTCTTTATTGTTGATAACATAAGAGCAAGATATGGCATTTTCAATGAACATTACGAACTGTCCAGAATTCGAAAGCTTGGATTTTGTCATTAGGAAAACCAAAGGCAAAATAAAGGAAACATCAATCACCAAATCACAAGAGAACAGTGTAAAACCACTTGATAGAAAAGGTCAACACAGTAACACAATAAACACATAGTTGAAAATAAGAGTTGCAAGGACCAGACACTTACTTATGCGTTCCAGGGAAAGGGCGAGAATAAGCCAAAGGTGGTGAAGGCATTCCCTCAGAAGCATCAAGGTCACCATAGTCAATTGAGGACCTAACGATGAAGTACAAATCAATAAACAGAGTAAAAATACATCAAGAAATGTCTTAGCTGTATAAATGCACAAAAAGAAATTGCAGCCACACAACAGGATTATCAGAACCTCGTCAGTTGTAGATGTTCTTGGCATGTAAATAAAGAGTTAATGCCACTAACCATTCTTCATATGTCCTATTGCTATTAATCAATTTGCATTGACCACTTGAAAAGTAGTTTACACCATTAAGCAGTGGTATTCCCTACCTCATATAGATAAACAAGTTGATTAGCTGGGCTTTGATCCCCCCACATTGCAAATTACGGATTCATAACCAATGTCATAAGATTTAAACTGTAAAACCTGAACCGACTCAAACAGTTACAGACAATAATCAGAATAAAATCTTTATAACCATAAATCATATTTTCATTGACTAAAGTTTCAGTTAACCAATTGATAACACTCTGAATCCATCCCCTTGAGATCCTCTAAACTGAAAGGAAAACAAAACCAATTGCCCAGATAATAACTGTAACCAATGAAGACAACCCTTTCGTAGCCTTTCAGCACACACCACATTTGGAGTTTTTGTTGCACACATAAATAAAGCCATTAGACAGCAATGGGTCATAACGCAGAACATAAGACCCCAGCCTGTTACAATAAGCCTAATTTCAGAATGAATTTCTTGTTTCGAGAACACAGCATAATAGGTAGCTTTGTGGTAAGCAAAATAAATGTCATTTGAATGCATGCCTATAGCCTTGTCGAATTTTATTTTCTCAATACATACATTTAATTTATTACACATATTTTAGGACCAATCTTGTGTATCTTCATCCAAAAGAGACCAAAATTTTGCTTGATAAGTGAAGCAACATAACTCTCACTTGTTTAACACTTATTTTGCCAAATGATTGCCTTAATAAGTATATTTGACAAATTCCACTATTTCCCAAAATTAAAAAAATAAAAAGTAAAAAGTTGCACTATTTCTTTGCCTTGACGAAGGTTAGAAGCTTGTTTACAACATACTTTACAGCATGAATAGGCAAATAAAGTTCACTTCTAGAAACTCAACCCAAATTCTTAGAAGGGCACAAACCCAGCAGAGATAGCGAAAGCCTAACCTTGGAAAAAAGGTACACAGCTCGACCCAATCACAAAAAACAGAGGCCACTCAATTTCTTAATAGTACTCGCACACCAATATGTCATGGCCCACAGAAACAATGGAATAAAAGCAAACAACTCAATGATCTGTTTGCAGAGGCCACTCAATTTCCCAGCATCACATTTTTTTCTTGTACACAAAATTATCAACCAAAGAAAAGTTTTGCAGTTCTGCGGTTCCAAAAACATGTATACCCATTGTAAAGACATCTCCCGGTTCCATATGTACGATAAAATTCTTTCCCTTGTAGCATAATTTCACTAAATTCAAAGTCCAAACATAGAGCAATACAATTCATGATCTTAATTTGAAGTTCAAAAAATCCCACATGTGCTCACGTACAAACACATACCTTGGCGACACCGGGAGAGGAGAAGCGGGAGAAGGAGGACGAGGAAAATGCCCAAAAGGGGTCTGCGCTCTAGGTGGAGCAGTGCTTGGACCAGAATTCTTCCCGAACCCCCTAAATGCCATTTTCACACTCGAATTTCAAATATTTTCAGATATACATACACATATATATATATATAGAGAGAGAGAGAGAGATCACAAAGAAGAACAAATGTGCTCTTCAGATCCCAGGGAGTAATTCCCCTATTAGGGGTTTTGGGGGAAGGTTTTTGATTTTGAAGACGATGAAGTGATGCATATTACGGGAGCAGACGACGTCGTATGCTGGCAATAGGTTGTGTCATTTTGAATTTAAAAACGGGGAGTATGCTACCGCCTTTCATTAAGTCGCTACATGGTCAGCGCGTTTTTTCATTTACCAGAAAAGTCACGAGTTTTGGTTTTTCCTTTTAGTTTTTTTTATATTTTTAATAAACTGATTCAGAATGGGATTTGAATTGCAATGAATGCAAATCCAACTTAAATAATACGATAACTTTTACATTTTTAGTTATTCATTATGGTTGATTACGAGCGCATTTGGATGGATTTTTTCTAAAAGAGATATTTATTTTTTATAAAAGCATTTTAGAGAAAAAAAAATATTTGACTGGACATTTTTAAAAGAAATAGAAGCCGGGAAAAAGTCAGTTCAAATCTTCTGCTACACAACGGTGTTACGTCTCCTCCTCCACTAATCAATACACGATACGTGTATTTGGTGAGCGGTTGATATAAAGAAAGAGAAAAATATACAGAGGATCCGAACTGGGAAAAAGTTCAAAATTGATTGTTTTTAGAAGTTATTTAGAGTATATTTCAAAAAAAAAAAAAAGTTATTTAGATTGGTTTCAAATAAAAATATTTTTTGAAGTATTTTTAATTATTGCATCCAAACCAACTATTAGTGGGTCTAGTGGGATGAGAGGTTAAATTTTTATACTCGAGCATAATATTAAAGCAACATTTTCTTACTTCATTTTTATACTCTACCAATTGAATTAACATTTTTATATTGCTTTAATATTATGCTCGAGTAAAATACGAATATCCCCCGACTTGCAGGCGCGATTGCATTTTACTCACATCATACATCCTCATATTCGATTGAATATAATGGAATATTCTAATGAGTTACACATTTATGAATCTTTCTTGTGAGCTAAGCGACTATCCACGTTTCTCAATAGGAGTTAGCATATCATGCGTAATGGACTTAATATTGTACGGGTCATCAGGGTGAATGGTTCCAAACCTCGGAATTGCGAACATAGCTAATGGCACGTCAATTGTATCGCATTGGTCTATACACAATGTTAATCATTATCACCAAATCCCAAAATGTTCTTTTTAGTGGGACGATATTCTAAAACAAGAATGTCATATGCGGCGCCCAATGGTGAAAAAGGAATCTCTCTATTTTCAATCTGTTTATGTTCAAATGCCCTCAATATCTTTAAATGTACGTAAATGCTCTCAAATCTTTTATAAATTGACAAAATATCTCATTATATTCCATCATGAATGGCGATGGGTAGTCGAACGTGAACATTTAAAAAAACAAAATTGAAGAGGAATCGCGCATAAACACAATAGATGATATCCGTATTTTATCCTCTGATATTTACATTGATACAGGCCAAAAGGCATACCACTAAATAATAGAAACCAATGACAAAGGCCCAAGGAAATAAGACCCAATTACACATGACCCATAATAAAAAGTCTATGAATCTCACCAAAGCTTAGCCCACCACTAGGCCCATACTACATCTTGTTAAATTCTAGCCCTTCATATTAGGGCACCATGAGCTACAAGATCATGACAAGTGTCCAAATGAGGAGAAAGATATAAATGTCCCATCCATTCCATTTTGATGGGAGACTTGTTAAATTGGGAGAAGGCTGGCTTGGGAAGGAGGCAATCGACGTCTTAGCCTGCAAAGGAAGCCTTCACATTACTGATCGTGGGAGCTGAGGATTTACCCATCTCAGCTTCACTGGCGCCCACCGTGGGAGTTGAAATGAACTTACATATACATTTAATTTATTAAATGAAATAAAAAATTGATAAATTTTCGTGGAACGTATACGACGAAAGTATATGTAATTACTCTATCGGAAAAAATGAAAGGACTAAAAGATATCCGCAATCCTAATTCTATAAGTAATAATCCTAGAATTCCCATATCCAATTTCTAGCAAAGGTGCCAAAAGATTTGTATTTCCATTTTTCTTCTTCATGTTCAATCTTAAAAAATAATCCCCAGAAAAGCCCCTTAAACCCGTGAACCCGTCCACATTCATTTGCATAGGATCCTTCAAGAATCCACTTTAAAAGATTCCATGGATTTTCATGCCTCATCGGATTCAGCTTTTCACATTATAAAAAAAAAAAACCCCAATAATCTTTAGCTCTAACCAACACAAGACAGACAAAAATCCAAAGATTTTTTGCAAGAGAAATCAAAATGGCTTCAACACCCGTTTCAGTTCAGAAATCGGAGGAGTGGCGGGCCATTCTCACCCCAGGGCAGTTTCATATCCTCCGTGAAAAGGGCACCGAGTCAGTTTACTCTCTCTCTCTCTCTCTCTCTCTCTCTCTCTCTAGTTTGGTGAAGTTCTTTATTTTTGTGTTGGTGAGAATATGTGCGCTGTGATGAAATTGTTTGGCTGTTGGGAAATTCTTGATTCTCGCAATCGTTTTGCACATTTCTAATGTGTGTGCGTGCGTGTGTGTTTTCATGAGTATCCATCAACCTTGATGATTACTGTGACCCAAACATGAATATGCCTTTGTTTTTCATTGGTTTAGGCCTAAGGGGACCGGGCACTACGACAAGTTCTATGAGGAAGGTATCTACAACTGTGCTGGCTGTGGAACCCCTCTCTACAAATCCACAACCAAGTTCGACTCCAGCTGCGGATGGCCCGCTTTCTTCGAAGGTCTACCGGGGGCCATCAACCGTTCCGTTAGTATCCCTATTGTACATAACAGAATTCAATATAAATAAAACTAAAGGAGCAATTATTAACGAGACATTCACTAACAGATCTATTCATAAAAACTAAATTTGTGATAGGTTGGTTCGAATATGCATTCTTGTAATGATGTTGGTGCTTTTCTTTATGTTTTCAGCCGGACCCCGATGGCAGGAGGACCGAGATCACTTGTGCGGCTTGTGGCGGGCACTTGGGGCATGTCTTCAAATGGGAGGGGAAGCCGGTGCCGACAAGCGAGAGGCATTGTGTTAACAGCGTGTCGATAAAGTTTGTGCCGCCGGCCCCTGCTGCTGCTGCTCCTCCGGTGGCCTCTGCTCCAAAGTGTGGCTCGTGTTGTTGCAGTGCTGGGAAATTTAACTGAGAGAGAGAGAGAGAGAGAGAGAGGAATGTAGTGAGAGTGTTGTGTTTTTTTTGTTTTTTTGTTTTATGAGAACTCGATATTGATGGATGTTAGTTATGGATAATTTAAAGGAATAAATTATGAACTACGGTTGTCTTTACTTTTATATTGGTAAATTTATCTCTTTTCATCTCTTAATACTCTTCAATATTATTTTTTCAATTTTTTTAATTAGTTTTTTTAATTTTTAATTATTTTATATTTATTGATCACTAATTTTATAAATATATTCAAAATAGTATAAATATTATCAAAAATTTAGTATGTCATTTTTATTTTACATATATATCGAGTGTGCCCAATAGAGTAGCAACACTATAATTCAAAGAGGCAAAGTGGCATCCAACTTGTTAAAAAATGTGAATAACATAAAAGTAAGTAAATACAATTCCTCATGCTTCTCATAATAAAATTCTACATACTAATTCAAACCTACCGAAGAGGGAGAGTTTTCCCAATTATTTTTCCAGTGGAATCTCCCAAACAAATATTAAGAATTTCAAAGGCCTCCCAAATAAAAATTTAAAGTTTCAAAAGTTACATGGTAAAAAATAATCACCATATCTCCAGCTATATTCTCAGTCATCTGGTCATTTTTTTATTCTCTCATTGCATGCCTTGAGAGCTTGAACTTCTGTTCCAAATCAAGAACATAACAATTAGGCACTTATTACTCAAAAAAGAAGGGAAGGGCATAAACATTGTACCAAGACATTCCTATACTACAAAATAAGAAACGACTCATATAAGAAAAGTGCCAAAAAAAAAAACAAGAAAGGAAACCTTTTTGGCAAGATTTCCAATTCCTGTTGGTATTAACAAGACAATCCTGCAAAATGGAACAGAGATGTCACTAATGGAACTAGGGTGTAAGCTAGCAATCATTAGAAACACACGCACACGCATGCGCACACACATATATACATACACAAACAACCTGTAACCCTATGTAGAGAGAAGAGCAGTCTCCGAGCTGCTTGACGTTCTCATCATCCTCGTCTGCATTGCTTTGGTGCAGTTCTCCAGGCGGCGATGGGGGGCTTGGTTTTGCACTGGGTTCGGATGATTGGTCCATGTTGTCTGGCGAACCTCACTTTTATTTCAAGCTTTTGGCGAAGGAAGATTAAATTAAAAAATGGCACTCAATAGGCTAATTAGAATTGAAAAAGAAGAGATAGTAAAAGAAAAAGACATATTATCAATTGCAATTTGAGTCTTCCCAATTCTTTTCTTGGAGAAGAAAATGGTCGAATACATATCATTTATTTATTTTCTTTTCCAAATTTCAATGTCATCAGGTAGAACAGATCTAACAACATATCGTTTCAGAATGAGCACTCTGCTACTGATTCAACAACAGCAGTTCCTGGCAAACCTACAGGCGGAGGAACTAGCCCGAATCCCATTATTTAATAGGACCAGAGCTTCCACTATTGAGCACTCAACTGATCAATCTCGTATTCTCAGCACAAAGACTTGAATATCCAGTTTCAGAAACACTACACTATAAGTCCCACAAAATTTGATTCGTTTTAAATAGAGTTCTTCGTAAATGACACAATAACTTTCCAAGTTTATTCATAGATTTAGGGGAAGAAACATTGTGCACCCGAACTATGCCTCTTTTTGCACTATTTTATTTAAACTTTTTTTTTGCCACATTTTGCCATATAAACTGTCCATTTTTTACAATTTACCCACTGAAACATGTTTTCGGCCCAAAAATCCATCGTAAAATGGACAATAGCAGATATGCAAACCCCCTTGTTCAACCTTAATATCAATATTAGCAACAAACAAACTCACGTGTTCATTTTCCGATGAGTTTTTGGGTCAAATATAGTTCCAGTGGGTAAAGTGAAAATCGAATAGTTCATACAGCAAACAGTAACAAAAGAAAGTTTATATAGAAAAGCACAAAATTGGGCATAGTTGGGGGGCACGGTGTTTTTTTACCCCTAAATTTAAATCAATTATTCCAGTTCTTCATAAAACAATGCATTAAAGTGAATCCCTGTGCCTATCAAAGTAAACGCAATTCCTTTACATGCATATATCTTCATTGAATTTCATTTTCCATCAAAAAATAAAAAATAAAAAAACCAAACTTTGGTTTAGACATTTTGAAATGTAAATCAACAAAATAATTTTCAGTACATTTTTTCGCTAACCTATTGTCTGAACACTTAACATTGAAAATTTTCATACTAGAAAACGTAATCAAAATTCCTTTTGAGAAAGTAATATCAATCAAAAAGGTTTTTGATCTGTATGCTTCAATAAATTTAAAGGGCCAAGTTCAATTTTCATTCGAAACGAAAAACAGATATTTAAAAGCGTATAAAAAACACATACCTGGGCGATATCAAATGAGGGGAAAATGGAGAAAAGGGATTGAGCAATTCTCTTTGTTAGGGTTTATTGGGGAAGGGTTTTTGGTATTGAAGAAGATGAATACGACGGCGTATAGGGGCAATAGATTGGCGCTTCGCGACTTTTATAACACAAAACACGACTTTTTGTCTCGGGCTAGTGTTATTTCAGAGCCATAAAACGGGTTTTAACTAGTTCGGATCATTTATTGCATAATTGTGTTGCATCTTCTATTATAATCATCAATACACGCGCCACGTATATTAGTAAGCGGTTGATATAAAAAAATAAATTTTTTATATTTTTTTCCATATCATCAGTTTTTCTTTTTTCCTTATCTCGGCCGCTCATTAATATACGTGGGGTGTATTGATAAGTGTAAGAGAAGATGCAATAAGATTATACAATAGAATATCCGAACTCGATTTTAACCCTAGTTCAGTTGGGTTTCGATTTGAATTTTAGTATATTTTAATTAATTAATTTACTCGACGAGTCGTATTTGATAATAAAAATTCATAATCAAAAAACTAAATGGAATAATTATCAAATTAAATAGTTTGATTCGTTAAAAATCAGAATGCCAAATTTTTAAATATTTGTTATTATAGTAATAAGCTTATTATGTATGTAGGATTAGTGAAACACGAAAGAACAAATGAAAATTTTCTATGAAGGCAACATATATACGACATTATAACTAATTATGCAATAATCTTTAGTATTCGAGGCATTTTATTAATAAATTAATGCATATTAATTTAGATGTACATAAAACATTAATTTTTTGTTGGTCGTTTGATTTCAAACCTTTAGTTATTGCTTTTTCTTAATTGGACCATATTATCTTATTACATTTCGGATTCTTATCAAACCTAGACTTGATAATAATCAATACAATTTTAAAGATTCGGCCAAATATGGAAATCAAAATATCTAATAAGATTCAAATTCAAATTGTCGTAACTCGATCCAAATTCGACTCCTGATAGCCCCAAATGAATATATCAAATTATGTAGATTGATTCAAAAGTACTTTGTTAACCATCAAAGTCCTCGAATAATTTGTGGGCCTTTCTCTGGACCGATATGCATACATATATATATATATATATATACACATAAATTCCACTAATAATGTTCGTCCAATAGAGCTCTACTCTAATAATATTTTGTTACAAGTTTAGTCTGATACACTACTTCAATCACTTACATAATACAAATAAATAATAATAAAAATATATAAATTATCATTTGATAACTAAAATATTAACATTTATGGAATTCAAACTATTGATCTAACACATTTTTATCAAAAAATGCATGTACTATTTTAGCACATTTGTAAATTTAACATTGAGAAAGAAGTGGTGGAGTCTGGCTCCACCACGCCGATGCCAGCTCAAAACATGAGTCCAACGACGGTTTGCCATGTGGTAGAGAGGTCGCACACGCCACCAATCCACGAGGCGCCACGTATTGCTTTCTGCTCGGAGTCCAAGGAGATCATAGTCGGCGTCCCCCGGCTTCACGTCGTGCCTCCACGAGCCTCATCAACGAAATCTCCGATAAGGGGTCCAACCCTCCTCGGGTGGTTCCGCCGCCTTCTCGAGGTGGTTCCCCAAATAATCGTCTCTAACAAAACAGTTGCACCCGATGCCTCCACTACCATGTGTCAGGGAATGTCCCTTGCACGAACGATGAGGTTGAGCCAATCCAACTCTAGCACGTCCCATCCGTCTCCAACTGCTACAAATAGCAGGTCATTACTATTTATAAGGGTAAGTTTTTCAAAATTCTTAATATGCATTACCTCACCTTCCAAATCCCTACTTGAATACTGACTTGAGCGTTTGAGAGTTTTTGCCGGAAACACTTCTGATTAGGCTCACTTGTGTTCCATCCTTACAGAATAGGACCCGACCAGCACGCAGATACCCTGCTCGGATTATTGGACACTTTTCGACACCCTTACTCTGATTGTTGAACACTAACGAAGACCTTTGCTTGAATATACGGAGTTCACCTGATCGAATATAATAAATTGGACCACATCAGATAACATCTTTAATCTAAATCTTAGAGATCAAATAGTGTGGATCAATATAATTTCTAGGAGCTTTCAAAATTTAGAATGATGCTCACCAATAATGCTCACCAATATATATATATATATATATATATATATAGAGAGAGAGAGAGAGAGAGAGAGAGTGAGAGTGAGTGAGTGAGTAAGTGACTAAACTTATTTTAAATAATTTATAAATTCCTAACAACTTACTTTTTAAGTTTATAAGCTCATTTATCTAAAAAATTATCAAATAATTTTAAAAAATTTATGAACTCCAAAATAACTTATAAGCTTAGCCAAACACTCCCATAATCATATGCTAATTTTCCTATTTTGCCACTTACCCAACAAAGAATTCGCAATAGTCGCCCCTAACACGAGGTCCAACTCACACACGTGTACGTGAGTGTTACCAGATCACATGAATTAAAACACCTAAACCAAACCAAGATATAAATTGAATATATATATATGTGTGTATATATATATATATATATGAAAAAAAGAGACAATCTTTTTATTTTTATTATTTTTATTATTATTATTTACCAAAAATCCGAGAATAAGAAGGGAGAGTCAAGAGAGAGAGAGAGAGACAGAACAATTCAATGCTCTAAAGCTGATAGAATTTTAAAATAGGGAATAAAAAGGGAGAAAAAAAAAAGAAACAAACAATACCCAACTATCCATAATCTCTCTACTTATATCCCATGCTCTTAGATTTGTCCAACGTTTGATCGCCCCAAAAAATCATAAGCTCGAATCTGGTATGAATCGGTGATGTGAAGTATCCCAAGAATTATTGAAAAATTTCTCAATTGTATCACTCTATTCTGGGATCTTCGCATATGTATAAAGATTGAATCTTTTGATGATTTTGTTATGTGGGCCTTCTTGATTTTGATTGTATGTTGATCCGGCGATTGGATTGGATTGGAAAGTTGTTAATTTGCATTGATTATTGGATTGATGATTCTGGGTTGTGTTTTTGTTTAAATATCCATGAATTTCTGTTGTTGGAGAAAATTTGATTGTTTTTTGTCGTCAATGTTAGTCAGTGAAACAGTGGTCTGTTCTTGTAAGTGTTGTTAATTGACCTGATTGTTTTGGTTTTCAAATTTATGTTATTGGTTTTGGATTGAATTGTAGTGACTCTATGTTGATTTGAGCTGGTTTACTGATGTTATGATGATTGTGTTACTCTTGTTATCTGTTTCTTTTATTTCATTGATTTATTTGTGGAGTTGGATTTTCAGCATTGAACTCATATATTTTTTTATTGGGAGTATTGGATAATCTCAGTTGTGTGAGATGTGGAATGTATTGAATGTTGGCAAAAAATTGCTGAAAACATTTGCTGTGCAGATTAGATATGGCATCAATGGTTGCGAAGGCTTGTAGCAGTACTTCCAGTCAAATGCCGGCTATGACGATCCAAGAAAAAGCAAGTAGGAACAAGAGGAAATTCCGGGCGGATCCACCGTTGGCTGATCCCACTAAGGTCATCCCTTTACCTTCAAATGAATGCACCGGCTTTGAATTCTCAGCTGAAAAGTTTGAGTCTCCCTTGCACTCAAATGGGTGTGATATGTGTTGTGCAAACCAAGATACACCTGATGCTTTGAAGCTTGACCTTGGATTGTCTTGTCCTGTGGGGACAACACCTGAGGTAGGTGTGAGCCGACCGAGAGAGGAGATAGAAGCATCAGCAGACGAGTTCCACGATGCTGATTGGAGTGACCTTACAGAAACCGAGCTAGAAGAGCTCGTTTTGAGCAATTTGGACATGATATTCAAGAGTGCTATCAAGAAAATAATTGCTAGTGGTTACAGTGAAGAAGTTGCTAGTAAGGCTATCTTGAGGTCTGGCCTTTGGTACGGGTGTAAAGACACTGTGTCCAATATAGTGGACAACACGCTAGCATTTCTTAGAAGTGGCCAAGAAATTGATCCCTCGAGGGAGCACTATTTTGAGGATTTGCAACAGATGGAGAAATATATCTTGGCAGAGCTGGTTTGCCTTCTAAAAGAGGTTAGACCTTTCTTTAGCACTGGGGACGCAATGTGGTGTTTGTTGATATGTGATATGAATGTATCGCATGCTTGTGCTATGGATGGTGACCCTTTGGGTAGTTTTATTGGTGATGCAGCTCCTAATGTGAATTCGTCTATTTCAACTCAACCCCAGTTGAGAACAGAACTCAAAAGTTCTGAATCTAATGTTTTAGTTCCTTGTAAATCAAACACATCCATTGCTTATGCTCATAATGGTCCTTCTGAGCCTTCTGGTGTTGCTTCATCTCAAGCTGGACATAGCTTGCAATGCGAGGCACCTAAATTAGCAAACGGGTCTAACTTGAAACCTAAAACTTCTTTTGCTCTGAATGGACTAGTCTCTGATAAAGATGGTCAAAGTTCCACATCTAATATTAATGACAAACCCTTTAGCACATCAGGAGAAGAGAAGTTTGTGGGCAGTAGAAAAGTTTCTGGAATTACCAAGAGGGAATACATATTACGTCAGAAGTCGATGCATTTTGAGAAACATTACCGCACGTATGGCTCTAAAGGCACATCTAGAACTGGTAAGCTAAGCAGTTTTGGAGGGTTAGTCTTGGATAAGAAGCTTAAAGGTGTAGCAGATTCTACAGGTGTAAATGCTAAAAATGGCCCGTTTAAGATCAACAAGGGATTTGGGTTCGATGTGCCTCAAGATAATGTGAATCATAATCTTTCAACAACATCCACTGGATTCACTTCAATGCCTACATTTGGTATGGAGACTATTGATCATAGTTCTTCATTGACTAAATCAAGTATCTCGTCAAACTTACCCTTGGTGCCAGTCAATGCTTCACCTTCATTAGCTGTTGCTGACACTGAGCTTTCTCTCTCATTCCCCGCCAAAACCATTGCTAATCCAATGCCCATAAGCTACAATGTTGAGGCTGCCAACTTCAGTTACCTGGGATCTTCAAATGACAAGCAGCTCGGGCAGTGGGCCCCACAGGATAGAAAAGATGAGATGATTATGAAGCTGGTTCCAAGAGTGAGGGAATTGCAAAATCAACTCCAAGAATGGACTGAATGGGCGAATCAGAAGGTGATGCAAGCTGCACGGAGACTGAGCAAGGACAAAGGCGAGCTGAAAACACTTAGGCAGGAAAAGGAAGAAGTGGAGAGGCTGAAGAAAGAAAAGCAGACATTGGAGGAGAACACTATGAAAAAACTTTCTGAGATGGAGAACGCGTTGTGCAAGGCTAGCGGGCAGGTGGAGCGGGCTAATGCTGCTGTGCGCAGGCTTGAAGTTGAGAATGCTGCGCTTAGGCGGGAAATGGAGGCTGCAAAACTACGTGCTGCAGAGTCGGCTGCTAGCTGCCAGGAGGTGTCCAAGAGGGAGAAGAAGACCCTGATGAAGTTTCAGTCATGGGAGAAGCAAAAGACTATTTTCCAAGAGGAGCTTGCTGCTGAAAAGTTGAAGTTGATGGAGATCAAACAGAAACTTAAGCAGGCTAAAGATGTACAGGATCAAGTTGAGGTATGTCTAGCTCTTTGTCTAATGGAATTTGGCTATTGCGCTTAGGTTGATCTGGGAAGATATTGATATCGGACCTGCTATAACATGCACGTGGCAAGAATTAATTGACAACCTTGAGAAATTACTTGTCATGGTATGCACAGGCTTACCATAACTGTTACATGTGTATGGTTATCAACCCTTTTAATATCCATATCTACCTATAGAAAATTATTGCTTGCCTTTGTTGATATATTTGACTGAGAAGTCTGTTGGTCAATAAACAGCTACAGTTAGTATTGGAATAAGATTTCTTGCACTCTGATGTATGAAGTAATATTCTTCAGTTGCGGCATAAAAAATGGTTTGTTTAGGCAGTGGGCAGTGGAAACTAAAAACTTTTTCTATTGGGAAATGGAATAAGTCATACGTTTATTGCCTTTATCGGAAGGACAGAATATATCATCAAATCTTGGACCATGTAACTTAATGAATCGTACGTAAGCCATGATAATGATAGAACTATTTGTTGATTGTCTTGAAAAATTGAAAACAATGGCAAATGAAGCAGGCATCCAGCCGATAAAAAGTCCATCCATATTCCCCCACATTGTTGTACTGAGACACTGAAAATAACTAAACTTACTGTTCCTTTTCCTTTCGAAACAAATACTTAGTCCAGAGAGAATTTAATTTTGCAGTAGCTAATCCCCTTGATCCAGTGTGGGCTACAGGTCATCGAACCTCCTCAAAGTTACAATTCTTGCAAAAAGTGATATTGAATATTGGAATGTATATATGGTTCTCATAGTTTTATTATAGGAAGTTTCAGTTTTCCTGGTATGTTTCAAGTTGTTCTTACTGAAATTAAGACATAACTGGTAATATCATTATGATTTGCAAGTTTGAATGTAGTGGGGATGCGCTCTTCTCCTTTTAGGTTGAGGCGGTAGCTGGTGACAGGGTTTTATTTGTGTATAGTGTTTTACTTCTTAGCCTCTCTCTCTCTCTCTCTCTCTCTCTCTCGTGATTGTTGGCATTCTGATATTGAACGTGGTGACAATCACAGGCCAAACTGAATCAGGAACAGAAGGCGAAGGACGAACTGCTGACACAGGCCACTTCATTTAGAAAAGAGAAAGAGCAAATCGAAGCGTCCACTCAATCCAAAGAGGACACGATCAAACTGAGAGCCGAAAGCAATCTGCAGAAGTACAAAGACGACATTGAGAGGCTTGAGAAAGATCTCTCTCGGCTGAGACTAAAAACCGACTCATCAAAAATAGCCGCCCTCAGAAGAGGCATAGACGGGAGCTACGCCAGCAAAGTCACCGACCTCAAGGACACTCCGTCCCTCAAGGACTCCGCCATTTCCTACATCTCCCGAATGGTGGGGCCGGCGGATCTCGTGAAACGGGAGAGGGAATGCGTGATGTGCCTGTCTGAGGAGATGTCTGTGGTGTTCCTCCCTTGCGCGCATCAGGTGGTGTGCATGGTGTGCAACGAGCTGCACGAGAAGCAGGGGATGAAGGACTGCCCGTCGTGCAGGAGCCCAATACAGCGACGCGTATGCGTACGTTATGCTTGCTCTTAAGTTTGATTCAGTCGAGACGAGCTTTTTTTTCTAATAATGTTTGTGTGGGACTGATTGAGAATAAAGACTTCTGAGATGCTCTAAGAAAGTTCAGACAATTAAGTTTGCAATTTTTTTTATGAGTGCAACTGAAAAAAAAAAAAAAAACGAGAGAGAGAGAGAGAGAGAGAGAGAAATTGAAACAAAAGAAAAAAAAAAGAGCTTGCATTGAGTCTTTGGGTTTGTATATGATGGTTCCCCCTTTTTATTGAATAAATAGTGTGGCCTTTTTGGGTTTATGTTTGTTAATATGTGCAGTTGTGCACTTCTCTTTTATCCCATTAGCTTTGATAACTCAGTGAAGTTGTCTCTCTCTCTCTCTCCCTCTCTTCTGTGAAGATAAATTAATTTCTTTTAACTCTCTGTTGAACTCAGACATGGCTTTGTGTCCGATTCTGTTTCTATCAAGGCAGCTGGTCAGGGATTACTCCCTCGAAGTTTATATAAAATCATGTTTTGTGTAATTTTTATAAAATTATATTTTATGTATTTTTGATCTGTGTTTAGTAAAAATAATAAAAATGATCTTTTTTATGTTTGCAAAATTGAATCTAATCTCCATCATACAAAACATACACAAAATTTATGCCTTTTAAGTTCTTAGCTGAAATTTTGTGCTTAGAAGTGTGCTAAGAAAAACCCTTTTTTTTTTAAGCTTTTCGGAAATTTTGATTTTCTTTTTCTTGAATATTACATACATATTTTCAAAAAAATCTGGTTCATAGAAGGATCAAATATTTTAATGATAAATACCATATATGTATACATATATACATATATATATATATCAAATATTTTAATGACAAATACCATTTATGTATATATATTTTTATGAGTTTTCTAGTTCAAACATAAGCAAATGGAGATATCAACAAGTTTGATTGTAGTGGTTCCTCTTAATTGAAAAGACACCTAACCGAAACACAACCTCATCTATATCCATATCTATCTATATATATATATATATAAATATTTTCCAATAATTAGATTTTAGAAAAACAAGGTAGCCATAAAAGCCATTTTCCCCTCTTAAGTAAACTCTGGAAAAATGATAAAAAAATATATATTTTTTTTTCCAATAAATAAAAAATATGTTTTTATATGACACACAAGTTCGAGAAAAATCTAGATTTTAGCATATTTTTGTACATTTGCTATACGAAAATGTATCTATGCTTGTACATAATTCCGTTGTCCTTTACGTACAAGGTTAACTTTCATGCATAAATTAGAATGCAAATTTTTTGTCATTTTTGCATGCTAAAAATGTTTCTTTTAACATTTCATTTCTTCATTCTTTAAGAGCTTCTTGTAAAGAAAAATGTATTTATTGTGCTCCAAATTTATGGATTTCTTTCTCGAGTTCTAATGTACGAGTCCATTATTTTTTTGAAGTATAAATTCTTCACCACAATATACTAATAATCAAATGGAATATTCATGTGACCCCACTAATTTTCAATTATTTTTTAAAGACCCTTTTTTTTTGTGTGTTGTTGTAATCAACTCTCTTGGCGCTAGTTGGCATTATTTTGCAAAAGTTATATTCCTATAATAATGAAACCATTGAAATTATATATATTTAATATGATAATTGAATACACAAGCATGTATCTATTATTGATTTAACATTTGCAATATGCAACAAAATATATACATATGTACATATAATATGCTTGATATGAAAAGATATACTCAGGACCACATAATTACCACTTGAATTTGACAATTAGACACGCTAGTAGCCTAGTACGCTACACACCTCCTTGGGCAACTCAAGGAGAACCTTGCCATCCAACTCTCTTTCGCTACGTATTGAGGCTACTCCTCGAGAAGGGCCATTATAGAGGACGATTCTCTATTCATCCCTATAACCCACTTATAGAAGAGTCTCTTAAAGGTCCTTTATTCAAATGTGGTCCCTTAAATTCGATGCTACTAATTATTTTTATATGTGCGATCATGATGTCACTAATAGAACGAATAATGGCGTCACCAAGGAATGTCGACGTAGCTCTAATTAGGCGTACCTTTCATCCAAGCTTATAGTAGTACATTCACTGCTCACAAGTACGTAATACACTTTTGTGAACTTAATACACTCATATTCCCTTTGATTTTATGCTCGATGCCCATTGACTTAAATATTGAAGGATATTCGCCATAGATATTTTCAACGAGCTCGCGGGTGATCGTTGTGTTGACAAATTAAGGATATATCCAACAATTTACTCAACCCGATTCACTTTCAGTTGAAAGACGTGGACAACAACCTCATCGATGCTAGGAATTTTCCAAAATATTTTGGATAAAAGACTAAAAGGCTTTTCTACATAATTGGGTTTATTCCTAGAAAATATTAATCCTAAAACAAATAAATACATATTGTGTGAAATTGTTTACTTGTTAGTTTCTAAAAATTGTTAAAGGAAAGAAAAATAATTTATTTGTGAGGAAAGATGGTTTTTTTTTTTTTTTTGGTGAGATAAGATAGGAGAAAGTTGAGCGGCACACTTCTCTCCTTATGTGTCCTAAACTAAAGCCAGGTGTCATCAATTTATTCAACAAAGAGTATATTCCCAGCACCCATGGAAAGGGTCCCACTTTTAACACTTTTTTTTTTGTTAGAAATTACTAAATTAGAATCCTTTAATATGAAAAAAACTATCACCACACATTATTCATTAAAAATAATAATAAAAGATATATATGGTCTTTTTTTTGATGAATTATATATAGGGTCTTTTAAGCTTACAAAATATGACCAAAACTGAAATAAAAATCATAATGAAGCGAATAATGATAATAAATATTTCACTTTACTTGAATTCAAATTTTGTCGATAGCTATTGGTGTCGGATAATGTGTGGTCGACAACCAATAAAACAGAAAAAATAATTTTGAATATCGATTCAACTATCAAAAAACTTCTAAAACATTTGAATTTGACTTAATTAGATTTGTGTGTTGTAATAATATAGTATCTCAAAATTATGATGATAATAACAATTTTATCTGGTTCTTTAGATGCGCGCCAAGAGAGACGATTGCAATCCACAAAGGGACTTATTGATAAAATCCAATTCCATTTTGGAAGACATAAATGAATAAATGAATGCATAAACAAACCAACCAATCAAAAATAAAAACAATAAAACAATAAAAAAAGTAACTTTCACAATTATTATTATTTTTTTCAATTCTTGAAATTTCAAACATTTATTTCCAAGTCAAACTTTAGCTAAGAAGTAAAAGTTAGCGCCATAAGATAACCACTCATTTTGTGGCACCATATAAATCCACCAAAATATCACATTCCGCCATTTTTTGGGGCTTCAAGAAAGCTCTCTGATCTTCAACATATTACACACACTACACACACTAACACACACGAAATGATTGTGTTTTCTTTTCCCAATAAGGTGACTGACTTTTTCTGAGGTACTCTTCACAGTTCACTTGCTGATCCTTTCTATTTGTTTTGTTTTGATAATTGATCCTTTTCATTTGTTTGTTTGTTTGTGTGTGTGTGTGTGTGTGTGAGACATACTTTTGCTGAATCTTCGGATTACAAACACGCAGAAACACACATCAGTGCGTGAATATATATATATATATACACACACACACAGACATACATATATAGATGCCCGATCAAAAGTTCTTGATTCTTGATTAGCTATTAGTTATACATGCTAATTTAAGCCGTGCTTTTTATAGTAATTTTTTAAAATTAAACAATTTTGTATCTAAAAAATATTTTTAAAAGATGATTATATTTTAAATTATTTTAAATACCTTATAAAAAAAAGTCATTTTAAAACTTTTTTTTTGACTTATGTTTTTTTTTAAAAAAAAAATTATATTCAAACATAATTTTTTTTTTCATTAAAGTGTTTCGTTTAAAAAAAAAAAAAAACTTTTCCCTTAGAAAAAAGCTCATTCAAATGGATTCTTATTTCTTTTTATCACAAAAAAGGTTTATTTTGTTTTTTTTTCCCCTCTTTTTGTATCATATTTTGATTTGTTTTATGCATATGTTTATCAGGTGGCCATATAATTTGGGGTGAATTATTATTATAATTATTATCAAGATGTCTTCAATAGTGAAAGACATTTTGATAAGGTCCACAACAAACCATGATGTGTGCACAAGAAAAATACTAAGGGATAAACATGGAGATCATCATCACCATCATCAAATTGAGCTTCTCAGGGCCCGGCCCTGTTCAACTAGAGTGGGCCGGGCTCAAGCAACTAGGTGCCATGATTCTTCAAGGAACAAGCCAAGTGGGTTCGCTAAACCAGCTCATGAGCCCAGAACAGCAGAGCCCACTCCACAAGCCATTCTCACTCCAGTATCAGACCCCACACCAACCACTAAAAAGGTTAGATACAATATATATATATACATATATATATATACACACACAGACACAAATACCCAATTTGAGCTTTATATATGCACCAAACAGTTTAAATTGTGTAGCATCATTAATTAATTCACTTTTAAAAAAATATCAACACGCAATATATAACACAATTTGAATCGATTTGGTCTATATGTGGGGTTCATTATTCATACACCGGATTTATACAATAATTTTTCATATATGTGTGTGTTGTGTGTTTTATTAATTAATTAATTAATTTTTCCTATAAGTGTGAATTTTTTTCCGGTAACTTATGAAATTTAGGTGATCGATTGTTATTGGGCAACCATGTCTTGTTCTCTTAAGTTGGAAATTTCAAGTTTCAAAATGTTAATGTAATTTTTTAATGCAAAAAAATTATTTTGGCTTCAAATGCAATAAACAAATTGTATATATATATATATATATTTTAAAAAAAAATACAACAATTGGGCTATAAATACATAATAAAAATTTTAATTTCTTATTGAAACTTTGCAAATCTCCAACTCTTCCGTCAAAAAATTTATTGTGTAAACGTTTCTTGATTCCTCAGTTTCTTCACATATAGATAGATGCCACAGGCCCACAGCTACTTGTGGGGTTTAAATTAAAAGCTCCGAAAACACGGTTCATGTCATGCTACCTAATTATACTATGTTTAAG
Organism: Petrea volubilis; assembly: GCA_026212405.1. Lineage (NCBI taxonomy): Eukaryota > Viridiplantae > Streptophyta > Magnoliopsida > Lamiales > Verbenaceae > Petrea > Petrea volubilis. The sequence continues at coordinate 16,854,152 of CM047879.1, read as the reverse complement.
TGGTATTTTTAGTCGTTGAATTAGGTATGATGGTGTAATAATTCTAGTTTTAATACATTTTGATGTTATAATATTCAAATTCGAACACCATCTCGTGGTGAGTGCGATTGCCCCCCTTAATTTTGGATCGAGCTAGATTTTACATGTATATATATTTTTTTTAATTTTAATTTTTCCCCCTAAAAAAGTAAAAACACCTTTAATAATTTACAAGAATATGACTTCGTCCTTCAAAATAAAAAAGTCTTAACTCTATCCCTGTTTGCAACCCACAAAATGGGACTAGGGGTGTGGAGGGTGAATTCTTGTAAGAAGGTTTAGCCCACATATGCATGGTCCAAATTTTGTCACATTTCATATATTACTCATTTTTATATAAAAAAATTATAAAACAATCTAATTAAGATGTGACTTAAATAGGATCATTGTATGTATGAATACGATCCAAATTCCCAACACATGAAAAAAATTTCTTGTCTTGAAGTGTTTCAAAGTGTCATAATTATTATAAAGTTAATTCTTGTATGTATCAAACGTGAATTCCATTCATGCATTCAATAATTGAAAAAATCACATTTTTTTATCAAGAATTTTCCTTATCATAATAATATCATTTTCCTTATCATTTTCTTGTGGCTATGTGTGGCACGGTTACCTAGGCCTGTTGTTGTGGGTGTTTTTGGGCATTGTGCCCTGTAAATGTGGAACATGACACTTGGGAACATTCAGGAACCAATTAAGTGAAGAAACAAATATATAATAACCCCAAAAAATATATTCCTACTATGTTTGAGACATTATTTAATTATTGGAAGAAAAAGAATAGACATAGACCCTAAATGATAGACCACTCTTACAAAGAATGTTAGAACTTTAGTCACAATCTTAAAAAAAAAATAAAAATTAGTAACTATTACAAAAGACTAAGAGGGTGTTTGGCTAAGCTTATTTAAAACATCTTATGAGCTCCTACATATTATAAGATGTTTTAGGAGCTTATAATATATTGGATCTTATTTTAAAAATAAGTTATTAAAGTGTTTGGATAAATAAGAAGGGATATAGCTTATAAGATGTTAGTAATGACAATATTGTAATTAATTTGGTTGAAAATAAAGGAGCTTGGTAGATCTTAAAAAATAAGTTGCTACCTCCTTACTTTTTTAAAAAGAGCTTATAAGCTCTTAAACATCTTATTTGAGGAGCTTATAAGCTCCACCTCCAAAATTTTTGCCAAACACTTTGCACCATCTTATAAACTCTTAAACATCTTATAAGATGTTTTGAGGAGCTTATAAGCTTAGCCAAACACCCTCTAAGTCCCATGCAAGTAAGAAAGAAAATTATAATGTTTATAAAGTGATGTATTAAGACCAGGACAAGATTTAAATTAGCATGTAAGTCTGCTAACTTTTCGATTTCTACGAGAATGAAATTGAAAGATAGCCCTAAAAAACCTCGAATTCGCCCACTCAGCAGCCACAATCCATTTGGCAGCAGCAGCAGACACGTGTCACCTGCATGCAACCTTATAAATACCTAGACGACAAAACATTAATTGATCATCACAGTGAATTAACTGTAATTAATTCATCTCTTCTAGTAGTATTAAAGTGTGTGAAATTCGTGACATTTTGCCCACAATGGTTTTGGTTCAACCCTTCAAACGCAGCACCAGCACCATGAAGGTGAGTGAAACTCTTGAAAGTGCAACACTTAATATGTGTGTGTGTATATATATTTGGGACTTCTAAGTTATTGGGTTTTTTATTTTCTTGATGATATAGGTTTATTTGATTTTGGTTTAAGCCCATGAACCGTGAACGTATACTGATTAATATTTGTTTTGTTGTATGAAGAGGGTTTTCTCTTTTGGCAAGGGAAGGAGCGAGGGCAACAAGGGCATGAAAGCCTTGGTAAGTTCAATATATATAGTTTCTCGTCTTGAAATAGGAAATTTTGAAGCAACTCGATTGAACGCGTGTGTATATATATATAATATATATAGTTTTTTTGTCTAGAAGTAGGAAAATTTAACCCGACTCTATTGAACCAGTGTTGATAATATGTTCCTAAACATATCGTAAGTCTGATTAATACACTCACCACATGGTCAGGATTAGTTCAGCCAAATCGAGTTCGTACTAGAAATGAAACTTTAGGATTATTTTTAGTTATTCCTTTGTTTTATTTTATTTTTCTCAGCTGATGTTTGCCATAATGATTATTTGTTTTGCATGCATGCAACCCCTTTTTTGTTTGTTTTCTTTTTCTTTTTTTTTTTTTTTTTGAGTTTTTGTTTAAAACTCAAAAAAAATCATCAATATTTGATAAAACTTCACACTTCACACATAAATGGCGGCTATGCATTTCAAATCTTTTCCATGATATGCTCTAAGTATGAAATCATTTGCCTCAAACATATATCTTACGACATAAAATTCAAAAAATTATACATATATCTGTTGCCACAGTTGGGAGGAAAAGGTGCAAACCTTGCTGAAATGGCGAGCATCGGTTTGTCGGTGCCGCCGGGGCTCACCATCTCCACAGAGGCATGCCAAGAGTACCAGCAAATGGGCAAGAAATTGCCACAGGGTTTGTGGGATGAGATTTTGGAAGCTTTAAGGATTGTCGAGGAGGACATGGGAGCTTTTCTTGGTGACCCCTCCAGGCCCCTCCTCCTCTCCGTTCGATCCGGTGCTGCCGTAAGTCCCGTCTCGATTTCGTAATCGAAAAAGAAGTTTTTCTTATGAAAAAAAGGAGAGATTATGTCTAGGATGTGTTGTATGTAGCTTCTTGATCACGCATTACTGTTTAATTTGTTGGCTGTCTTTTAGTAATTTTTCGTGTTTCTTGTTGTCATTGCTCTGTTTTGTTTGTTAAATATAGATTTCTATGCCTGGAATGATGGACACGGTTCTCAATCTCGGGCTAAACGATGAGGTTGTCGCTGGTTTGGCGGCGAAAAGTGGAGAACGGTTCGCATACGACTCGTACAGACGGTTCTTGGACATGTTTGGAGACGTGGTGAGTTTTTTTGGTCTGATTTCAGTTGTTGTCTCTATCATTGTTTCAATTACAAAAGCAGTCCCTGCATATTTTGAAGAAAAACATGTACATTTGTGAAGGTTATGGGCATACCACACTCACTGTTTGAGGAGAAACTCGAAAAGATGAAAAGCTCAAAAGGCATAAAGCTCGATACCGATCTAACGGCCACTCATCTAAAAGAGCTGGTCAAGGAATACAAGGGCGTGTACATTGAAGCTAAGGGCGAAAAGTTCCCAGCCGGTATGTATTGTCGTGTGTTTTTGATGACATGTTTGTATGTTTATTTATTTAAATTTTATTCATATTCGTTTGTAGACCCGAAAAAGCAGCTGGAACTGGCCGTGAAGGCGGTTTTCGACTCGTGGGACAGTCCAAGGGCGATAAAGTATAGGAACATTAACCAAATAATTGGTCTGAAGGGGACTGCTGTGAACATTCAGTGTATGGTCTTTGGAAACATGGGAAACACTTCAGGGACCGGCGTTCTGTTTACTAGGAGTCCGAGTACGGGCGAGAAGAAGCTGTACGGCGAGTTTCTGATAAATGCTCAGGTCTTATACTGATTTTTAATCAATAAATACGCATGTTTTATGGCTAACTTTATATTAAGTATAAGTTGATCAGCATCGTTTTTTATGCAGGGAGAGGATGTCGTTGCTGGAATCAGAACACCGGAGGACATAGCATCCATGAAGCAGACTATGCCTGATGCTTATAAGGAACTCGTAGAGAATTGTGAAATATTAGAGAGACACTACAAAGATATGATGGTAATCATGATCGTACTTGTTTACAATTATGTTAAGGCAAGTGTGTGGACAGACAATCATCGTTCTGTGTTGTTAAATGGCAGGATCTTGAGTTCACTGTACAAGAGAACAGGCTGTGGATGTTACAATGTAGAACCGGGAAGCGTACAGGTAGAGGTGCCGTGAAGATTGCGGTCGACATGGTGAACGAAGGGCTTGTTAATTCGCGCACTGCAGTGAGGATGGTGGAGCCGCAGCATCTCGATCAGCTTCTTCATCCGCAGGTACGTGCCTGCCGGTTGTTGCAAGTTTCTGAAATATAATAATATTTTGAAAATATATATATTCTCGAAAATGATAAGGTTCTCACATAGCTGGTTTTCTTGTAGTTTGAGGATCCAGCTGCCTACAAAGACAATGTTCTCACCAAGGGCTTGCCGGCATCCCCTGGTGCAGCAGTTGGACAGGTTGTGTTCAGCGCCGAAGATGCTGAGGCGTGGCAAACACAAGGAAAGAGTGGCATCCTGGTACGATCATCAATTGTCTCGTTACACTTGCTAGGATTTGTTATTTGTTTAGCTATCATTACAGCGTCCTCCTTGGTATTTAATCTGTATTTGATATCTCTGCAGGTAAGAACTGAAACTAGTCCCGAGGATGTTGGAGGCATGCATGCTGCTGTCGGAATTTTAACCGCCAGAGGTGGCATGACGTCTCACGCAGCTGTTGTAGCCCGTGGATGGGGGAAGTGCTGTGTGTCTGGTTGCTCTGAGATACGTGTCAATGATGCCGAGAAGGTTTGTACGATTGACACACATGAAGTGAACCCCCTTTTTTGTGAACAAATTACTTAAAAACTATTTCTTTACTGGCCATGCAGGTGGTCTTGATTGGAGACACGTTAGTGAAAGAAGGTGACTGGATTTCGCTTAATGGTAATACAGGTGAAGTGATATTGGGAAAACAGGCGCTCGCTCCTCCGGCCATGACAGGAGATTTGGAGACATTCATGTCTTGGGCAGACGAGATTAGGCGACTCAAGGTGATTTAATATATTTACGAACTTGAATGTATTAAAATCTTGAAAACAGATACAAGTATGATACTAGTTTGTGTTTGGGGAACTATGAATAGGTCATGGCGAATGCCGACACACCTGAAGATGCACTCACTGCTCGGAACAACGGGGCTCAAGGGATTGGCTTGTGTAGGACAGAGCACATGGTAAGTTCTCCGGTCTTTGCGAACCTTTATGATCAAATTTGTTATAGTTCTTGTTTGTTGTATTGCTACTTTATTAATCCATTTACGTTTTGTTTGTGTCAGTTCTTTGCTTCTGATGAGAGGATTAAAGCCGTGAGGAAGATGATAATGGCGATTACGCCTGAACAGAGAAAGGCGGCTCTAGACTTGTTATTGCCTTACCAAAGAGCTGATTTTGAGGGAATTTTTCGCGCAATGGATGGTATTAAGCAAACAAAAATAGAATAAAATGAACCCCCGAGACATGTTTTTAGAATAGTAAGCTCTTTAAACATCTTTTAAAAGTACGGATCCTATGTTTTCTCAGGTCTGCCGGTGACAATCAGACTCCTCGACCCTCCACTCCATGAATTTCTGCCAGAAGGCGACTTAGAGCAGATTGTTAGAGAACTAACTGTTGACACAGGCATGACCGAAGACGAGGTTTACTCGAGAATCGAGAAATTGTCTGAAGTGAATCCCATGCTTGGATTCCGGGGATGCAGGTGAAGTGCGTGTTTTTGCGTGTGGATATATACGTAATGTATGCATGTAGAAATGTATTGTCACTATATATTGATATATATGGCTTCGCTGAAACTCGCAGGCTCGGCATATCGTACCCTGAGTTGACAGAAATGCAGGTGCGTGCAATATTTCAGGCGGCCATCTCTTTGACCAACCAGGGCATTACAGTCCTTCCGGAGATCATGATTCCTCTCATTGGAACTCCTGAGGTATGTCGTGATTGTTTTTTTGCGTATTTTACGGTCTCTCTTTTGTGTAATAATTTGTCTGAAATATCCATAATCCATCACGGACGTGCATTGATGTTTTTGAGGTTGTCGGGGTTGGCAGGAGTTGAATCATCAGGTGACTTTGATTCGTGGGGTTGCAAAGACGGTGTTCGCAGAGACGGGCACCACGGTGAGCTACAAAGTGGGCACCATGATAGAAATTCCTAGAGCTGCTTTAGTTGCAGATGAGGTATTTACATGGAGACAAATTTACGTAAAATTAAAATTTCTGACTCTATCCTAGTTTGTATTTGTGTAAATCATGGGAGATATCGCACTTTGCAGTAATGGAAAAATACAATATCCTCGTTCCAGATTTGAGCTAATGTTTTTGACTCATTGTCTATGATTTATGTGGTCAGATTGCGAAGGAAGCCGAGTTCTTCTCGTTTGGAACAAACGACCTCACACAAATGACATTCGGATATAGCAGAGACGATGTGGGCAAATTCCTTCCAATATACATGTCTAAGGGCATTCTCCAACACGATCCATTCGAGGTTTGTTATCAGTTACTCTTGGTACTATTATCAATCATTTCGCAATAAACTTGATAATCTTATCGCTCTCATATGTTATTTTGGCATTAGGTGCTTGATCAGAAGGGTGTCGGTCAGCTCATTAAGATGGCAACCGAAAGAGGCCGTGGAGCTAGACCGAGCCTCAAGGTTGGTTATTACCTCTCTCTCTCTCTCTCTCTCTCCCCCTCTGCGTGTTACTAACAAGTGGCTCGAATGACCGTAAAATTTCAGGTGGGAATTTGCGGTGAGCACGGTGGGGAGCCTTCATCTGTTGCCTTCTTCGCTGAAGCCGGACTTGATTACGTCTCGTGCTCCCCTTTCAGGTACCACTTTGTTAACTACTTTCTGTCATGAAATGATCTGTTGTAAGGGATAATTACACCTACACCCCTTGAAATTCGGCGTAAAGTAAACTTTAGACTCCCTGAGAGTAGCGTAAATACAGAAACCGCCCCTACGGTCAATTTTTTAGGGGGTCTAACCCTAAGACGAAGTTGATGCCAGGGGTGGTTTTAGTAATTATACAAACCTCAGGGGGCATGCGTGCGTGTATAAACCTCAGGAACTATAAGGTTTAACTCATCCCGTAGTCCAACGGGTGCTTGTAGATTAAAATTTCTGATTCCGTCTCTGAAACCCCAGGGTTCTTGTTCGCCTTGACAACTTTCTTTGTCTAACTATTTATACTCGTCGCAGGGTGCCTATTGCAAGGCTTGCTGCAGCTCAGGTTGCAATAGAGTAGAAGCATTGAGGAGGGGCCATCACATCTTAGTTCATGACCAGTTGTGTATATATATAAATAAAACACTTAGTATTTCTCAACTTCCCTATCTAGATAAAGGTTATTTTACACTTCTGGATGACCAGTTTTGTATATATATATAAATAAATACCTAGTATTTTCAACTTCTCTTTTCTAGATAAGGCCTTCAGTGAACTGAGATGTAAATGTAAATTACCCAAAAAAAGATAAAAAAAAAGATAAAAATAATTTCAACATATTTGATGTTTCTCTTTCTTGGTACAAATTGTTCCTTATTTTTGATGCAAGAGTAATTTCACCAATTTCACTCTTAATCTACTTTGCATTTTATAATCACAAAAATTTTTACTGGTAAACGTAAAATATAACTTGCCCGAATCTAATCAATTATGTAATTTGTTATTACACTTGTTATGTTATTGATCAATCTTTCTAAAATATATATCGATCACATAATAAATATAAAATATTAAATACGTGATTAGTACTAATTCAATCGAATCAAATTTGGCCTAAAATTTTTCTCTCTTCGCATGGTAAAATAAGTGTGGAAGAGTCTGTGTGGCGATGGTTTAGAAAGTAATTTGAAAAAATTACGTATATCTATTTTTTTTTTTTCGTAGTCATAATTAATCAAGATATTGCACTTGTGGACATTCATTCACGTTTTTTTGAAATAGTTTCAAATGAATAATTTTGTTAAGAACCAACAAAACATGGGAGACGAACATAATTAAGTCTAATGGACATTTATTTTTAATTATCATAAATCAAGAATTCAATAAATATTTATAATTGCGCATTTTGAAAATCTTTGGAAGTTTAGAAGTTAACAAAATTCAATTATATTTATATTACAAAAACGCCAATCACATACAACATAAAAATTGCAATTATACTCTTTTTGAATTAATAATTTCCAATTCATAGAGAGTAAAATAACATTTAATATATTAAAAACTGGACCTTGCTTTTAATTTTTCCTTTCTCCCTCTAAAGTCAAGGGAATTGATGAATTGACCACTTTCACTTAGGTCTTCTAATAAACCTAATGCAATTTGTTTGTAACTATAGGAAACAGAGGGAAGGAGCTAGTAGTATAACTATTTTAGATAGAATGCTAGTAAAATTCAGTTTAGATCCTCTATTACATTGTATATATACACACAGTATGTATCGTTTAAACATATAGTTTGTACACATAATACATATATATTAATATATACGCAATATATAAAGGGTGCAACAGAAAATGCAATAGAGGATCCAAACTGCGTCTCATTAACCCGTATAACTCATTTCACATTAATTTTCAAAACCCTCTAGGTGTCAACCTTGAGTATTTAAGCCTACTTTCATCAAAAAACATGAAAACGGCAACCAAATTTTGCTATAGTTTCATCTTTCTAAGTGCAAATCAGTAGAAAATTTTACGTATAAACACGAAGCAGCCAAGGCATGCATGGAGCCAATGGCCCGGCCCGGCCCGGACAGTGGCTTCATCTCCAGCCCTGTGCAAGCACACAAAAACAAAAAGAAAAATGCACTCTCCCTACGCAGGCATTATCCTGTTCAGGTTCGAAGGGACTTTCTCAGCCTCACCTGCCGGAGCAGATACAGGCACCCCCGGTGCGTTTTTATCATCAGTAAATGAGCATTCGACAGAGAAAACCATCCCAAAAACAGTATTTTATTACTGACTACAGCGGCTAGTAAAACATGATGACATAAAAGATGTTTCTCTTAGCAGTTTCGACATTACTAGGATCTAACTTATTTACTTACCTAGTGCTTGAAGACGAGGTTTCAAGAACCTTGTCTTCTTTCTTTTTCCGACTTGGCCAGCCATGCGTGGTAGCTCAGAGATGCTAGACCATATCTCGGAGTTCATGTTTCGCCCGGAAGAAAGGCCTGCCATAAATTAAAAATTTGAACCGGGGAAGGTCAGATGTATATAGTAGAGATAGTGAGGCGAAAACATAAAGTAAAGTAATTGTTCCTCTTGGTTTCGAAATTACATATGCCTCCCTTGTAACTTATTTCCAATTTACAGATACCCCCGTTTGTCAGAACATAACAGGAAAAGTTAATGTGATTACATTAAGTTTTAGAGGAAGTCAATGTACGTAATTGACCCATCTTGATTTCCAAGAACTGCCTAAAGTCACAGAGAAGATAAATATGTACTCACCTTTTTAACTCCTCTTAGATTTTATGTAATCCTCTGGCAAGTAGATTTCACCTCCCGTTTCGCCATGCTGTTCCCCGCTCACAGTCTTCTTCGCAGCCAAAAACTCCGCACTCATAGCATCCATACCATGCTGGACAGCCTGCTCAGCATCCCCATACCCATGCTCCTCAGCATATTTTCTCACATCCTCAGTTATCTTCATTGAACAGAACTTGGGCCCGCACATAGAGCAGAAATGTGCCACTTTAGCACCATCGGACGGGAGGGTCTCATCATGAAATGACATGGCTGTCATGGGGTCCAACGACAGTGCGAACTGATCCATCCACCGGAACTCAAACCTCGCCTTGCTCAGCGCATCGTCCCAGCCTTGAGCAAGGGGGTGACATTTTGCCAAATCAGCAGCATGTGCAGCTATCTTGTACGCTATAACTCCAGCCTTCACATCATCCCGATTGGGCAAACCAAGGTGCTCTTTAGGAGTCACGTAACAGAGGAGTGCTGTCCCAAGAGCTCCTATGTTGGCAGCTCCAATGGCTGAGGTGATGTGGTCGTATCCAGGAGCAATGTCGGTTGTCAATGGCCCCAGAGTGTAGAAAGGCGCTTCGTTACACCATTCCAGCTGTTTTTGCATGTTTTCGGGAATCTTGTGCATTGGGATGTGCCCCGGCCCTTCATTCATGACCTGAATGCATGTAAAAGACTCAATTAGTGATATTGAAGTGAACATCGAATAGTTCATCTATCCTTGTACGTAGGTGAAGATGAGCAATTCAAATCTTTTATCTCATTCATTTGGTATGTAATAGTTTTAACGCCCTCTTTTCTAGATCACACATAGATAGAAATGTTTTCTTCATTACCTGCACATCCTTTTCCCATGCTCGACGAGTCAATTCTCCTTGAGTTAAGAGCTCGGCAAACTGTGCAGTATCATTCGCATCATATATCGATCCAGGCCTCAATCCATCGCCGATGGACAAGGATATATCATATTGATTACAAATATCTAATATCTCATCCCAGTGTTCATATGCAAAGTTCTCTTTGTGATAAGCCAAGCACCACTTTGCATGAATGGACCCCCCACGTGAAACAATACCCGTCATCCTATTAGCCGTTAGAGGGATGTAACGGAGCAACACTCCCGCATGAATCGTAAAGTAATCAACACCCTGCTCGGCTTGTTCGATCAACGTATCCCTAAAAACTTCCCAACTGAGATTCTCAGCAATTCCATTCACCTTTTCAAGTGCTTGGTAGATTGGCACTGTCCCGACGGGTACTGCAGAGTTGCGCAGGATCCACTCACGGGTTTCGTGGATGTGACGACCTGTTGAGAGGTCCATAATAGTATCCGCGCCCCACATTGTGGCCCATTGAAGTTTGTGGACTTCTTCTTCGATTGAGCTCACAACAGCTGAGTTGCCAATATTAGCATTGACTTTGACCAAGAAATTGCGCCCGACTATCATGGGCTCTAACTCTAGGTGCTTCTTGTTTGAGGGGATTATTGCACGGCCGCGTGCAACCTCAGACCGAACAAATTCCGGGTCGAGCTTCTCACGGGCTGCACAGAATGCCATCTCCTGGGTTATAATTCCCTGCTTTGCATAGTACATTTGGGTGTATCTTGGTCCACCCAACTTCTCTCTTCTGTCAATCCATTCTTTCCTCAACTTGGGGAGCCCTATTCGACAAAAGCAATGTTATGCTTAGAGAAAGAAATATTAGAAACAAAGTATATGAAAAATTCATTCTTGGACATGTTTGATCGAGCATTCCTGCTCAGCCTATTTGGAATCTCTAGCATATCAGAATGATATCATATCATATCTATATCCTTATTAGAGAAAAGGTGAAAAAGAAGAAGAAAGAAAGCAATAACTACAGCTCCCCTCCCCTGAAACTCCATTCACAAATATCCCATCTTAGTTTGGAAATTACACATTCCCACCTTATAAATTATTTTCGCATCACAATTAACCGCTTTTGTTGATTAGCGCACATGGTTAAACGACTTTAAAATTCAAACTCTAGTAAACTTTTTGAATTGTTTCCGCATCTTGGACGACTTTATGCAAGTTTCTTAATTTTTTTTTCAGTGTCAATTAAATTTTGAAGATAAAAAAATAGGTACTTGTAATTTTGAAACTAAGAGGTGAAATTTGTGCAGTTACACATAGTTACAGGGGAGGTGAGCGTAATTCACCCGAAACAAATACAGATGTTTCCAACACCTTGCTCTATGAGAATCAAAGTTGACGATCTGAAATCCAATTTGAGACAGGAATACTCACTCATTATTCTAATATTCACCAACACAGAGAAGAAAATGAAATTATTCTACTACGATAATATCATAGTATATCAAAGTATAATAACGCTACCAATGTGTGGGCTGATGTTTTGCGGACCGCTGGTGTCATAAGTGTCAAAATGCGGTTCATCCCCTGCAAGATGGATGCGCCTAAATGGAACTCTCAGCAAATGGCCGGATTGCTCATGACTGACTTCCCTGAAAAGCAAATTTCAACAGATTAAACACTTCTTTCACGAACGAAAAATGTTTACTATCTCAAAGGGTGTTTCAAATTGCCAAAAAAAAAAAAAGAGCTTTAACCAAAAAAATGATATCCTAGAAAACTGCATTTATATACGTGTATTCTTTAGAGCTTCTAGGGAAGCATTCCTCAAAGGATGGAAGCGGGAGAAAATCGGGAGCATTAGGATCCACCGTGTGCTTGCGCTGCTTAACCTTTTCTTGATTGTTAGTCTCGGGATCAAAGGTTAATGTAGCTTTGGCGCTTGAAAAAGAAGCTGCAGGACAGATGTCTTTTCTCCTTATGCGAAAACCCTGTCCGTTCACATCAATCCCATGCAGGAATGAGCTTTTCAGGAGGGAAGATGAGTAATTTCTGTTGTTGCACACAGTTGATGCCAAGCTGGTTTGCATAGATGCCATCACTGGAGTGGCTGTTGGACAAGAAAATAAAAGTGAAAATTGCAAGTTAGCTAACAGATCAAATTACAAGTACAAATTCTATTAGATCATAACCAAAAAAAAAAAAAAAATTACTATTACACGATGATTGAAAATACTAAGACCAGCTATCAGAGAATTTATAATACATAAATGATATGGTGACATGTAATCAGGGATTGCCTTTCTTGAAATTATGTAAGCGCCTACTATATTTCCGATACATAAATGTGAAAAAACAAAACAAAATCCATTAGATAGCTAAAACATGAAAAATGCCCTGCCCTTGATCCTACACAGTTTGCAGTGACGATGAAGAAAGCCATATAATAATTGTCCATATGATGAGAAAAACAATCACAAGACTGCTGTAATAAATATCATACTTCTCTATTTAGCAGTCTTAAGTTTTTAGATGAGGTGATGATTTTAAGACCATACACATGCAAGATAAAGGAGGGTCGGGTTCAAAGTCTCACCACCAGCCAATTATTACAAAAAACCCCACGTGGCCAGCTTCAAATCTAAGTGAAGCACTACAAGAAAACGTAGCTTTGCCGGCGGAATTTTCCGTTGAAATTCAGAAAATCCAGCAGAAGTTCAGCAGACAGGCCGCCGATGGAAAAACCCTAGTCGGATTTTTGATAATCAACGTCCGCCGGATTTCGGCCGGTTTCTTGATAATCAACGTCTCCGCTGGAATGTGTCCGCCGGAAAATGCACGTTTTCATGCAGTGAAGCTTACATGTACAAGCGTTTTAAAGACATTAAAAATGCAAAATTGGTGTTAATATTTGCAAAAATTTCAACTCCATCACCAAGACTTGAAATTTCAGCATCCTTTAACCAAACATTCTATGTGCCAGCATTCTCAACAAACTGATAACTCGTACAACACAAAAACAAATGTTAATTACATCAAAACAAGTTCCGCAAGAACTTCAAAAGCCCTTAAATGCATCTTCTAACCGATTGCGTGAAATGGGCTCAAACCAAACAGTGATCAAGAAAAATGGGAACCCTTTATTCGAATTTGAAGACACAAAAAAGCATGCAAAATGCAATTAAATCATCCATAAAAAATCAGCTTCAAATGATGAAAAAGTTCAAAGAGATAAAAAAAAACGCACACACACACGAACCTGAACCTCAAAGTGATGAATCTTATCTGATTAGATATTTGTGTTTGAATGAAGCAAAACGAACTACCGAAGCAGATTTTTCTACACTGCTCCTCAAAAGTGATGAATCTTATCTGATTAGATATTTGTGTTTGAATGAAGCAAAATGAACGACTGAAGCAGATTTTTCTACACTGCTCGTGGGCTTTTATATGCGAGAAAAAGGGGAAGAAAAAGTGGGACGGAGTCACCCAGAAAGATCGAAGCTTTTTGGGATGAAAAATATCTAATACTCGACGACAAAAAGTACAAGCCGATAATCCCAATTTGACCCCATAATTGTTTCCAATTTGGAAGTTTGCTCATAATGTTTTTATCTTTTTTTACACTTTTTGCCCCTTATCTATCTAGTTTTTTGTTTATCAGTCCAAAAAGCCAATTTTACCTTTCAGTTATAAATGGTCCAAGGGGTGTTTGCAAATACTTAAAAAAAAGTGATTATTTCTGCTTCAATTGAAAAAAAAAATAAATTAAATAAGCTAAAAACTATAAACACAATTCACGTGATTTTTTTCAATTTCTAATTAGTTTTTTGAAATTCAACTATTACTTCTCTTTTTTTTTTTAAATACTACTCATTTTTACTATTCAATTTTTTTTTCAATTTTTTCTATGAATTCAGTTTCTATAATAGTAGAAATCTTTGCAAACTTCCCTGAAGAGTTTGAAGATTAAACATAAAATGCAAAAATGCTTATAATTTGACCCCGTAATGTTTTCAATATTATAGTTTGGTCCCAAAAGTTCTCTTTTTGCTTTCAGACTTTCGTATTTTGTTTCAAAAAGAATATTATTTTCATAATTGCCAACTGGCAAGGCTTGTTTATCTATGGGCCCGTTTGGATGGATTTAAAAAAAAAAGTGTTCATCGAATGATACTTTTCATGGTAGAGCTTTTTTTGTTTAAGACAAACAGTTTCGCATTTTGATACAACAATTAAAAGTGCTTTTATTTAAAACTATTATGAGATGACTTCTAAAAAAAGCCAAAAATGTTTTTTTTTTCTAACTTCTGCTTTTTTTAAAAAGCCTATTCAAAGACAAAGTATATCCAAATAGGCTCTATATTCCATGCTTTTATACGAGCTTCCTTTAGGCAATCTACTAATTTACTTCTTGAATTTTGGAAGACAAAGATGGTCCCTGAGGAATTGGAACATGAAGATGGTCCCTATCGAGAGGAGCTTGATGAGGTTGTCTAAGCAGGCTAGGGTTGCTTGTGTTACCGTCCAGGGCCAGGGTGTTCAATAAGGGGGAGCTGCTGGACTTTGATAACATCTTTTTGTAAGAAAAATTTTGTAATTGCAGGATCGATACACCATGAATTTAGAACACTATATATATAAATTTATATTAGCGTACCTTACACCAAGGTTGATAGTTGATCAATATGGATGTTTAGACAAACATCCTTGGCTAGTTCTTCCTCTCCATCTCTCACCGATATTGACAGCTTTCAATAGGATAAGCGATTATCAGAGTGTGGAGTGGAGAGGGGACCTAGCCAAATATATAATGTAACCCTAGGGCCCTCCCATCATGGACTTTCTAGGATGGGCCTACACCAATTGTCAGACCATGTCTGTTAAAATCAAAGCCTTAACAATAGTGGGTCAAACAAATCAGGCCTTATAAGTCAAGTCCCATTAACCGTATTAATTTAGCCCGTTTTTATTTTATAAAAACAAAATATCCAATTAATAGAAGTCCAAATTAGAATAAAATTCTAACAGTCTCCCACTTGGACAAATATTAATTGACATTTTAATCTCCCAAAAATAATTTATTTGAAAAATGACTCTCGAGCTAAATTACAAGTTTTGACTGTGGCCACATTTTGAAAACAACAATACGGCAAGGGAACAAGACTTCTGCAATCCGGTCCAGTAAAAATCACTAATATTGGATCATGGCGATAATTGCATCCTTAATTGACACAAGACCTTCCATGGTCACAAACACCAGCAATTCCACCGACATGGATTCAGACATGGCGGTGTAGCAAGAAATAGCATCACAACATGACCCAAACACATGCTATTTCATTATCGGTCCTTTGATTTTCTTGTAAGATATGAAATTATGTATCAATATGAAATCCCAAGAAAATCTGATTTTCTTGCAAAATATGAGTTTCTAAAACAATATGAAACTCCAAGAAAATTAATATAGATTTCTTGTAAAATATGAGTCTCAAGGTTAATATGAAACTCCAAAAATCCAACGTGGTTTTCTTGTAAGAAATGAATTTCTAGAACAATATGAAACTCCAAGAAAACCCAATTACTTCTTAGGAAGTCATATATGTCTCGATCGATAATCGGATAACAACATGGTGTCATTTATGAGACATACCCATCTCTTAAGGCCAACACCAAGCCTTAAGATATCAAAAAATGTGTGCACACAAATATGGATTAATCCAAGAGCTTTATATCTTGATGCGCATAGTCCAACTTAACCCTGTAACAAAATGGGTTAAATAATAATATATGAACCAAGTTAAATAGCTGCCACTGTTTCAATATGTCAAGACTTGATTGCATATGCATGTTAAAATTTTGTATATCCCACTTGATGGATATCGACTAAACCATCAACTTTTCAGCAACTGGCCCAAAAAACTATGTGTTCTACCACAATGTTGCTTATCATTGATCAAGTCTATACAAGTGAGAAATTTAACTTCATATATCAACATATTTGAGGATGAATAATCACATGATCATTCTATAAATAAATCCTCAACCAAGAATAGATAGAATCATCAAAGATATATTGTGAGACAACATTCATCAAAATCTACACATATAGTGCATTAGACCCAACACACAAGTATTAGCCTTCAAAATCCTTCATAATAATTTTCCCAACAATTACTTATTCCACTCAAGTTAATAAGTAATTCAATATTAGAAGAATCAATCACTCTAAAATGAGTCTCATCTATATTAATTTAAACTTATAATAATTGAATCAAGAAAATATGCAACAATACACCCCCATCAATCATAAAAGCACATCCAAGTCAAATGATTCAATTATTAGGCCCACTAACAATGACCACATGTAGGCAATTTGAGAAATCAACAATCAATTTCAAATCTTATGGGCCAAGTCATAGTATCAAGCAAGAGTTTATTTCTCCAAGCATTCCATGAAAATAATAAGACATTATTGTGCTTGGTTTATCAAATAACTCAGACAATCAGTCAACAATTTATTGACCATTTAATATTCCAATTTGTCCAAAATAAGAAGTTCTATCTTTAAATTTTCAATCACAACTTTTCGGCTAAAAGAGAACTTGAATGCTACAAAAAATTAGAAATTGAGAATTTTCAAGTTCATCATATTATTAAGAAATTTATTTGAAACAACGAGAGTGAAGGATTTATCCTTATCGACACACACCCCCTTTTGAATAAATTTCTTAGTAGCAAATTTTGATTGAATCATTCACGGAACTTCTCACTGATCAAATATTTTCTCACAATTGACCATTTACAATAATGATCCATATATATGACTCCCACATATCATTGTAAGTCATGGATTATAACAAGGTCCATGTATTCCCAACATAAATATCAAACTGAAAACTAGAAACTATATATATTAGTTTTCCAGGATTAATTAAACAATTCAATAACAATCACTTTCGCAACAATCAAGAAACACAAAATGTCCTTCTCCAAAATCAAAACAAAGATATCTTTGCTATATAAAATTTTCAACTATTAGATCCTAATGTGATATTGAAAGTGATTATATCAATTAGATTTAAATTGAGAAACGTAATAAGTTGGGCAAAATTTTTCTCTTTTAACTCTTAAACATATAGACTTGGGTATACAAAAAAGAATATGAATTTGCTAAATCGCTTTCTCATGAAGCACTAGTAATAAAATATAGGATCAATATTTTCAAATATTGCACAATAGATCCCAATTGAAATCCATCATTAAGATTTCAAATAAACTCTCTATTAAATACATGAACTTCACCTTTCTTCAATACAAGAGGAAAGCCAAGAACAAAAACATAATCAAAGAAGTCTCTCAAGGTATGACACCAAATATTATTCATACCAATTACTCATAACTATCAGGATGATAAGTAAAGTTTAATAATATGTACACCTTTAAGATAAATGCAGAATTTCAAATATGTTCCCAAATATTCACAATCAGTATGATACTTCACTATTTGAAAAAGAATTTTCCAAATATATTAGAATCATTTTCAAGAAAACAACTTGCATTCTAAGAAGACAATTACGGTGAAATAAACTGAGTGTAAATCCGCACACGAACCACGAATGGTTCCTCTTAAATATTATGGAGAAACTATTCTCAAATATATCAAAAGATTAGAATGTGAAAGCACCATAGCCAATAATTTGGTCAAAGTTTGAATAATATTTATGAGACTACTTGAAAATGTTAATTTCAATTAACAATGTGATTATTTCCACTCTCAAGTGACCAAAGCATTTCGTCACCACATGAAAGAATTTCTCTTTAATATATTTCATGAAATAACTTTATCAAGAGGAGGAACTCTATAGTATTCATGAAAATAATTACACAGTACATATAACAAATACTTTGGAAAACCAACAAATAAGCTCTTTTGTTACTTCTCATGGTCAAAAGAAACAAATCATATTTTATAAAATTGAATTAAATTCAATTTTCAAAGCTACCAATGGTAGTTGTTTCATTCAAATATTCTATTCACATATGGACTAAACAAGCCCATTTATCTAAAGGTTTTTAGCCTGTTGGATCTTTACAAACATTAACCACATAATGTATCTCTTATTTGATCAAATAATGAATGAGTTTATGTAACTTTTATAACCCCTCTTTATTGTGGAAAATCAAATTTTCTACTTATCCAAAATTAATATCTTCTATGATTCCGTTCATATATATGAACACAAATCCTTACGTTCAAAAACTCATCAGCTTTGACAATGATTTTCACATAATCAAACTCTAGGATAACAAACTGATGATGCACATCATTCATATCAACTATAGAGATATTAAACCTTAAGATTTGATTTGAACTCTTAAGATGTCTAAAATCCTTCAATCATAAAATACTTCTTATCGCGAAATCAAAAGCAATATTTATGACATCAAAATCACGAAATAATAGATTCTTTTGGCACACAACTCTAATTTTGCACTCAAATCAAATAGATAGAGCCGACTCCCACAATAGTCGGATCATTGCTCATTTGCGTATGAATTGGCTTTTTCAACAATTAGGAGACTCAAGTGATGATTCTTATTATTCAAAACAAAGCACTCTATCAAAGCAACAGCTTTAGAGATTTTGTTAAATGCAAGGCTATGTCTGTATTGGTAAATCTCACGATAAATAATATAGCATGCCCATCTCATATTGCCTTTTAAAGTCCGAAATAAACTTACTCTTGTTGAGTAACTTAGAACAAACGCAAATATCTAACAATAGACCATCTTATCCCACATATGGAATAATAAATGAAACAAAATGAAATATGTTGATATGTAAATAAAGCAAGCCCAAATATAATATCAACCAATGAGATTGAGAGCTCTTATGTGACAACAAACTCCCCTTTGGGCAAAGTATGCCACACACAAAGGCTCTTTTTTCCAAAGTGTGATTAACACGAATGCCACAATAGCCATGTAATGAGGGGTAATAAACTTAAGACAATAAATCTTATTTATTAGAGGATCTAAGCATACTATGACAAAACTCTCCTTTGGGCAGAACAAACCCTCTAAATTAGCATATCCCCATCAATATGTTCTTACACTACCACCATTCAAGTCCACATCAACAGTCCAAATCAACAAAAATGCAATTGATTATTATCAATAGGCAATTAATTGGAATAAGCTTGAAAAAAATATAGTTTTATTCCTCTAAGAGTCCAACATGTCATGACAACTCCCCTTTGGGCAGAGTAGTCACACATGATAGGTCCCTCCGTGCAAGAACGGCATAGGACTACCCTGGTCTTTGAAAATTGCCTCCTTTGGGAGACGAACTTTCTAAACTATTGTACCCTAACAATATGTTCTGCACCAACAAATCAAAACTACCACACATGTCATACCTCCTTTAGGCAGGTAAGAATGCATAATAATTTTATCAACTCGAACTATGCATGTCACAAATTTTACAAGTCTCAATAAATAGAACACTTTGGTGTAACTACCTATCTCAATTCATAAAATTAGCACATGACCGAGTTAAAAAATAATTACCTAACTTGCACACGAACAATATGTATGCAAGACTCCCACAAAATCAAGCACAAAAACAATATGTGGTTATGAGAGTTATAAGAATAATCAGTTGCATTCTATTTTTCACAAAATCCAATTCGTTTAATTAGATTTTAGAAATACAAGGGGTAATATGATACTCATGATTAGCAACTAAAGAATCTTGTATCATGCATAACCAAAAAAATCATAATTTAAATTAATGCAGCTAAAAGCAATCTGAATCAAGACTTACATAATATTAGCTGAATTAGCTATTTTCCATAATCTCAATCAGCCTTTCAATATAGTTTTGTTGAACATTGCAAAGAATAAGTATCCATGCTCATTTATTATTATTTTAACTAGGTTCTCGGTCAATTTTTCGAAAACCGTGAGAAAATAAAAACCACCAAGTTCCCATTCAATTCACATGTCAAAACAAGAATTCGATGAAACCAATCAATATGCTCTGGGATATATATATATATATATATATATATATATATATATATATATTTGACAAGGTTCTAAATATCAACAAATGCTTGTTACAAAGTCATCCAGCTAATGAGGTGTGGCATGCTGGTTCATTATTTCTGATCTCGTATGCACTATTTGTTCTTATGTCAAGATCTTTGTATGCTAGTGTTAACAAAATGGAATGAAGTTTTGGTGAAGCATCTAATGTCAAACATGTCCAGTAGAAGTGTAATTAATTGCACCGATATTGCATCACAGAACCATTTTTTTGTTTTTAGATAACTTTGATGCATCTCTAACTACTTTCACATGGGACATCTTTTTTTTTTCTTTGACTAATTTGATTTTGTATGTTTCCAGCATTGGAGGTAATTTGTAACATGACTCCATGACAAAACAGAAACAATGAAGGAAGCACACTTGACACGCACACCAAGGTTGAAAAGTAGAATACATGACCCTTATGAATTTCGACAGGCACGATGCGTGATTATTGAAGATGTCTTTCTTCTATAAATCACAATCTTATTAATCGAAATCAAAGTAGAAGCCACATGTCGAAAATTTCAATTTGGCGAAGAATTTCGATCCATAATCCAATAAATTAAATCTAATAATAGATAATAAAAATTAGAGTTTTAAATTCATAAGTGTCCTGCTCTGATACCAACTGTAAGAAAAATTTTGTAATCGCAGGATCGATACACCATAAATTTAGAACATTATATATATAAATTTATATTAGCGTACCTTACACCAAGGTTGATAGTTGATCGATATGGATGTTTAGACAAACATCCTTGGCTAGTTCTTCCTCTCCATCTCTCACCGATATTGACAGCTTTCAGTGGAACAAGCGATTATCAGAGTGTGGAGTGGAGAGGGGACCTAGCCAAATATATAATGTAACCCTAGGGCCCTCCCATCATGGACTTTCTAGGATGGGCCTACACCAACTGTCAAACCATGTCTGTTAAAATCAAAACCTTAACAATAGTGGGTCAAACAAATCAGGCCTTATAAGTCAAATCCCATTAACCGTATTAATTTAGTCCGTTTTTATTTTATAAAAACAAAATATTCAATTAATAGAAGTCCAAATTAGAATAAAACTCTTAACACTTTTTGGCTAGTGTGTGTTGGTTTTTTTGAAGTGTTTTATGGTTTGGTTTTGATGTATTGGTGGGGATTGGAGTGATGTATGGTTGTGCGTGGGCTTAGGTGGGGGGAATGGGAGGGGGATTTTGCTTCTAAGTAAAAAGTTATGAGCTAAGGCAAGAAAATATATAGAAAGTTAATTTATAACTTCATCATCCTCTAAATTATTGCTTTTATCACTTATTTTATATTGTATATATATATGCCATGTGCACAAAAATATTCTTTAAATTTTAAATATATATTTGAGTGGATTTTTTAAACTCGATGTACGTATGTAAAACGCAATAAAAAATGCAAAGTGATTCGAAAGATAGCTAGTCAATGCTCGATGATCATTGCAATTTGAATAGTTTACTAATGATATTGTATTGCTTATTTTACATCATAGGACCTCATCTGTATAAAATATCTACTCAAACACGTGTAAATTCTGCTAAATCTGCTGTTAATTTTTGGTTGAGGTACTCGATGTTACCCTCACTTAGGCCAACTTTTGATGATGTATTTCACAACAATTTTGGTTGGGGAAGAGCGTGACGCGTGTTATCTGGATCATTTTTTATATTGCCCGTCAAGTGTCTAAAAATTCTTGATATATTGCTTAAAAGTTTATTTTGGCCACTTTAGCCTCTCAAGACTTCACAAGAAAATTTTCTATTTGGACACTTGATATTCCAATTACCAAAAGAATTCCCTCGATAGAGAGATATGGAGAGAGAGGGAGAGAGGTGATGTTGTCCACTATATTTTTTTTTATTTTTATTAAAATACACATCGAATGGCGAACAAATTATTTTTTTTTAAAAGTACTAAAATGAAAATATGAGCTTCATCAACCTCATTAAGAACAAAACTCGTGTTGAAAGTTGCATGTAGATGAGTAATGTTCATAGTTATTCAAAAGATTTAAAAAAAACAAAAAGTAGACAATTGTGTCGTAGTTTTGACAATTTAATTGTCAGACCAAGAAAATAGAATTTTGAGATTTGGGGGACTAAAATGAGAATACTGTAATTACAATGTGGGGTCAAACTGAAGTTCTACAAGGACTTGAGTTATAATAAGCATTTATTACGTCTACTTTTTATAAGGTATCTCAAGTTAATTGTATCAATAATAATAATAAAAATAAGTATTTGTCACGTCTACTTTTTATAGTGGAATCTTCTCTCTTTTTTTTTTGTGAAACATTTTTGTGTTTGGAATGTAATAATTTAAAATTATTCTAAAATGGTTTTTTTTTAATTTTTTTTATAAGTTGTTGTGGAGGGTTTCATAAAAGAACAAAGTTGAGCTTTTTGGCTGACTTTTATTTTTTGAAAGTAAGTTCAATCAAATACTATTTTTTTTAATTGAAGTATTTTTTTTTTTTTTTTTGGTTTAAAAACAATTGCTCTTCTTTTGGAAAACCCCAACTGGACCCTCAATCTTACAATAAGTTTCAAAATTTTGAACTCTCATTTTGAGCTAATTTTTTTAATTTGTCACATTGAACATATAATTCAACTAAAAGAGTGTTTGGCTGAGCTTATAAGCTTCAACTAAAAACATCTTATAAGCTGTTTGGGAGCTTATAAGCTTTTTGAAAGTGTTTGGTAATTTTTTTTAGTAAATGAGCTTATAAGTTCCAAAAATAAATTGTTATAAGCTCCAAAAAAAAAAAAAAAAAAAGCTCCCACCAAGTTTTTTCAAACAACTTATAAGTTGTATAATGCTAAAAGATAAAATAGCATAAATATATATTTTTTTTTCAGGATTACATTGCTACTATCTCAAAAAATATTTATTTACATGAAATTAATTTTTATTTTATCATTATTACACTTTAAAAAACATATAAACTCTAATTTTTTACCAAATAAAATTACAGCTTATAAGTTCCAAAACATCCTATAAGCTACATGATCTTATTTTATCCAAACACTTAGGAACTTATTTTTAAAATAAGATGTAGGAATTTATAAGCTCCAAAAATATTAGCTTATAAGCTCTACAAGTTTTTTGAAATAAGCTTAGCCAAACACTATCTAAAACTCATTAAAGTCCTTTTCTTAAATTATCATCTCAAGTTCAAATCTTTCCATCATAACACAATCGTAATTATAGGATAATTTATGATCCAAGATGAAGCTGAGCAAAAGAACTTATACCACATTTTCCCATATTTAGTTTCCCTGCTTGCTTAAGCAATTAGCACATTCAATTATTTGAAGAAAACAGATTTTAAAAAAATAAAATAAAAGTTTACAGACGAAATATATGTGCAAGTCAAGTGGACATTAATTTTATCAATAAATTGAGTTCAGTTGCATAATTGTTTTTAATTAGAAATTGGGCCATGGACTCATGGGGGATTGTGCAGCAGATTTTAATCTGATATGATGAGCAGGCCCAAACAAGAGTCTAAGACTCTTAGCCCATGTATACATGAGTGTACGTCTTTCATCTTAATTCGATTTGGATGTACCTAATAAATTATAAATTACTAGCAGATGTGATATACTTCATGCATGTGTAAAATAAAAATAAAATATATTATGATCACATGTTTAATAAATTTATAATAATATATATTATGGAAACTAAAAAAATTGATTGAAAACTAAAATTAGTTTTATTATTAAAAATATCAATAAAAGATAAAGTAAATTAAATATTAAAGATAAAGATATGCGGGAAGAGGGAGAAAAGAAAATAGAGAGAAATAATATATCAAGTAGAAAAGAGGATAGAAAAAATAGGAGAGAGGATAGAGAGGGGAAAAAAAGAAAAAAATTAGACCAAAAACATCAATGTGCTTGTGCTTTATAAAAATGTATAGAATAAATTATAGGGCAAATTACGTCTACACCTCTTGAGGTATAGTATAATTATAAATTAATTCCTCTTTTTTTTAAAAAAAAAGTATAAATACCCCTTCAAAATTTAAGATTTTTTTGTAAACACTAATAAAGATTGTCCAAAAGATAATTTTCTTACAATTATAGTAGTCAACTTGGTCCAACAGATGCGCCTCATCGAATCTGACAAAAATCCCTCAATCAATTTTACTGTTCCACCAACTTTCAAAAAAATAATTTCATTGTTTCTTTTTTTTTTTTTTGGTGGTTTGGAGGACCTCTTATCTCCACTTCAATTTTCTTGAACCTTCTATCCCATGTCAACTTGAGCCCCTGTCACAATGCAAGCAACATGGGCTCAAATTAGCACGAGATAGAAGGTTCGAGAAAATTGAGATTGTACAAGAGTGGATCCACTAAAAACAAAATTCACTATATATTACCACAACCACCACCAAATATTATCATCTATAATTCGATACTACAATTACTTTATTATTTTTTTAATCTGACTTCAAATATAGTTTCTACATTTTAGACTTGTTAAAATCATATGAATCTCATCTCAAAAGTCCGTCAAAAATACCAGAAATGCTACTCACACTTATGTCTAGCCTTGGTGAAGGTTAAATTTTATTAAACTAATACATGAAAGGGTATTTATAATTTTTAAAACCACAATGACTTAATTGTAATTTTTAAAACCACGGTGACTTCTTTATAATTACATTATATCTCAAGAGACGTAGACATAATTTGCCCTAAATTATATGATGTGTCATACGCTTATCACGTGATTATTGTTAGCATACAAACTCAATATGAGCTAAAATTTCCCAGTTTGTGTATTTTTAGCACAAGTCGTAGCTTATATATCTTCCTAAAATATATATTAATAACTCAATAATTGCATATTCACTTGCCACGCAATTAGTATTAACGTGAACTAATTTGATTCGTGATAGAATGTTGCCAAGTATATATTTTCTACCCGAACTTAGTTTGGCCACACTTAACAACTTATTTGAATTAAATTAAGTCTGACAAGAATAATATTATGCAAGTTGCAATTCATTTATTTTCAAAACGATCCATGTACTATTTATTATTTATTTGATTGACTAATTTGACCAACGTTCCTCGAACAAACCTGAAACGTAGTCGATCGTGCTAGGGTGCATATATATATATATATATATATATATATATATCTTTTAGAGAGAGTCATTAATCACAAGTGAATTATCTTTTAGAGAAAGCCATTAATCACAGATGAATTACACTTGACAGAGTCATTAATCACAAGTGAATTATCTTTTAGAGAAAGCCATTAATCACAGATGAATTACACTTGACATATATATATATATATATATATATATGTCAAGTGTAATTCACCCATCACATTCTAGTTTAAAGAAAAATAAAAATAAAATTATTGAGGAGGAATGAAATTTTAGACTTGCCTTGAAATAGACACAAAAGGCACAATTCCAGCCATGAACCAGGAGTCCGTTGCTGGCTAAACCTATGCTATGGCCCCAACAATGGATGACCTTTCAACCCAACCAAACACGCACTGATATTTTCAAGTCCTCTTTCTCGTATTCTCATTTTCCCTTTTTACCCCAAGTTGTTATATATATATATATATATATATATATATGTATAGAGAGAGAGAGAGAGAGAGTTGAAATGTATTGAAGTGTCAACACGCAAAGCAATAGGGAGGTTGTGGGGCTCTCACAAGAAAGGAAAAGCTATTAACTCAGGTCGTGTTTGGCAGGGAAAAAAGACTCATAAAGTTGCGGTGGACAACTTTGAAATTGACATTTTTTTGGCTCCTCTCTTTTTTGCCTCACACCAACCCCTCTTTTCTTCTTCTTCTTCAACTACTTCTCCCATTGTTTTAACCCATACCGCTAATGGTTTCGGAATAGCTTCAAGCCAAATATATGGTTTTCATAAAAATTAAAAAAAAATCAATATCATAACAATATTACTCTTATATGCCACTTAAAATTCAAATTTCAACAAAAAAAAGCATAAGATCTTTTTGGCAAATAATTCAGTGAAAACTTATTTCTGGCGGGCACCAAATATAGCCCAAACAACATTGAGTGGATATGAATTTCTTCGAACCATCAAAAAAAAAAAGCATATGAATTTCTTCAGTATAGAGTTGGACCTTAGTATCTATTATCCGCAGACCTACTCCCCTGGATCTCATCACCAGGAATTGAAAATAGTAAAAATTGAGATTCTTGATTTCAACTTCATTCCCCTGAAAATAGACCCCACCTCCCCCCCCCACCCCACCATCACCGGCCGCCGTTGCCTCCATGTCCCTCCACCTCCGGCCGCCGCCACCGCCACCGCCGGTGGGCTACGAGCACCACCATCAGGCAGAGATCAAGAACAAGCATTAAAAAGAAAGCCCAGTTTCCACACAACACTTGCTCCCAATATGGAAAACCTTAAAAGGCACCTACTGAATAATAGTTGAAATCAAAATTTTCATGTTTTGAACATCATCCCTTTGAAGATCAGAGGTTCTTCACCCTGACTCAGGCCGGCTTCCGCCCCACTCCCCTTCTTCTCCGGTCACCACGGCAACAAACACCACCTCCACCACAAGCTAAAATCAAGAACCAAAAGAAAAGAACCATGCCAGTCTCCACAAACAACTTGCTCCCACTAAAGAGACAAAATTGAAAGCACGGCTTAACAGGAAATTGAACAAGAAGAAATAGAGAAAATTGGGCACAGTTTTTACTACCTAACAAACATAAATTATGATTTATTACTACTAATTACTTCCACTGATGGTACAAACTCGTAAACCCCAAATCATCATCATCTTCTTCATAATTACAACCAAGTAAGCTACAAAAAACGCCTCAGCATATATGCTAACATAGGCTTCAACAGTTTCTGCAGCTTACCCCCACCCAGACACCAACCCAAAGAACCCATTTTTACATATTTATAGAACTAATATATAAGTGAAAGGACACATTAAACTTTCCACCAACTTCACAACCCCAGATGATAAAACCTACATAAATAGATTACAGATACAACAAGACAGGAAAAAAAAAAAAGGATGAGATAAACCCTAGATATTAATCCAACTTTTGCTCAATCAAATTCCTTCTCATATCTCTGCTCTTGAGGTTCCGGGCATCAAAAATCCCTTGTTCCGTATTGTGAAAAAATATATACGGTTGGAATTAAAAGGTACCCGAAGAATTTCAAATCCCAAAAAGCGAGTTTCGCCCAAATTTCAACTGAATCGTGTGTTGAGTCAAGTTAAGTCGAGCTCAATCGAGACGAAGCAAACGCCTCAGATCCTTGGTTGCCGAATCCTCGACCAGCTTGCTTTTGCTGTCGTTTTGCATTTTCTTGTTGAAGAAGGAAGGAAGCGGTAGCGATCGAGGAGATGGCGATAAGGAACACGCCGATCCCGCGTACACATCCGGCAGCGGCGGCGGAGACAGGCGGATCTGCTTCTGCAACATCTCCGGCGACTCGGGCCCGATTCTTGCGGTGCCCAAAACCACCAGATCGTCGGCCAGTTTGGGCTTCGGAGACTTTGCCTTCGGGTTTCCACCCTTGATTTTTGCGGTGAGCGAATCAAAGGACTCGCCTCTTCTCAACAGGGTCACCTGCCCCATGGCAAGGCCTCCGTTGGCGCCGTCGTCCCTCCGCCGGGTCTCGGCGGCGCCACCGCCGCGGTTAGCTTTCTTTGTTGAGGAATTATCCGCCGTCGCGTTGATTTTTTTCTTGTCGGGCTTGGGAGACGTCTTCCTGTTGGCCGTGTTATTGCTCGGCTTCTTGTTAACAATCAAGTGGGTCAAGTTTCCGTTGCCGGCCAAATTTCTCCGGCGGTGAAACGCCGGCTGAGTGACTCTGAATCTCTCAACCAAAACATGCTGCGGCCTCAAAACCTCCGTTCCCATATCTCTCGACACCCCGCAAAAATGAACAAATTTAACACACAGAAATGAACCCTAGAAGGAAATCCTTAGCAAAAAGAAATGAACCCCACAAAAAATAATAATAATAATAATTATCCCCCAAAAAAGAAATCAAAAGGGCTTTCAGAATTAAAGATCTTGTTAGAGGCTAGAAGAGAGATTAAATGATCCTCCTTTCGGCTTTTAACCAAACTCCTCTTCCTCAACAGGGAGGGAGACTAAATTTTTTCCTTCTTGTTTGATTTTTCTTTTCCTCTGTGTATTTGAAGCGTAATGCCATTGTAAGTATAGATAAAATGGTTATATATAGCAAAAATGTTGAGAGAGAAAGCTGAGGAGAGAGGCTTCTGACCGACCTTCCGCTGAGACGCGTGAACAAAATCAAAGAAGAGAGAGAGAGAAATGAAATGAAAAAAAGGTTAAAACGGGCCGCCGGGTTTGATTAGTCTTTTTCTTTTTCTAGGGTTGGAGTGGACCGGGTCGTGATGTGGGGCCCGTTATTAAATCAATTTAACGCCGTTAAGATTTTTGTCGTTTAGGTGGGGTCCAGTTGGGTCTCATGCTTTTTGGCTTGTCGGGTGCCATATTTGCATTTTATTTCGTCTAATTTATTCGGTAAACATTATTTATTTATAATTTTTTTGATATTATCTCCGTTTTTACATAAATAATGGCAATATAATTTTTTATATGGATTAGAATTATTGGGGTTTATGTATACCCATGCTTTGAGTAATCATATGTTGGGTATTCATATACCCAATTTATTTAAGAAAAAAAACTTAAATTTTTATTTCACTTTGTGCTTTTTGTAACAATTTGGACTAAAAGTAATTTACATTTTGAACTATAACCGAATTTACATATTTTATTTTTAAACATGTTTTCATTACATTTTAACAAACATATTAAATAAAATTTACACTTTGTCATCAACTGTACTTTTGACTAAAATACAATAGAATCGATGTTTCGTCTACACCAGATGGCCTCCTCTACACCACTATTAATCTTGTCTCAACACCTCAAAACAATTTTAAAATTTAAAAGTTTTTTATTAATAGTTTTCACCTTTACCGTTATCAATCACTTTTTTAGCACCTTTTTTTTTTCAAAAAATGATTTTGGCATGTAAATGTTGTTAATTTTTTGCATGCAATCCTGCTAATTTTGTGTAACCAAGTGCAAAGAAAAAATTAGTGACTGAAATGTAAAAACAATAGTGATTCGGAAGGCGAAATCTTGTTATTTTTAATAGTTATTTAGTTAAATTTAAATTTGGTGAGGCATAGATCTCAATATATGGTCTATGAGAGCTGAAAAAGACTAATTTTTCAAGTAACAACTTAATATAAAAATTCAATATAATTATTCAATCCCATTGACCTTGACCATGGTTGTCGTTTGACACAATGTAAACAAATATTTCATTATATTAATTTATATATTTTATTTACATTATACTTTACATTATTTAGTTTAATTTTATTAATCTATTTTAATACATAAATTCATAAACATAATTATGATTTATAATGATATAAAGGTATAATTGTCATTTTCTTTCCTTCCACTTTTCCATTCAAACAAACAAGAGAAAATAAATAGATTTTTATTTTCTTTCCATCTGTTTTCCTTTCAACCAAACATACCTGTGGAAAATTAAAATCCACCCATTTTCTTTCCTTTCGTTTTCTTTCCTCTCATTTTCTTTCCTCCCTATTTTCTTTCCTCTGCCAAACGCACTGTAAGGCTTCGTTTGGTAGGGTGGAAAATGGGAGGAAGGGGAGGGGATAGAAAGAAATTAAAAGAAAAATATGTATTTTCCCTTGTTTGGTTGTGGGAGGAAAATGGAAGGAAAGAAATTGAGGATGGAAAAATAAGTATGGGGCCCACTAATTTTTTTTCCACCCAAAATCGGATAGAAAATGAGAGGAAAATAATGCAATGATATCTACAAAACAAGATTTTCAAAATTGTCCATATGTATAACTAGGTGTTGAAATAATATTGTTTCTTCTACCAGTATGAATCTTTGTATTTTTAAATAGCAAATACGACGTGTTCATTAGTATAATACATTAAAATATATTTCACATACTTATTTATTTTATTTTTATTAAATTATCTACGACATAATTATATTTATAACTTAATTATATTTATAATTATATAAGATTGTAGTTGTCATTTGACACAATGTAAACAACTATTTCATTATATTAATTTATATATTTTATTTACATTATACTCATTTAGTTTAATTTTATTAATCTATTTTTTTGAGACAAATTTATTAATCTATTTTAATATATGAATTCATAACATAATTATAATTTATAATGATATAAGGATATAATTGTCATTTAGTACAGAAATCATTTTTTTTCCTTCCACTTTTTCATTCAAACAAACAAGGGAAAATAAATAGATTTCTATTTTCCTTCCATCTGTTTTCCTTTCAACCAAACATACATGTGGAAAATTAAAATCCACTCATTTTCTTTCCTCCCTATTTTCTTTTCTCTGCCAAACGCAGTGTAAAGAAAGAACGTGGGAATTGGCCTTCAACTAAGCCACAAGTATACTCGAACCCTAGTAAGCTTAAGCTCATATATGTTTAATCGATCTGGATCTCGAAGCTTTATTTCAATAAGAAGAGCCAATCTTCTTAATGTGGGAATCTTCCCTAAAATACATCATTACTCAACCATGAGACTTGATATGTCCGCATCAATATTATGGCGATGATTGCAGTAGCTCTTAGACAGTAAAGCCAATAAGAAATGGAGAATTGGAGCCAATGTCACCACCCCACTTAAATCATAGATGATGCTAACTGGTCGACAAGCTAAATAATCACTCTTGCTAAACACATGATACTGCGATAACTGAATATCTCATCAACTTAGAATTTCAACCACTATAAATGTCCCTCAATTATAAATGCCTTCAGTATGTCAAGATTAAATCCTTTCTATGCTCTATTTCAACCATTGTATTCGACCAATTTGATAACGTATGCGTCAAAAGGCCTTAACTCTTGATTGAGAGCAATTCAAAATAGCTTAATAAATGTTTCCTACTTACCAATCGGGCTTCCCTACCCATCCAAGTTGGGGGTCGGTCTTGTTGAACAAGTTAAGTCAGAAAAATAAATTATATTCGAATTGTATTTTGTGTAGCTTGCTAATTTTATTTTTGTTCAACTCAAGTTCAAGTTGATTCTCATAATTTAATCAATTTTGACCAATTTCAAATAATCTTTGAGCCCGTTTAGATGCATTTTTTTAAAGAATAAGTACTTTAAAGTAAAAAATCATATTTAGATGGGCTTTTTTATTTTATTTATAAAAAAATAAGTTAGAAAACAAAAGGCTAAAAAGTTTTTTTTCCAGAACACGGAGATAGTTTCAAATAAAAATACCTTTTAAATTTTTTTTTATTAATATATTTAATCGTAAACTGCTTGATTTAATAAAAAAAACCATTCAAAAAGTATTTTTTTAATTTATCAAAACACACATTTTATCTGTCAATTTTAAATTAAATATAAATCAACTTAACCGGATGTTCAATATAATCAAATACTATGATCATCATATTGTCATATTTCAAGTTTTTTCAAGTTTTTAACTACCAAATATATATATATATATTTCAAGGTTTTATCATCTCAAATCTTGATTTAGAGAATCATCATAATCAATATAATTTTCCTAGTTGTCTCGCCTTAAAAAGGGAGTTAAAAAGATGATAGGATCTTTTATTCTAAAATTATACTTTATATTATATTTTATAATTCACATTCATATTATATGTATAAAATTATTTTTTTAATTTTATATTTAATTTGAGATTTTTATACTTGATATATATTTATAAATTAAAATGGAGAATGAAATATAATTTTAAATAGAATATATCGTCTAATTAAAAAGTGACTGCACAGAACTGGAGGAGAGCTTAGCTAGCCGTCCGGGAGACTTACCCGGACCCCTAATTTTAAACTCGGTTAACGGCGTCAATGACAGAAATAACGGCGAATGCCTTTGTCTGATTTTCGGGCAATCAATAATTTAAGTGGGGTCCGCATAATGTGCACAGTTCATGTTGATCTGTAACCTGTCCGTGGGCTGTGCTCCCGTTATATGTCGGTTTCCTTCTCATCAAACGTCACCAGTTGTGTTTCTCCACGTGTCAGATAAGTATGAACTTGTGTTGTGTGGAGTAAACTATTATCTTTATGGTAAAACTAATTCTCAAATTTACTAATTTACTCCACTAGAAAAACTGAGGTCAGGTTGGATATATTTATGGAATTATTATATTTTTTTTCTAAGGGAAGTGAATAAGTATAAAAATATATAATTAAGAAAAATAATTGAGGCAGCATTTAAATTATGAGTATTCATCTTAAAATATTAGATTATTGATACAATTTGAACATATACACAGTGAATTATAGTGGTGACAGTCATAGATGGAGTTATGGGTCGTCCGGTGCCCTAGTCTCTTGTCTCTCCTTGTAAATTTACGTTGAATTAAAATTTATATAATTTTTTTTTCAAAATTTTAAAATTTGCACCTCGTCCTAAACCCTACCAATATATATACATATATATATAGATATAAGAAAAAGAGGGTAGAAAAAAAATTATAGAAACATATTTAATATTTTATAAAAATGTGATTTTACCCCATAAAAAATCGTACGATTTGTCAAATGGCCCTAACAAATCATTTTCTCAAGTATTCTAATACGAAATCTCAATTTACAATAATTTTTCTTATTATTATCATCATTAATATGAATAAATTGATTGTACATTAATGGTTTATAAATTATTACAATCAACATCCATAACGATTAACAATACATCAATCAACAATTACTACGAATATATTGGAGATAATAGCCCTGCATCAACTCTAGTATTTTATTCTCATTAAATTTTATTTGACCAATTCTTCATTTGCTAATTTTTTGCATGTTATTTTATGTCTAAAAAGACTTTTTAAACCACGGTTTAAAATTAAGATTAATTGGCTATTGAGGTTGTAGTCTAGTGGTGAAAGTTCGAATCAATATCATTGAGGTATTGGGTTTGAACCCTTTAGTCTCCTTCCCTTTTTCTTTAAGTGTGTGTGCGCGCGCGCGCTTGTATAACGTTTCGATTGATATATATATATATATAGGATGTCCCAAATTAATTGTATAAAAAAAAATATTAACTGGGTTGTGAAAACAAATAAGACAAAAAAAAACAGAAATATAAAAAAATGAAAAATGAAACAAAATTGCAGGCTAAAGAGTAGGTCAACAATCTCCAACACAAGATTAAATAATAAAGCAACCTCAAAACATATTTCATTATTTCATCATTAGATTCAAACTACCGAGCTATTTTTGATAATTACATTACAACTACCATCAATTTGACTTTACATCAGAGGGATTTCAACAAATTGTAGGAGCCTTATATTTAAGTAAAGTTTTATAACCAAAATATCTATGAAAATAATTATCATTTAAAAAAAAAAAAAAGCAATTTAACCAATTTTTTTTTTGTTATTTTAGAAACTCGATAGCTATTTTTGACTGAATTACTCTTGATTTTTTAGATTAAACACTTAACGATTGATTTGTATTAATAATTTTTTTAATATGTAATTTTCCTTTTTAAAAATTGGAAATCAAGATATATAAATTATGAAAACATATATTTTTCTTTAAGATGTGTAAGTTAGTATTGAGATAATTTTATTTTGAAAAAAAAAGTAAAATAATTGTAATTATTTTGATTAGAAAAATGAATAGTCTTTACACGTATAATCACAAACTGGTATAGGTAAATAATAATAACAACTTATAATTAAGTGTAAAAAATACTGTAATAAATTCAAGGGTAATTCCGTCTATAAATTGCGTAAAAGTTAATAATTGGGCTCTATAAAACGAAACAGGGGTACTGAATTTTTTGGGTTTTATGAAAATTATTTTGAACGAAAGTTTAATTTAAAAGAGTTTTGTATATTTATATCAGTTGTCATCCTTAATATCTTATTTGATAATAAGTGAACTTATATATTAAAAAAGGTCACTAGTTTCCTTCAATTTTTCTTTTTTTTTTTTTTTTTTAGGGAAAATTAGAGTTGTCTTTTGTCAATATATAGTACATACGTTAAAATTTTAGTTCAAAATTGATTTAAGTTTATAAAATGTATTTATATTTGTGGGTATAATACAACAGCATATATATACACGTGTGACCAACTATCAGTTGGTCTAGCTGAATAAGGCGCTAGATTCCTTAAACAACGTCCAGAATTCGAATCCTAGTGTTGTGAATGGAGTAATTGGATTGGGAGAATTGCCCCTATAATGAACTTCTGCAGTACCCGATCCGAATTAGTCAGTTAATGAATCGGAACCGAGTGATTAATATCAAAAATATATATGTATCTATATATATATACACGTGTGATGCACGAACATAAATTTGGTAGAATGAATATATACTAAACCAATTTGATTATGTTTTTTATGCTTTAGGAGACAATGGAACAGATTAAACCTGCCCAAATAGAATCTTAATAAATGTTGTATACCTAAAAAAAATCATCGTACGTATCTTCAATTGAAATATTTAATTATGGAGTGCTAACCAAAGCAACAAATAGATTTCAAAATTTATTCATTATTGTAGTCTAGCTTTAATCAATTTTTAAAAGATTGGAACCAACTGGCTTCAATTATTTATTTTGGTATGCATTGAATCCCATTTGCAATTATTTTATTCATTCAAAAACCCAATGATTCAATTGATTGAATAATATAAACAATTAATTAAAAATAAATAAATAAATGATTGAAAAAGACAGCATGGGTGATACCATTAAGTCCTAATTAAATTTATTGATTTATTGGCTTAGACTTTATCGCTAATGATTTAGTCAGGATTCTTACCATGTGTATTGCTCCTACTTGGATTAAGCAACGAAACATCCTGTTTTCTTTAATTATATTCTAATCCCACGTCTCACCTAAACCAATCATTCATAAATCGTTTAAGGTTATTGTACAAGAATTAATGAAATAAATTAATAATATTAATTATAAATTAATTTGATTAAAACAGCCCATAATCAATGACTTGTTGGGAGTTTTTTTTTTTTTTTTTTTAAATTTGCAAAAGATATTAATTATAATCTAAAGGCATTTTAGGAAAAAACTAATAGATGGAATGTGAGAGACATATATTATGTGACAAAAAATGTTCCTAAAACGACATCTATTATGAGGCGGATGGGATATTTGTTTTATACATCTGTTGTTGCAATTTTTTTTAATACAATAAATTCGGGATACCTTATAAATATTATTCGGAATACATGCACGCACACACACACACACACACTCCCAAAATGGAAAAGGGAGGTGACAATAGGGTTCAAACTTATGATTTAAATGGTGCTAGGTTTCAATCCTCACGATTGGACTGTAACTTGAGTGGCGTCACAAAATTAATACTTGCAATGCCGACATTAATTACAAAATATGTGTTTAAGCTATCAATACACACAACTAGTGTGGGAAATTCTAACTCAACCCAATTCAGCCAAATCAGTGTCAATCACATGGCAAGTGTTTACATATTTTATGTGATTGTTGGATAATTTATGAGAGTAACCTTTCATTTGACAAGTTCAATATATTTGGCACGAGTTTGTTGGATATATATATGTAAGAATATCTTTATAGTTACAATACAAAGACAATAGAAATCCATCAAAAAATCATAATGACATTTTTTCCCCTATCACTATAGAGTGACAACTTTTTTGATTGGAAATGACCGGGCACATTTCATCTACTTCTGAAGTGCAAATCAAATTATTACACAATAATGTATTTACCAGAACCAAAAAAAAAAAAAAACTAATACATTATTATCTAAACATCATATTAAACTATGTCATCATAGACAAATAAAGAAGCTACTGTTAAAGTAAAATCACTAAATCACTAGTAATTTTTGTCATCGTTGAACTATACCGTGACAAGAAAAAATTATTGTCGTGTAAAATTAAAACAACATTGGTGGCAATACAAAAGGGATTAATTACTTATTAACACGTGTTATTAATAACTATGTTCACGCTATCATTTTTTCTTGTCACTAATTAATAATACATGTGTGTGTATATATACATATATCATACTGATAATAGTTTTTTTTTTGTTTTTGTTTTTGCATCTTTGATTTATTATTTAATGATTTTTATACCAATAAACATATTTAAACACATGAATTTGTATAATTAAGCAATCAATCATTAAAGAAAAAAACGGGGTCCAAAAGAGAAAAAGATTAGAAGTTTAAATCCCCTCTAAAAAGTTGTGAATTTCAAAGAGAAATATTGTTTATAGTCTCTAATCCCTCTTTTTATAAACTAGCAATACTTTGTTAAGGCTTAAAGGAGACATCCTCCTCAAAAGAAACAAGTTGAAATATTATAAAACGCTCTCTAGGACTATCATTTCACTTTATTTATTTTTTAAATAGAACTTTAAACTATGAGATTTGCCAAAGATTCCTAAAATTTTTAATTAATTTTGTTGTAATATTATTAATTTTATTTAACTTTTAATTTCGTTCTACATCATTAGTGGCCAACTCGAGATTAGTATAGTGAGATTAAATTGAAATTACAATATAAAGTGCTTGAATTAAACAAATAGATTCAGAAAAGCTTCTTTTCATTTTTGATTCTTTTGAGGGGGAGAAATGATTTTTGTATTTGTTTCTTAATTTTCTTTTTAATTAGCTTAATGACGAATAATTAATTCCTGCTGTATATTAAAAAAATGGGATAAAAATAATTTGTCCTCGAACTATGGTTACTTTACTTCTTTAAAAAAGTAATTTTACATTTGGATGTAGCAATAAAAAATACTTTTATTTGAAACTACTTTTAGTAACTTTTAGAAAAAACCACTTTTCAATATTTTTTAGTTGGTTTTTACTTTTTTTTTTTTTATAAAGCCCATCTACACACAATTTTTTTACTCTAAAGTGTTGTTGTTTAAAAAATAAGTGTTTGTTCCAAACGGGCTCTTAAATGGATACAATATTTAAGAGGTAAAGTACGTAAATTTATGTATGTTATGTGGTGTAACAAACTTAGGACTAATTACATTTGGCACCCCTTGAATTATATTCAACATCACGTATACCCCTCGAACTACAAAACGCAATAAACCAATCCCTCGTAGTGATAAAAGAAATGTAACAAATCAGCCTCTAATATTTGTAGTCTGATAGTTTTTTGTTATATATATGTGTATGTGTGTGTGTGTGTGTGTGTGTGTGTATTGTAGTTTGAAAGGTAAACAAATCAACCCCTGAATCAGATTATTTCTTTTCTGCTTCAATTTATCAATGCATATTATATTTATTATTAATCTTCTGATAAACATATTTATTATTTATTGAGACATAACTCGAACATTTCTTTCATTTATATGCAAACAATTCGTAAATTCAGGAGTGTTTAGATCAAACATTTTTGGGCTATTTTTATGTTGCCTATCAATGTTATTTTGCAACATTTGATTTTAAATTTGGCAACAATCTTGACAGAATCCTATTGAATGGCCTAGCTATAAAAAAAAGCCCATAAAAATCGGGCATCAAATCCGACTACTCTACATTTGGGCTTAAAATCATTCACAAAACTTGGGCTTTCGGGCTGGGTCAAAATCTAAGACCTGCATAGAAATTTACCCTTTTTTTTAATAACAAGCACACATATCTCTGGCACACACTGTTAAGATTCAAATCATAAAATTATTCCATCAAATTATAGTCTTATATTTTAAGTAATTAAGTAAATATGATTTTTATAAATTTTGTATTCTTGACAAGTATTTAAAAAATACAAGGGTAAATTCCATAAACCACCCCTGTAGTTTGGCAAGCTAGCTGAAAACCCCCAGGTTTTAAAAATTGGCTAAAAACCTCCCAAACTTTTAAAAATGCTGCTAATTCCACTCAGATAATAGAGAGTGATATACATGCGCCTTCTGTGCGTATATACATATTATTTTTAACCCTTTTGACTTTTAAAAAGTAAAAAAAGAGAGACTAAATTACCCCTTAATATAAATATATTTAATATTACCAAAAAAAATCTCTCTCTCTCCTCCTCTATCTTCTTTTTCTTCATTTGTTCTTCACTGTAAACACACATACACACACTAACACACACACAAATTCAATATTCCATCATTCATCACCAAATCCATCAAATAAACATACCATTAAGCTCCTCTCGACGAGTAGAACACAAATATAGGAAGAAACTCGAGCTTTGGTGGTGAAAAATATAAGACCCAGGTTTGTGGCAGATGTGGTGGCGGGTCTTATATTTTTGTGATGAATTTTCAATAGAAAATCATTGGAGAATGGTGGTTTAATGGTGTATGGACTCTTGGTAGTGCTAATTTATTGAAATACAAACTGAAAGAAGTGAAATTTGAGAGTAAAGATGTGGTGGTAATTTTGATTTACATCCCAAATCGATGGAAGAAGAGTGAAATTTTTGAAAAATTAAATTGGGAATATTGATGGATATATCGAGATGAATACGCCGAAAATAGTGCGACTCGCTGGCGGTGGCGGCCAGCAATGGTGTGGCGGTAGCCCGATGGTTGCATTTGGGTGGTGTGGTGTGTGTATATATATACATACACCTCTATGTGTGTTTGTGCTTATGTATCTATATATATATATGTTTGTGTATTTATATATATATATATATATATATATATATATCACTGTGTGTGTTTACATTGTGTGTGAGTATATGAAGTGCTATGTGTGTTTACTCTGTGTGTGTGTGTGAAGTGTTGTGTGTGTTTACTCTGTGTGTGTGTGCGTGTGAAGTGCTGTGCGCGTGTTTTAGTGTGTTAGTGTGTGTGTGTTTTATAATATATATTATTTATAAATTAGTTTTTTTACATAACTATATAATATGTATATATAAAATATTAATTTTTAATATATTATATATATTTTATATTCAATGATCAATCTTGACATTTCATTTTCTATGATAAAGATCCAATAATTTCCTAATGGGAGGGGTATAACGGGCATTTTATATAAAAAATTAATGCCATTAAGTCTAAGTTAACGATGTGGAAAGTGAGCAAAATTTGAAAAACACATGGCGCTATTTAAGTTGTTGCACACATATTAAGGAAAATTTAATAGTTATTATTCCTATGCTCTTCTTGATTCTTTTGTTCAATTAAATGTTGGTGTTATTTAATTTGAGGGTAAAATTGAAAAAAATATATCAAATATTTTATTATTTTTATAAAACGACCCGAATTATGAAACAAATATTTGATACTAAAGCAATTATTAATAAATGGAGGTTGTTACATTAATCTCATCATAATTGTATTGTACGATGATTGCATATAATTACTCATTAATTATCCTAAATGCTTTTCCAAGAGTCTTGGAAAATTGACATAATTACTCAAATATGCTATATATATATTTGACTATCACATGCATTTGGTAAAACATTTTTATTTCTATATCCCATGCACCAATTTGAGTTTATAACAATGTTATTTGCTCAAGAGTTCTTGTCCTAGTGTAAGATGGAGGTCGTTTAATTAAAAAAAAAAAAATCATATAATAGATTTGAGTCCCACTAATATCGATATTAATCTATTAAAAAGTAGTTTTATTATATCCGGGTGAATCTCGGGTGTTATTTTCAAAATTTAAACTTGTTATATATATATATATATATATATATCATGACTATCGTACTTTTGTATATTAAAATAACTGAATCACATTAGTGAATAAGTTATACTTTCAACTTTACCAAACTTAAATATACTCAGAGGAATTAAATAAATAAATAAATAATAATTCCCAAACTATTAGTATTTCAAATATATTTCCATTTTATTACTCATATAGCCTCATGTATTGTTATGTGGGCAAAAATTATTAGATGGAATTTCAATTTTTTATTCCTTTCCTAATTAAATATAGGTCTACATGTACTTATTGGTTTTGAAAAATTTAATTTATTTTCCCTACATTTTAATATTTTTATTTTTATTTATCTTTTCTTTCTTTAGAAAAAAAAATAGTTATATTTTTGCACTTAACCTGAACACAAATAATCGAATAATCATAAAAATGTAATAAAATTTACAGATTTTTTTTAATTTCAAAAGTGTTATAAAATAATTGTATCATATGTATAGGACAATTATTGGTATAGATCTTACCTTTAACTTCTTATTGACTGAAAGTGAGCATATTGTACAAAAATTATATATTGTTTTTGACTTTCTTTAATAGCAGAAAATGGAAAAAGGAAAAAAGTGACAAAATTAATAATTTATGAATAAAGAAAAAAATAAAAACTATATCAATTTGTACCATTATTAAAATCTTAAAATAACTATCATGAATATTAATACACCGT
This sequence comes from Petrea volubilis, assembly GCA_026212405.1. NCBI lineage: Eukaryota > Viridiplantae > Streptophyta > Magnoliopsida > Lamiales > Verbenaceae > Petrea > Petrea volubilis. Next base: position 16,813,401 of record CM047879.1, on the reverse strand, counting down.
ATTGAGGTTTTAAGAATGATTCTCTTTTTAAAATCAAATCGAGTAAAAAATAAAATTTAATTGCCCAATAAATAATATTAAGTAGATTCATGTAGCAAAATTAGAATTTCAGAATTTTCGTGAGATAAATTAATGTCTCATATTAAATTCATGATATAAATAAAAAAACAAAATAAATATATTTATTGGTTTTTAGCTTACTATTGTTCAAAGTGTAGACTAAGGGTGAAAAAAAATGTAAAAGTTGAAAATAATATGCTCCTTAATTGTAGATACGGCGAGGAAAAAAAGATATAAAATTTTATTAAATTAGTATAAATTATATGAAAAAGAAATAGAAAATTACAACTAGTAAATCCTTACGGCTATGAAGTATGGGAAAAAAAACCAATCAATAAATTTTTACTTATATGGCAATGTATGTGGTAATACGATTAATAATATGGGATATATTTTTTCTGACTCAAATAATTTGAGAATTATTTTTAATTGGGGTAATATTTTGAATAAGAACTCGAATTATTCATAATTTTACACCTTATTATGTAAAATTTATTTTACCCTGAAAAATCCAATAATACATACGAATAATTATTTAGACATGAAAAAATTTGATTTAAGTGAGAATATTTTTGATCTTAACCGACCTCTATTATTCTAAGTACCTATAATTTTAAAGTGTCATAAAGGATTAATATTATGTCTCTATCATCGGGTTTGTATCGTTGTCATTTATATTACTTTGTCTTAATTTTATCAAGTATCATGTGGGGTAATGTTATGTCCGTGTCGCCGTGTTCGTTTCGTATTTGTAACAAGTAAGTTAGTATCAACATTTTGTATGGAATTTAAAAAAAGAAAAAAACGAAGCCGATTTTATAGCATGCACAGACATCTCGCATATATTGTGGAACCAATACATGCAAACCACTATTCTCATGTTTCATTCTCATTCTCCCTCCCTCTCTCTTGCCCTCTCTTTCTCTCTCTATCTATCTCCATTTTGAATTTGAATTGAAATTTGCAGACATCTGAAAAATATTGGTTCCTGAGGCACCTGAAATTATTTTTTCTGCTGTGTTTAAGGAACCATGGAAAAAGATGCTGAACCTTCGGATTCTACACGGTAAATTAATCTCATCATTCATTAATCCCACCATTGTTTTTTTATTCCCTTCATTTTGGGTTTCTTTTTTTGGCCACTTATTTACATTTCTGCATTCTCTGTTTCTGAAGAAATTTGAATGTTTAGGGTTCCTAGAAATTCATGTAATTTTCATTGATGTTCCATGCAATAATTTTCTGTAAGTTGGGTCGAAAAATCCCAATAAATGATCAATGTGGGCATATTGATGTTCAGATGCTTGTTATTTTTTGTGGGATGTTTTCAAAATTGAATTTGGAAATAATGTGATTCTTGCCTGAATTTGCATTTGTGCAAAAAAGTTGCCTTTTTTTTTTGGATATATTGAGTATTTTTGTAAAAAGCTGGTTGAATTGATTATAGGGAAAGTGAGAATGCATGCGATGTTGCTGATGAAAGTACACCAGGGCAATTCTTTGTAATTGGAAAAAGATTGCTGTTTTCTACTTCAAACGTTTCTCTTTCTGCTGAAGGTAACATATACAATCTTCGATTTTTCACTTGTTAATTTCATTTTGGGTAAATATCAACTTGACCCCTCCAAAGGTTTGAGGTAATGATAAGCACTTAACCCCTCCAAAGGTTTGAGGTAATTATAAGCACTTAACCCCTCAACTTACATTTTCTCTTGCATTTTCTCTTCATTATTAGCTTGAAATCCTGATTGAGGGGCAAATTGAAGCACAACAATTTATGTAATTTAGAAGGTTAAGTGTTTTTTACTCAATTTTGGTGGGCAACACGCTAAAAAATTTAAATTGTCCGGGGTGGGAGGTGGGCTGAAGGTGCCATTTATCTTCCTTTCCATCACATAGGTAACATTATATGACATATTGTTGAAAATGTGCTTTAGAGTTGGGAAACCTTGAGGGGGTGAGCTGCTCGCCTAGTGGAGAAAATCAAGAAGATGCAAAGACAGATGAAAAGGTCCAACCAACGAGCCCGGTGGCGAGTACTTCAGATACAGAGGATGCTAAAACAAACAAGAAACCCGATTCTCAATGGAGAGGGTTCCTTGACAGGCTGAAAAAGGGGCCCCTAATTCATTTTCAGACGTTCCATCCTACCATACCTCATCTTCCTTCAATAAAGAAGCTTTCAAGAAAAAGAACCAGTAGGAGTACACAGAGTTTGCCTTCACTTCCAGCGCCCATCGATGGAGACTTGTATTATTGCTTTGAGACGAATTGGAAAAATTTCACTCTACCGGACCTTGAAAAAGCAACCGACAACTTTAGCAAAGGTACATTGATTTCCTCAAAAAGGCGTTTTTGGTCTTTTGAAATGTTGAAGAATGATTTGGCTCTGACAAAATTCACTATAGGTTGACAACTTAAAATACTAATTCTCGTCACTGTTAATCCATCTCGTAACAAATAAAAAAGTTACTGTAGTCAACATATATAGTTAGTATCATTAGTGACAAAATTGAAGGTATCATCAACATCAAGATTCACTCTTTTTGGTATTTAATATTACACTTTTATAGTGTAAGGAGATAATATATAGAGAATTTTAGATTATGGCAGATTTTGATTCATGGTTTTTGGTTAGAAAACTTGATTGGAGAGGGGGGCTATTCTGAAGTTTACAAGGGCCATTTGGAAGACGGGCAACTAGTAGCAGTCAAAAGGTTGATTAGGGGAAGCCCAGAGGAGATGACGTCAGATTACTTATCAGAGCTTGGCATTTTAGTACACGTCAGCCATCCAAATATTTCAAGCGTTATTGGCTATGGGGTTGAAGGAGGGATGCACCTCGTTCTTCCTTTGTCTGCAAATGGGAGCTTGCAAAATTTGCTCAAAGGTTTATTCCTCAGTCCTTTTCTTCCAAGAAAGCATATATGTCTGTGTGTGTGTGTGTTGCAATCTTTGCTCAAAGGTTTACTCTTCAGTGTCTTTGTTGCAAGGAAGTGTGTGCGTGTGTGTTTCTTGCAATCTTTGCTCGAAGGTCTATTCCTCAGTCTCTGTCTTTTTTTTTTTCCCTTCCCAAGAAAGAGTGTGTGTGTGTGTGTGTGTGTGTGTGTGTGTGAAATCTGAATTTTGTTTTGGTCCATATGGTACTCAGGCAAAAATGAGAAATTGACGTGGTCTCTCAGATTCAACATTGCTCTAGGCACTGCCGCTGGGCTTTCATATCTTCACGAGGGTTGTCAACGAAGAATTATCCACAGAGATATTAAGTCTGCCAACATTTTGCTTACTGAAGAATTTGAACCTCAGGTAAGAGATCAATAGGTGCAAAATTGGTTCATTTCGCTTTTTATGAAGTTATTTAAAATAGATGCTTAAAGTAAGATTGCTTGGTGCAGATTTCAGATTTTGGGCTCGCAAAATGGCTTCCCGATCAATGGACTCACATTACAGTTTCACAGTTTGAAGGCACATTTGGGTGCGTAGTACTTTACAACAAAAACTGCTGAAATTACTCGACTCTCAAGCCTTTATCAACTGCAATTCTAAGCTTTTTTCGTTTTTTGTTATTTGTTTCCTTTCAGCTATCTCCCCCCTGAGTTTTTCATGCATGGCATAGTTGATGAAAAGACTGATGTCTATGCATATGGTGTGTTATTATTAGAGCTTGCTAGTGGCCGACCAGCTCTAGACGAGGCGCATAATAGTGTCGTGATGTGGGTAAGTTAGCTTCTAAACTAAAAGCATTTTTCAAGAACTTATATCATGATTTGTCATTTAATTTGCTGAAACTTGATTGAAATTGTGTAGGCCAAACCTCTGTTAAATAGTAAAAATATCACAGAGTTGGCCGATCCATCATTTAAAAGTGTTTATGACACCGAACAGTTGAGTCGCTTGCTTACGGTTGCTTCCATGTGCATTCATCATGATTCAGCTGGAAGGCCTTCAATGAGCCAGGTACCATCTTTACAGCACCCTTCCCTCTAATTATATACAGTCACGCATGCATTCTCTCTCGGTTTGAAAATTACACATAACTCCCTTGTAACTTATTTCCACCATACAATCACTTACCCCCTTGTGTTGATTATTACACATAGTTGAATGATGTTATAATTCATAGTTTAGTGCACTTTTCAAAGTTTTCTTGCATGTATGGATGATGTCAAGTTTCTCTAAAAAAATGTACCAGTTTTGTGGCACCCCTCTCGCAAGGTTCCTCCTATATGATTGAGGTCTATTGGCGATCATACTGAGTACTTATCTAGCGATCAATACACACTACAATTGCCCTAATCAGTCCTATTTAGTGGTTTAGCAATAACGAAACGAAAGTGAGAAAGTAATATAAGAACTAGTAACATATACATATATATATCATTCCAAAAGATAACAATGTGATACAAACAAAATCTAACAATACATATAGAGGTCTACAAAGTTTAATAAACTCAAAACCAACACGAATTGTTAAAGTTTAAATGCTAGCAACTAAGGACCATCTTGCTACCGTTTTGTTATCAATGTCTGCTCAATAGTCTTAGTACTACTCGCACCTATTTTGCTATTTCGCTTGCGCTTTGAGATCATTGACCAATAGATATGACTGGTCGGGGGTGTCTGTACGAGGTATGGATCGCAAGACAAGTGTTCAGTACGATTACCATTGGACTCTGATCGTACAGGAGAGACCTAGTGAGAGGGGTGCCGCAAATTTGGTTAAATTTCGAATTTTTTGCAACTAAGAGGTGAAGTCTTATCTTTGTAGCTCCCATCGTTGATCCCGACTGATTTTTCCAGGTTCTGAGGATGTTAAAGGGCGAAGAAGACAATGGGCATAGCAAGAAAAAGTTCATAAGAAGGCCTGCCCTCAAGAGGGCGAACCCCTTGGAGGTTATCAAGGAGGAAGAATGCAACTCAGCCAACAACTCGCTCGAAACTTCAAACGATAAAATGACCTCCTCTAACAGCTCGCCCAAAACTTCAAATGATAAAACGACCTCCAAGGAGGAAGAATGCAACTCAACCAACGACTCGGCCAAACCTTCATCAAACGATAAGACGGACCAGAAAATCGAGACCCCATCGGAACAAGAAAGCCATTCTCAAAAAGAAGGTGGTGGTGGTGGTGGAGAGTCTAACTTGCAAAACGGGACATAATCGAAGGCGAGCATTGGAATGTACAGTCTTCCCTCCAAGTTGCTCGAATCAACATCTTTTTTTTGCAAATTTTTTGCCTCAAATGTTAAAAAAAAAAAAATAGAGGTTTTGGTGAATTAAGTTATCATTGGCTAGTGGTTGGAGCTCTAGTTGCAATGACACATCTTCTAATGTGAATATGAAAACATAACACAGGGTGCATTCTTTTTTTTTTTTTGAAATTTTTCTATGCAATGCTTTTGTACATGGTTATGCTATTTATTTATTTATTTTTTATATACTTGAATTTCATTGACAGAATGTAGATATTACAAGGATACTACATATGGTTTTCCATTGAAATTCCGCCGAAAATTTACTGACGGGAGTTTGCAGTTCTTTTGTAGTGGTTCCCTTTCTACCTCTTTTTTAGTGTGAAGTATGTGCACTTGTTTATGGTTGTCAAATTGTAATTAATCGCATTTATCACCATCTCAATAGTATTTGAAAATTCCAAGTATACCTGAAAAATTGTACAAGAATAGATAGTAGTAATAAGTGATCATTAATTAGAGGCATTTCATTGTGCCTCTAATTAATTAGAGGCACATTGATTTAAGTGATCATTAATTAGAGAGTTTTAACAATCAATTCATCATTTGTAGAAATATAAAGTGCTTATTGATATTTTTGGCACTCACTATTCTTTTGAGCAATACAAAAAAGGAAACGGTGCAAATAAAGATACTTGTAAGACTATATATGCAATTTTCCTAATCTGTTCTCCATTTTAAATTGCAAATGTTTTATGTTTAACTATGTCAATGTATCTATTTATCTATTTATGTGGCACATAGTCGGGTGGTTTGGGTCGGGTCGGGTCTAACATGAATTGAATTTACAATTATGTCAGATAACGAGTTGTAAATGTATTTGATCATACAAATTACAAATAAGTTGGTGTGAGTCTTAGTAGGTCACATGAATTTGTACGTTTTCCACATCTTTCCTTATTGCCTGACTTATTCTTTAAGTTGCATGAACATCTTTGTTATTTATTTTTCAAACTTGTCGATTATTATCAAATTATATATTTTTTAATTGGAATCGTTTAGAACCCTCATAAACCTATTTAAAAACCATTTGAATTTATTTAGAACGAAAACCTTGTTAAAATCCATGGAAAAAAACTGGACCTACTTTGACTTATGTACAAAATTGTTAGATTCAAATCAGTCCAAATTAATTGCATTGGGTTGGATCAATGGCTCGAGCCTAAATTTAGTCAGTGTTTGTTGGTGTCGAATACCTATAACCAAAAAAAGAAAAAATAAAGAGAAAGAAACTCTAAAGGTTTCCAAATCATTCACCCAAAGATCATGAAATTGAGATTGCCAAATTTACTCACAACCAAAAAAAAAAAAAAAGAAAAGAAAAATTTGCATACTTAGAGCCCACTTGGATGGGCTTTTTTCAGATAAAAAATATTTATTTTTTGAAAAAAACCACTTCAAACAGAATAAATTGTGTTTGGATAACTTTTTAAAAAAAACAAAAATAAAAGAAAAAGCCAAAAAAGGACTTTTTTTAGAAGTTACTTCAATTAGCTTTTAAGCACTTTTAACTTATGTATCCAAATTCAAAATTACTTAGCTTAAAAAAAAAGCTCTACCATTAAAAATACCATTCAAAAAATACTTTTTTTTTTTTAAGTCCGTTCAAACGAGCCCACAAGCACCTCAACTATAGGTCTCAATTAAACATTCTCAATAAAAGTGGGACTTTTTCTTTTTTTGATAACTCAATAAAAGTGACTTAAATATGATTTCCGTATTTTTAAATGCAAGTACGGCACCGTTTCAACCCCTCACCTAACCGTAGATATATTTTTCGTCAACTCCCAATGAATTATCCAACAAAATCTCATAGTCTCATCTCAGCTGGAAAGCACTATCAGATTCATAGCATTTTTACTTGATTTCCAAGAAACAGAGGATAAAATTTCTCGTGATGATCAGATTCTCTCATTTTCCGGTGGTGATTCTACTGTTGGTCGCATCGATCGCGCGAAAATCATCGGGCAATTCGATAATCAATCCGTTCAAAGTCAAAACCCTCTCATGGAAACCCAGGTATTTGATCGAGTTTTTTTTTTGATTAAAATGTGAATTACATTGTGAATTTATGATCTATGTTGGATTTTCTGGCTGTTAATTGTCCATTTATATGATTGTGCTACGATTTTCGCATTGCGTTTTAGAGCATTTGTGTACGAAGGTTTTCTAACCGATGAAGAATGCAATCATTTAATTTCTCTGGTAAGCTTAGATCAGTTAGCAATATTGGTTCCTACCCTCCGGCTATTTTGAAATTTTGAGGTAATTATTTCAATTTGATTAGGCAAAATTAGAGCTGAAGAGGTCAGCAGTGGCTGACAATGAGTCTGGGAAGAGTAAAGTAAGTGAGGTTCGGACTAGCTCCGGAATGTTCATTTCGAAAGGAAAGGTTCGATTTTTCTTCGCAGAGTCTTCATTTGTGCTTGTTTGCTAGCTTTGGTATAATGTGATGCTTTGGAGTGTTTAATTGTTATGGTTTGTGAAACTGTTCCATTTTCAAGTTTAAGCTAAGTCATCGTGGCAATTGATGCAGCCATTGGAATCTGGTATTTTCATATTTCGCGATGTTTCCTTTGCACCAGATATATTTTGATATTGGTTGTGGTTTAAGTTGATGTGGACTGAGCTTTTCCAGTGTTAGTATAAATCAGACTTGCATTTTTGGTTGGTGAATATACACATATTGTTTCGTGTATGGTTAATAATCTCATAGCTAGCTTAACTTATACCCGATCATATACAATACCGACTCTGATAGCCGAGGTTAGCTCAGGTGAAAACGGTAAGAGCTTTACTACTGACTTTGGCACACTTATGATCTCACAGGCTGGTTTTCCAAGTGTGTCTATCTTTGAAAGGTTATCATGGATTTTTATTTCGAATTACTGTTAATGTGTAAACAAATGTTTGAAGATGTGTACTTGTGAGCAGAAAAGTAACAAGGGTGTAGGCTGTTATACGATGTAAGATATTGTGGTATCTCTTTCTAGTGAAGTACTAAAAAGATGAACAAAATTGATATGTGCATATTCTTTCTAGATATAGACATATATAGCACGCCCGCAATAGTAAGCTAAAAGCTATTAATACTAATTAAGCCCCTTTAACTACAAGAAAGAGTAAAATTAGGGACTAAAAATAATGTGACAATGCGAAAGTTGTTATTAACGATATGCATTAAATGAAAATACCTCCTATTGTGTCATTACTTAAAATCTGTTTACCGACAACTTTTTAAAATCTGCTTACCGACAACAACTCTTACTTTGTCCCAATATGGATCAATAGTGACAAAGTAACATAGTTTGTAGGGTGTTTCTCTTGAAGTAATTAACAGATGAACAAAATATATTAATTCATATTCTTTTACAGGCTCTTGACGTTTTATGTCTCAGGATTTTATATTTTCAATGTTTTTAACTCTTTCTCTTTCCATCTTTAATGATAGGATCCTATTGTTGCTGGCATAGAAGACAAGATTGCGACGTGGACATTTTTACCAAAAGGTCATTTTTTAATAATTGTGAATTTTGAACAATTTTTTCTTACATTAACATGGAGTTTTAATATCACCTATCTATTATAATAGTCCATATTAGTTTTTAGTTATTAGTATAAGAAATGTGGATCTGTTTTTATTCTATTTTTATACATGGTATCTCAGTTCTTAGATTTCATGTTATGTTTGGGAAAAAAGGAACGGCTTTTGGCTTCTGTGTGCCAGGCAAATATAAAAGTGATTCTGCTAGATGTCATAATCTAATGTTATGAATTATAAGTTAAACAGGAATTTATGCAGACGGCACTCATTGCAAAAATAGCATCTATTTAGCAAGATATATTCACAATCACCTTATACTGCAAATTTTATTAATGCTGTATAACTTGCTTGCTTTTTAAAATTTTTGTTCTTTGGTCTCTTTTGTCCTTCCTTTTCAGTAACTCATTGTATCCATTTTGAGAATTATCAATTTCTTATTTAAAAACATATTGCGTGTCTTTGATAACCTGATAGAATCAATCCTCTAAGATCTATTTATGTTGTATATTGTTTATTATTTATTTCTTCATGGCACGTTTTGGAATTTTACGTGATATATGGTCATAGAGAATGATGATTTCTACAAACTACGACTTCTTTCGGGGTCTAATTTCTGTTTCTTTATATAGAAAATGGAGAAGACATACAAGTGTTGCGCTATGAGCCCGGGCAGAAATATGACCCTCATTTTGACTATTTTTCGGACAAGGTCAATATAGCTCGTGGCGGGCACCGGATAGCTACCGTGCTAATGTATCTTAGTGATGTTGAAAAAGGAGGTGAAACTGTGTTTCCCTCTGCAGAGGTTAGTCATGACTCCACTTCCTATAGTTCCAGATTGTCGGCCCTCATAAATTCTTGGCTATCAGTTATGTACAATAGTATATCAGGTTGCTGTCACTTGTCCTGTTCTATTTCCAAAAGCTTACCACTAGAACGCTGTTAATGTCCACCAGAACTTATTTTTCTATAATATTCTGCAGCTGCTAAAGGGACAAAAACCTCATCCTTATGCATACGACACCTTCTAGCCCATATTTAGGGAGCGCAAATTTAAGAACTTGCTTTTCATAGAAATGGCATGCATCTCTTTGTTTCATGAAGTTTCCGTATGAGTCATTTTGTGGATAGTCGCACTTCGATATCTACATACAGTTTAGGTGCTTTTCTTTTGGGTCATGTCTGAAAGATCTGTCAGGCCTGATGAATATTTATGAATTATATTATTATAGACATCCCTATTCGTTTTTCAAGTCATTCACACAATCATGCAGGTTTCGCCTCGTCGGAGGTCTGTTTCTGAAGATAAAGATTTTTCCGAGTGCGGAAGGCGAGGTCCTGCAGGTGTGACAATACCTCAAGTCGTTAATCACTTTATCTAATATTTCATACGGTTACAACAATTTGACCTCTGTCTCATGTTTCCGCACATTTCTCAGTCAAGCCACGAAAGGGGGATGCACTTCTTTTTTTCAGTCTTCATACAGATGCTGTTCCTGATCCCACAAGTCTTCATGGTGGCTGCCCTGTGGAAGAAGGCGAGAAGTGGTCTGCAACAAAGTGGATTCACGTGGACTCTTTTGACAAAATCATGGGAGCTGGTGGAGGTTGCACGGATGCAAATGAGAATTGCGAAAGATGGGCTTCCCTTGGGGAATGCACCAAGAATCCAGAGTATATGGTCGGATCTTCAGATCTTCCGGGATACTGCAGAAAGAGTTGCAAAGTATGTTAAACCGTATTACTTCCACTCAGTTGAACCACTAGTTTTTACTTCATTGAATTACTAGTTATCCTTGTTTTTTGCTTTCATATGTATCTTCGCAATGTGATTTTCTTGTTGTAATATACGCTTGTTCGCCTAATTTTGTAATACTGGTAAATGATCGGTCTAGAATAATACGTCGTTACTCCTGTTACTGAGACACTGTGCAGTTTTTCTGTTGCTTAATAAGCAAATGCTTTATTCTCTTCAATTTTAGGATCACACAAGAATCTTGTTTTTTGTTCATTTGTCCACAATTTTCTTCAATGATCTGAGAGGTAATTATGAGCCCTGGGATTTGAGCTGCTTTGTTGTGGCCTAATCTGTTAGGAATTGTGCATGTGTATCTACATGGTTTCGACCTGTTATGATACACATTTCCCTGTTTATCTGTATCCAATTCAAGCCTACTCGAACCGAATCCGTCTGTAACTTACAATTCTTCGCATGCCTGCTCTTTCTGTAGGACGGTTCTCGAGTTTTCACTTGTGGCCACCATGTATCTCAGTTTATGAAATATTAGGTTCCCGCGATCATCTAAGAATTACATATTCTTCTCCTTTTTTCTTCTTCTTCTTCTTTTATTTATTTATTTTTTTGATAATTATTTGAGGATTACACATTGCCAACTTCCCAGAGTCCCATTACCTCCACGTGGATTCCCATTATTAACATTGATTCGACATCATAGAGAAAGAGCAGTCTTCTTTACGCCTTTATGCTTCAAAATTTGACATGACTAATTGTTATTTGTTCATAGGATTGCGGTTCAATGAACCAAGGACATATTTGATAATGAATTTCGTATATAAGATATTTAATGCCTTGAATGGGTAGGTCTTATATTTTGATATTTCGTAAGTGTATTTTTTTTAATATGATAATTTTTTTTAATTAAAGTTCTTTAAAAATGTGCATGTTTGATTTGTATGTGTAACATGGTATTAAGGATATAAAAATTCGATTTTGCCCCCTTTGAATTCCATATTTTAGTAATTTTACATGTCAATTTTAGAGATAAGATGAATAATATACAAGAACTAATTGAAATATCAAAAATTCACGTCTTAGGTGAGATTATTATATTGTATTGTATGATATTTTTAATGCAAGACAGATTATAATTGATCGGCTCATAAGAAATTTGATGAGAAATCAAATACGCTTAAAGATATATTTTAAAGGATCTAAATACCTTATAAATATGTATCAAAGATGTCACAAATCTAATAATTCTTCTTTCCCACTCCTCCCCATCATCCCCCACCTCTCTCTTTCTCTCTCTCTCTCTCACACACACACACACACAGATATGAATATATGAATATGAAAAAGGAGGGTGAAATGCACAGTTTTACAGGAGCACTTTTTGTGGGATCGCTTTGAACTCAAGTGTAGCAGCTTGGTGCATATCTCTTCTTATCAATAATGGACTCTTTTGGTTTGATTGAAAAAGTATATTGATTTGATGGACAACCATATGCCTATACATATACATTCACACACACACACACACACACACACACAGCGTGTGTGTGTGTGTTCAGCAGCTGGTGGATCATAAAGAGATTCCCTTGGGGTCGTATCACAAATCCAATAATTAAAAAGCAATAAGGTGGTCCTCTCCTCTGTGAGCTTATAAATTTTGTTCAATAATTGGAAATGTTATCACAAGCAAGCATATATTCACCAAGTCATACTAAAAATACAAGTTATCTACTCAAAATCATAAATATATCCAATAAGTTGCTTTGGGGCATTCTAAACATGCACAACTCTCTCTCTCTCTCTCTCTCTCATATCATTTCACACGAGTCAGCAAAAAGATTCCAAGATGACCAATGCCAGATGATTAATATGTAGTTAGATGAATTATTTTATACTCTTTAAGGATTGTAATCTAACAAAATGGATTATAAGCCAGCAAGCATACCCATTATTCTGACATGTAATGGTACAAGCACAACTAATTCACAACTGTACATTTTTGTGTGTATGTGATTGTTAACATTTGTATTTGGTGAAGTTTTTTATTGCATTAGTTAGTGACATGATTGTACAACTTTTCTTGATTTGTATTTCTTAATTTTTGCTTGTCTGAAAACAATGTTTTCTCAACCGACCATAGACATAAGCATGGACAGACAACAGCCCTTGAATCTGATATTGTTGTTTTTTTTGGGTGAAAGAATCTGATATTGTGGTCTGTGACAAGTTATGTGTACAGAATTTGAGTAGTTTTATAAGATATAATTTGGATCATAACAAATTTTGGTAATGCTATTATTGTTTCTCTGGCATATAATATTATCTTGTTTGTACCCAACAAAAATATGTGTGTATATATATATATATATATATATATATATATATAATACTATTTTGTGGAGGAGCTCGAGAAAACAAGAATCGGTGTAAAAATGTTCATGTGAGGTAAATTTATGTAAGTGAAATTTTCCCTTGATTCGGATTATTTCTTTAGGGTTGATAAGGGCTAGTTTATAAGTCGTTCATGTAGCGCTCAATTAATTTGCATCTGAGTGTTGAATAACACTACAAGAAAATAAATAAATTAGTGACAATATAATAAGTGATAATAAAAAATTATCATCAATTATATGTATTTAGTGACAACTTTTATATTATTGGTAATACAATTATTGGTAATAACTTTTGTATTGTTACTTTTATATCTTGTCTCTAATATTACTTTTGCTTGTAGTGTAATGAATACCAACTGGAAATAGAAAATTTACGATTAGAATCGTCTAGGGTTGTCACGACAATCCTTTGATATTTAAGTCAATAAATTTTAAAAAGATCAGATATCATTGGTAGACGATAAGTGATTGAGTATTGATATATAGTTGGGCATAAATGAGGCATATCACAGTCAAATGCGGGTTTGCAGCATAATGCCATTTGCCATAGATAGACGATCAAGTTCTTGGTCCTCTTCGGATTAGTCGTGTCGCACAATGATTTTTTTATTAAAGTTTGTTGGAACTAAGTTCAATTTATTTACCGTAGTTCTACCTACATACTAGTTAAGCATTAAATTCTACCTCTAATCGAATTTGGCATTATAGGCCAGCTATCGTTAGTTTATAATATTTCCAAACAATTGATATAAATTCTACGCTTTTAATAAAATTAACCTGAATATTTAATACGGGTGTAGTGGAATTAAACGCTAAATTTTATACATAATCAATTGGAAGTGTTTGAAAAAAGTGGTTTCATGTGCAAGAAGTTTGATGCAATGGGAATCTTGAAATTTAGACAAATAGAACAATATTATATGGATTATGCTGTCTGTCAATTTAGTCAAACAAAAAACACCACTGTTTTCTTTATCTGTATTCTGCACCAAAGGATTCTGTAATCTTGTGATTGCTACCATTAATATAAGTTAACTTCATTAATCTCACAACTCATTGGACGAAAACAAGATAAATTAAATAAAGGGGGCTGTCTTTTTTCCTCTCTATCTTTTTCTTTTCTTTTTTGCCCCACTTTTTAATTTTTACGAAAAAAATTTGCAAACACCTACGAAAGTAAGACAATCAGATGCTGCTCGTGTCATTTGACTTAATAGACATGTATTCGCCTTTAGCTCATGAGAAATTTATTGTTAGGATTCGAATTCTGATTATACACGTGTGTTGAGTGGTGTGAGAGCTTATTATGAAGGGAAAAAACAAAAATAAATAAATGATATGCTGTAGCACCCAAATTGGGCATCTGGAATATGCTTACTGTCCTCTTTCTATTTTAATAAATTGCACAATGTTTTTATTTTTTATTTTTGATAGGTAATGTTATATATATATATATATGTATATATAGTTGACACCTCAAAAAGCGTGAATATATTAAAGTCAGCACCGTAATCAACACTTTTAGCCATGAAAGGTGCATTGTGTTGTTTAAGTAAATTTGTATAATTGAGGAACCGTTTAAAATATGATCAAGAATTATTATTATTTTTGTTATAAGTTCAGCATTAATTATTATTAGTTTAGCTTTCGTAACAGTATTAAACAATGGTTGAAGTTTATTTCTTTATTTTATATATAAAAGAAATGCATGCTTTTTTATTTTGGTAGGTGAAAGATTTAACCTAGGAAACAGATAATAGAATAGTGAAAGTCAATCTCCATTTTCCAATGCAACATCTACTCCAAGAAAATTAACTATAATTGCTTTTTTTAATTAATTAATTTATTTTTTTGTGGCATTGATTATGTATATACCTATGATACATGGACACGCCTAAAAATAATTCTGTACAGTGTCAAACATGTATCGGACACGGACACAGCTCCGACATGGCCCCAACACGTGTCCGACATGGCAAAAACGTGTCCAAAAATAAAAAAAAAAGAAAAAAATCCGACACGGTGTCAGACACGGTTGAAGGACGTGTCCGACACGGCTAGGACATGGCTGGGACTTTTTTGATATATTACAAAGTTTAAATGAGGTCTTTTTTAAAATTTTAAAAAATTTAGTGGAAACACTGAAAATAACAAATAATTTTTTTAATCTTTAAATCTTACAACCCAATTAAGAGGTGTTTGTTTTAATGATGAATATTTTTATTTATCTTTCACATATTTTAATTTAATAAATTATAAATAGATAATATAATATAAAATATTTTTTAATAACCGTGTCAGAGCTGTGTCGTGTTCTAAAATTTTTAGATTTTGCATGTCGTGTCGTGTCCGTATCCCCGTGTCCGTGTCCGTGCATCATAGGTATATACATAGCGCCGATTATAGGAGGTTGACTGTCCGTCCGAACTCTCTGCTACAGAATGATGGTACATTTCATCTTATATTTTTTAATGTATGTCACGTGTATTGGTGAGCGGTTGAGATAAGAAAAGACAATCTTCAAAGATTTTCCTATTTATCTCAACCGCTCATCAATACACCTGATGTATTTTGATGAATGTAGAAGGAGATGTAGCATCGTTTTATAATAGAGGATCCGAACTGATTGACCATAGGGGCATTCATTACTCTATTAAATTTATATAAAATAATATTTATTATATTCAATACATATAAATTAAAATTTACTCTTCAAATAATAAAATATATACAAAATCGCAATATAAAATTAGATAATTAAAAAAAAAACTCCCTGAAATTCAGCTGCTTTCAGTCAAAACGCCATTATGATATGAAAAACATTATCTCATATTTATTTTAGATTTGAATTATTTTAAATTTAAATAGCTTGATTCTCGATTATTGTACATTATTTTTAGGTTAACATTTTCTTCTATAAATAATTAGCATATGTAACATATAAAATACAATATAGAAAGCAAATAACACACTTTTATATATTGTGTCTATTTTCTATCATATTTTATTTACTTTCTCACAAAAAAAAAATACTCACCATAATATTCAGTTTTGCATTATAAATCTCACGTATTTGTAATGAAAAATTAAAAATAAAGAGAGTATTCATAATTTTTCTTACCAAGTGAAATTCTATAAAAACAAGCCTAACTTCTATAAATTTTCCATAATTAATCATACAACACATTAAATTAAAATTTCTCATATTATCTAATAGAAAATAAAATATTATTTTGAAATAAACGATCTGATGCGTATTCCAACACATCCCATATGCTGACAGGTACATATTTCAGTTAAAATATTAAAAAGGAGACAAAGAAATATAATTGGAAGCGACATTACAAAGAATCTTGAATAAAATATTTTGATAGAAAGAAAGTGGGGGGGTGGCAAAAAAAAGAGACGCAGCTGGGCTAGGGGGGCCGCATATTAAGATTTGTAGAGGCTCAAACTGATGCCAGAGTAGCAAGACTATGGCAGAAGCTGTGTACGTTTAGTGTGTGTAAAATTAACACACACAGCACAAATCCAGAGAAAGAGCGAAAAAGAGTTGAGACCCCAAAATTGTACTACAAAATCACCCTAAAAGCAGGCAAAACTTTTTCTTTCTGCTGCTGTCTTTTTTGCTAACTCATTAAATTCACCAAAATCCCCCCATTTATATCACACACTCTTTGTTGCACAAAAATTATTTCTCAAGATCTACACAAGCCCGAGTGAAAAGTTTTGATCTTTTTATTGTTTTTGTAGCATTCAAGAAAGCCCTTGAGGCCCTTTTGATTTTTGAGAAGCAAGAACATGGAGGTGGATCAGTTGCAGAGGAGTTTTCTTGATTATACTGGTGCTTTGTTTCGTGAGGTAACATAGGAGAAAACAATACATTGTTTGATTCATTTTGGGGTGTGTGTGTGTGTGTGTGTGTGTTGGTCGTAATATTTGTTTTTGTTTTTTCTTTTTTTTTGAAGGGATTCTTGGATGGTCAGTTTGGTCAGCTGCAGCTGCTTCAAGATGAGAGCAACCCTGATTTTGTGGTTGAAGTGGTGTCCCTTTTCTTTGAGGATTCTGAAAGAATTCTCAAAGATCTCACCAGGGCTTTGTGAGGATCCTGCTTCATCTGCGTGTTTTTTGTGTGTGTATGGAGGTGTTTGCTATATACTTTTTGAAGAAAAATGTGAAAAAAGTACAGAAGCTATAACCATCTTTTGAACTGGTTCAAGTTAATGTGTATAATATGCGGCGTAGAGTAGAGTAATAGCAACAGAAACTGAGAATAGAAGTTGATTCTGACCGCTTTTGATGGCTACCGAGAAATGAAAAAAGCAATTTTGAGAACCTGTTGCAAACATGGGGCTCCAACAAAGGAGATTTTGTTGTTACTTTTTTTTTATGGGGATTATCGTAGTTGCTTTTCTGTTCAGGGATCAGCAGAATGTGGACTTCAAGAAGATTGATGCTCATGTTCACCAACTGAAAGGTAGCAGCTCCAGGTAAGAAACAGGGCTCTTTTGTTTCTGTTAAACCTTCAAACACACAACACACACACACACACACACACACACACACATATATATATATATATATGTGTGTGTGTGTGTGTGTTTTCTTGGATGCATATTAGACAAAAGGAACTTTTAAGCCTACTTTCACTATGGAGGTGTAATAGGATATTTAAGTTTAGTACAATTTTATTATGTTGAAAAGTGTTGTGTTAGACATGCGTTTCTTGATTCGGTTACTGATTGAAGTGAAAGAAAATCCGTACTTCATTGGATCTATTTGCGACCATAATTTCTCATGCTAGTTTTACACACTTAAGAGAGAAAAGAGAAAGAACAGGTTCGAATCTTGACTTTGTGAATGGAGCAACTGGATTGGGTAGTTTATCCCCATATAGGGCCTCTACAATACACCTGAATCCGGATAAGCCAGCTAGTAGGTCGGAAATTGGATGGGTAGGACCAAAAAAGAAAAAAAAAAAACTATTTACTTGCAGAAACATTGATGGTTTTTGGTAAATGGTCGGACAAATGGGTGATTGTAAGATGAAAATAAGCTGCAAAGGAGGCATGCATTATTTTAAATTTAGAGGGATTCCAATAATTAGGCAGACACACTGACAGTTTTTGGTAAATGATTGGTCAAAAGCCTCGAACGGAGGTATTTGTAATTTAAAAATTTAAAGGGACGTTTTCTATAATCTATACTTATACATAATAAGGGGGGGGGGGGGTGTAATAATTTTTTTGATAAATCATTGATATCATTTTCTTTCTTGTTAGGATAACATTTTATTTTTCTTGTTCGACAGTATTGGGGCTCAGAGAGTCAGAAATGCATGCATTGCCTTTCGTAACTTCTGTGAAGCGCAAGATGTTGAAGCGTAAGGATTTTGTATATTTTTCCTCATAGTTCTTGTTACCGTTCGAACTTAGGCGATAGAAGCAAATCAGACAAGTAAAATTATAAACCATCTTTATTTGAATTCTCACATCTTACACGTTGCATTGTTTTCAATTTTGTAGGTGCCTTAGATGCTTGCAGCAAGTTAAACAAGAGTACTTGCTGGTCAAGACCAAGCTCGAGGCATTGTTACGGGTGCGTTCTAACAACATACACACACTCACACTCACACATATAAGTATGTATGTCGAGGTTGCGCTATGCATGTTACCCTCAAAGGGGGTGTTTGCAGCACTTTTCTTGAAAAGCAAAGAGAAAATTTTAAGTAGAAGCTGGGACCACCATTTTGCATAACCATTTCAAACTTTTCGCTCTAATGTGCTGCTTAATATTAGTAGAAGCTGAAATTAGAAGCTGATAATGAAAACGCCAAACTGTTTTGATGGTTGGAATAGCTTAAAAGCAATTTTCAGATAAGTCTGAACATATGTTTCGATATTGGACACAAGTTGTAACTTGATTATTTCGCTTTTTTCATTTCAGTTGGAGCAGCAGATTGTGGCAGCTGGTGGAGTGATTCCGATGTTGAACGAGTTCTTCTGAATAAGCGCAATCTTTGGCTCCGCGACCATGTTAGTTGATGGAGCAACTTTTTTACTTAGTATCAATGAATTTGGGTGCTAAGATTAAGGTTCTTGCAAGCTTTTGGGGTTCTAACTTGTATGAAACTTCATCAAAAAGCAGCTCGGTTTCTTGTTTCTGAACATGGAAACTCCTCTCTGTTAATAATGTTGTTTCTGGTTATTGGAAATCTAGTAACATTTTCAAGAAGATGACTTCAGTTGGCATTTATTGTTGGATCGGAAGCGCATTGAATATATATATGTGTGTATATGTGTGTGTGTGTGTGTGTCCGCGCGCGTGTGCTGACATACAACAAGAACATTAAACAAGAACTGGCATTGATACATTTAAGTGTTGACTGAAAAATGTCTTTTTGCATGCTGCAAAGAAAATAATATTAATGAACAAGGTCTCTGATTGATCTTCTGGAGATTAGTAATAATGAACAAAGTCAACTTGAAATCGTTGGGGCTGACTATATCTGTAAGCACAAGTATGGACATCAAACAGTTTGTTATTACAAACTATTCATTGTCAACATGTTGACATAGCTGTAATAAGATGGCCTAACCCCTGCTCCTGCCCCACCCATCCTACCCTCAGACCTGAGAAAGTCAACAAATATAACAGGGGAGGGGTAGGGTGGGGTGGGAGACGATCATGCATTACAGGGACCTCCTCTGAAAATTAGTGAAATTACATGTTGCGCCCCTTTTTCTTTCTGAATTGCCTAAACCTCCCGAATAAGTTTTCAATGTTTACATCCATTATGATTTTGGATGGAAGTCAATGAGTTTGATCGGCCAAAAATTTGACTTACTGTACCTTCCTAACATGTCTTCTTCTTGTGCTATTTGTGTCCACAGACACTAGACTCGACAAAGATTGGAAAGTCATATTTGCTAGAATCATAGATTTCCATCCAAAGTTCAGACGGATCTAAATTTCGTAAACTTAGCGGGGAGGTTTTGTTACTTTCGAAAAAGGAAGAGGGGTGCAGTCTGTAATTTCACTAAATTGCACGGGATGTCCCTGTAATTAACCCTTTCATTTTGCATCCAAAACTACTCTTCTATTTTTAACTTCTTTCCACCTACCATAGCTTCGATATTCAAATTCATGTAAACCTAAGCAATCATGACTTAGAAGCTTGATTTTCGCAGAAAGAAGAAAAATACAATATTTATTTTTTATTTTACTAGTAAGGAACACACACTTTGCACTTTGATCATTAAACCTTGTCTTATTTTTTCAAAAAAATATTGATTATAATACAACATAAATAATTGAGAATATTTTAGTTTTTTAAAAAGAATATTATAAATGAACAAAAACTATTGAAATTGGTCGTTTTATTGTATTATTATTAGATATATCACACTAATAGTTTTTAAAGTTATTTTAATTTTATTTATTTTTATTTTTTATTTATGGGTAAGTTACTAAGATGAATCTATCAAAGGTAGATAATATTGTAATTAAAAGTTTTTATAAGATCAAATGTGCATATATATATATATATATATATATATATTTATATATCTTATTATTGTCTTTAGAAAAAAAAAAGGTTGTCAATGTTTTATAGTATCTTTTACTTGCTTTCAATATTTATAAATAAAAAGACGTGCACATATATACTACTATTAACATATAGAATTACTTGACATATGTATTTATTTAAAGATAACTATTTATCACCATGCTTTGTTAAAGTATTTTTAGTAGTTATTTCTTTCACTATTGATTTTAAGTATGTTTAAAATATCTTTTAAATGTATGTCAAAAAAAAGATACTAATTAAACTTTTTGTATGTGTATACTTTAAATAAGACTAATTATATTAAAATTAAACATGTTAATTATAGTTTTTGAAATTCTTTCTTTCATATGTACATATATTAAGATGATATTGAATAACCCAACACTTTTATATCATTTGTCTAAAGTCCGTTCACACATGCTTTATAATAAAACTTGATTGAATTAATTTTTAACTATACTATGTGCATATTGAATAAGCATAAATTTTTATATCATGTGTCTAAAACCTGTTAACATATGTTTCTACTAATAAAATTTGATTAAATTAAATTTTCACTGTATTATATGCCAGTATTGTATTCGTTAGTAATAAACATAGAATGGCTTAACTATCACTCTTATTCTTCATTATATTTGTAAAACTTTTATAGTAAATTAAGTATTATTGTGTATATCACATGCTATACTTAAAAGGTCCATGGTTATACTTCTTCATACCAGTATTCTCCATCATAACACCACTAACACTGATTTTAATATAATAAAGTTGAAATCCATGTTAATCACATTATTCCATCGTATTTACCACCATTATCATGCCTATGTACTCTTCCACATCTTTCATTATTTTCATTTTCTTCCACATCATTACCTTCGCCCCAGTTTTCAACGCTTTTGTTCTCTCCTCCACCATTGCTATTAAGAACCATTTTGGATGTGTTTTTTTAAGAAGAAAAACACTTATTTTTTGAAAAAAAATACCCTAAAGAAAAAAATTGTGTTTGGCTAGACTTTTCTAAAAATAAACAAAAGCCTAACATAATAATAATAATAATAATAATAATAATAATAATAATAATAATAATAAAACTTTTTTTTAGAAGCTATTCAATATAATTTCAAATAAAGGCACATTTTAAAACACTTTTAATTACTGAATTCAAACATAAAATTGCTTGGCTTTGAAAAAAATAAAAGTTCTATTATAAAAACACTACTCGAGAAGTACTATCTTTTTAAACTTATCCAAACGGTTCCTAAATCTACCTATCATATTATAGCCACTACTTTTAATAACAACCTCCACTACCATCCCTACCTGCACCTTCATTGCTTCCTCATTTCCATTGCCTCATATAGCAACTCCTATACTAAATCACTACCATGCTAGAACACCTTGAAAAAAAGAAAGAAAGCATATTATCATTTGTAAATTATTATGTTTAACTTTTTATGATTACCTATTTGTTCAAATTTGTACTTATGTAATGTTCATATTAGTTTGTTTTGAATTTTTGTTTACCTATATAAATTTTTTAATAAGTATTTCATGCAATAGTGAAAAAAACTGTGTATAAACTTAATGTTGAAACTGTGAGATTCTTTGTAATATTTTTTATTAATATTTTTTTAAGAATCTGCTGCTTTCTTTTTATTTAAGGTTTCATTATATCTTAATTTAACCTTCTTGTGGTTTTATTATTTTTATTTCTCTTTATGTTGATGTATTTTTTCTTTGTGAGACTTACTCTTTGTTTTTTTTTCCCTTTTTGTAATTGATTCCTTATTCAATGCGAAGTTTGTGGAACATAATTTATTCACTTACAATTTTTAATATTTATTTTGTCATTTACATAGTTTTTAAGCTTTCTATCTCTACATTATCTTTTATTCACTAAAATATGATATACTTTTATATTTCCTTTTTCCACTTCAAAATAATTAGTTAAAAATAATTATAATTTTCTACTTATAAGTCATCTTCTATTTACATTTACACAAGATACATATGGATAATTTTTAACTCTATAACTGCACCTGTCAATTATTAACTTGCATCTTGATATAATCGTTTTTTGATAAATGGTAACATAATACTCAATAAGCTTAGCTGTGTTTTGTACCTTTTTATTTTATATTGTCTACAAACTTTTTATTTATTTTGTTCATGAATCATTCGACTAATCACAATCAGGAAGGCACAATAAGTTTGTTTAACGGATTTAAAGGTATTAAAAAAGGAAATCATTTTATAATTGATAGCCAAGAGCATTATAAAAGAATAATGATTTATTTAATAAATTGTATCTACACTAGACGAGTTGAAGAGGATTGCCAGCTCTTATTTATTTATTTATTTTTGTATGACATACAAATTAATATTATAGAGTCCAATTAAAAGTTCAATTCTTTATTCATAGTTGTGGTATTTATTTCACCTAGTGTTCAATTTGAAGTCTAACTCTTTAATTTTTAAATTACTAAAAAACCATTAAGAAATTTGGTGAAATAAATATAAAATACTTATGAATTATTCGCACTTCTATAATATAGAAGATGGAAGATTTCATGGAATTAAGGGTCTCGATAAAAGATTTACATGGATAGATAAGTTTCAACGTTTATTTACCCAATAAATCATTTTTCGGCGTAAAATGAAGAGGGAAATCAATCAAATCACAGAAATTAAAAGAAGTTTTTGTTTCTGTTGTATTTTCTCTGTGTGTGTGTGTGTGTGTTTTGCATAACATTACACATTTTCCTCAGCCGTTTGTATATTTTGCTCTTTCTTTGCTTATGACTTAGCAAGAAAAGCAAAATCGAAAGAATAAGCTAAAGTATGGTGGCCTGTTTAGAAGGCAATTTTCAGTTCATTTCGGTGGGGGTACTCCATTGCCTTCTCTGCTTTTCAAAGCTTGCAATTACAGCAGATTGCGTTTGTTCGCCAAGTTGGTTAGCAAAAGTGTCGTAATAAGCCGTAGGATCGATATTTTCCAATACTTTAACCGAGGTTCCTAGGCTATTTTGATCAATAGTTATCTCGCCATCTTCAGATACCACACCCGTTGCTAAAACGTCAATGTTCCTCTCTACATAGGATGTCTTAAGAACTGTATTGTTCCCTGCTAAGATTACTGCACCAAGAATCTCCCCCGAAAATGTATCCTGCACAGAGTGAAAAAAAACAACGAAAAGAGAAAAAATGTAAGAAAGTTTGAATTATAACATCTTCATGCAGTAATCAAGAAGGGGGTAGTTGTAAGTGAAAGTAAGTTATAAGGAAGGTTTGTGTAATTTTGGAAACTGAGAGGGGGTGTTTTTGTAATTGTATATAGTTATGGGGGAATGCCTTTGTAATTATTGATTAAAGAAATGAGAAAATTTTGTACATACCATATGTTGATATCTCGGATGAGCACTTTTTAACTCGTGCAATCTCAAAAGCAAACGTCGGGTGAATAAAGCCTCAGGTGTATTCTTTGTGAGATTTAGACTCTGTAAAATCTTATCGAACTGATTGGCTCTACGTTGAACGTTTAATGGGATTAGTGTGGTGTTAAATCTTGAACCAAAAACAATCTTTGCAGCCAAAGGGTCCAGAAACAAGTTGAGTTCTGCATATTCGTTGGAAGGGATGTTTATGACATTTCCTTTATCTGTTTTCTGGTTGGGGATATGTCCTCCAACTATGAAAATATCCTGCACAATAATGGCCATGTATCAGGTATTGATCTGATATATATATATATATATATATATGTATGTGTGTGTGTGTTTTTGTTTGGCTTTCAGACACACACCTCAATGGGAGAGCTAGAATTTTTTTCGGAAAGAATGATTTTTGCCACATTTGTTAGCGGCCCGTTTGTCAGAACGGTAACCTTGGATCCCGGTTCGAGTGATTTTATTACCAACTGCCATATCTCTAGAGCTAGTGGCTGTCTAAGTTCAGGGTGATCTGTGTCTTTAGGGGCTCCATGTTTCGCAGAGTTCTCTGTTGTATACCTATAATGAAACAATGAACAAGAAAAAAGTCTCAAAAAAGGCTTATTAAAGCATATCCCTTTGACAGGTGAAAATAGACAAGTTCTAAACTAAGGATACTTACACCCACAGCCCCCGAGGTATGGTGTAAATACACTTAGACCCCCTAGTGTTTGCATATTATAGAAACCATCCCTGCCGTCAATATTTTATGGTGTCTGATCGTAAGTCGACAGTATGGATGGCTTCTGTTGTTCAAGCCTCAGGGGATGTAAATGAAAACCAAATGTTGGGTTCTAGGTGTGTCTACACGAAACCTGGGAGGACGTATGTATAATCACCCCTTTAAAAACCTTAATTTGCAAACCTTCGAGGGCTTCGAGGCAAATCACGGGCCAGCCCGTACAGTGTGTCTGAGTCAAGAAAACCTCCGCCGCCATGTGGGATGGCTCTGTTGTACTTGCAGTCTCCAACTGCTGGGAAAAATGGATCGGTCTGATTAAGTGCGAAAAAATTTCCAAGACCAACTGGGATATCGTCCCGCCCCATCATATGCAGCACATCATATATAACATCAATAGTAGCTGCATTTGCCCATCCAGTTGGAGTTACAAGTATAGCCTGCATGGAAAGAACAGATTATTTGCACAAAATGCATAGCAACACCGGAAAAATTTATGAGCACAAGGCTAATTGTTTACCTTGAGATTTATTACTTGGACGGGTACTTTAAGGAGATAAAAGAGTGCTAAAAAATCTCCAGCACTCATATCCATGTCAAATATCACATTCTTACCAAGCTTTCTTCCTTTAAAATCTGGCTTGTAGAGGACTTCCTTGTAGTGAGGGAATTGTGTCGTAAAATTGAACTTTCCCGTTTGTTCTCTGCGATTTAAGACCTGCGACAGCAATGATAAAAATTTAAGTAAAAATAACTTATTCTTGTTATATGACAGACAAAATGTAGATGGGATAATTACACCTAGACCCCCAAAGGTTTGGTGTAAATACATTTTGTACCCCTCTGAGGTTTTCATAATTACAGAAAATGCCCCTTCTATCAGTTTCATCTTATAGTTAGACCCCCTAAAACATTGATGGCAAGGATAGTTACTGTAATTTTGCATACCTTAGGGGGTCTGAGTAAACATTTATACAAAAGCTCAGGGGGTCTAGGCATAATTATCCCAATATAGATCATTAACTCACATCAATAAAGCTTCGGTAATATTCTCTGTTTAATGGACTGTTTTTATTGCGGTTAGGCTTAGCTCGTACAGCAACAAGAACACGAGCTCCTTCTTGGCCTGTTACTTCTGGTGTATATCCATCCTGATATAGTTTGAATTGTAAATATCTTTCAAATGGTATTTAATTTGGACAGTAAAGAAAATTGACAAAATAGCATCTTGTAGTGAGAAACGAGCAATAACCTTGCACCTGCCCTTGCCATTCTTGACAACACAGAATGGATCTGTAAGTCCTTTCTGGACATGGCCGCTATGAACCCCACCTCTCGTCAAGTTGAACTTCGACTTCTTAAGGCCATCAAAGAATGGATTTGAGCCGTCTGCTATCCCATACGGTTCATTTGATGTGAACACAGTGATATTCATGTATTCCATCTCAGCAAATTCATTTTCCCCGTTGCTGTTGTTTTGCTTGAGCATTATAGAAGCAGCCACGCCGGTTAGAAAAGGATCCCACATGAAGTAACCCTGCAAAAAAGTGATATTTCGTGCAGTTACTATTTTTTTTAATCTGTTAATGAAAAGATAAAATGTTTATTGTTTCCGTTCATTTACCTTGAAAAAGTTGTCATTGGGCCAAGTATCGTGAATCATTTTCAACGGCATGAAGCAGTACTGCGCCTCATAGGTATGCTGATTCTTCTTGAATTCCTCGTAAAAATTGACAGATATTGGGATGGTATCCGTGGCATCTAATGGAACTAGAGTAACTGGTATGCCAGAATGAATCACCTGTTATATGAGAATTCAAGACGAGTCATGCCTTATCTTGATATATATATATATATATATATGTATGTATGTATGTATGTATGTATATGTAACTATTTTTTCTTTTTTACCTGATATGCAGCAAAAGGGTCTGCAAACATGTTGAACTCTGCATAAGGATTGGAATTGTAGGCAGTGTATATATTTCCTGACCTAAGGCCGCCCCCCATGACATATATATGCTCTATATTTTTCTTCAAATGTGGATTCGTCATGAGAAAAATTGCAAGATTTGTGTGTGTTCCGATGAGGAGTACAGTTATCGGACCAGCAGAAATCTTTTCTTTCATCACTTGCTGAGCTGTGGGCTGAACCAGAGGGTCATATCTCCTCCTTCCCTGGTTTGAAGTATGAAAATGAAAAGCCTCAGCCAGAGCCCTTGATCTCACAAACATAATCCTCTGATGAGTTTATGTGTGGTTTTAGCTCCTAGTCAGCCCTTTGTAGCAGCACTCGAGAGAGGCTGACTTAACCGGTGTGCCACGAAAGGCGAATAAAGATTTGAGGTCCCACATAAGTTTATAAGAGGAATAAGTCCATGAGAATGCAAACTATTTGAACATAGGACAGAGTTTATATATACCTGGGGAAGAAAGCTTTTTCTGAAGCCAAAATTTGTATCTTTGTCTAGTCTTCCCCCAGGGCCTACAGGAATAGACTGTCTATATCTGCAATATCCGGCCGTATTGTTTCCCTAATCGAACAAGCCCCCACAAGAACAAGTCAAGACTATGCAGAAGGAGAACTGCTAGGGACAGTTGCCTCGAAAATAATAAAATGCCTTTTATATTTTTTGTTCAAAATTCACTTTCGCTCGTAAAATCAAAATATCTGGCTCTATTCCTGCACATGAAATACGGAAAACCTGTTCGATTATAGGGAGATATCCGCCGACATCTGGCAATATGGTTCCATCTGGGAGTATCCCGCCTTCGCCTCCCACTCCAACCGCGACGTCGTCTCTTCCCATCATGTAAAGAATGTCGTATACTTGATTTACAGCATGCCCCGCATTGCTCCATGCGTTTGTGGAAATAGTTACCGCCTGTGGCGAGAAAATGATAGCATTCAAACTCATAATATTATGTTCAATTTCAGTTCTACTAAATACGAATGTCTCACATTGCATCTGATATCTTTCAAACTATATCAATTTTAGTCGTATATAGCTAACCTTCCTCGAAGTTTTAACTGTGAATGCACGAGATTATCTCGAGAAAACTTGAAATTATCACGAAATAATCATTCATTTACCATTAAAAGTCTAAGGGAAGTTAGCTGAAAGCCTAAATTGAAATAAATTTAGAAGATATTGGATTTAACGTGAGACAATCATATTTAAGACTAGAATTAAACAAAGTTAAGTATATAGTACTAAGGATGATATTTCCCCTCAAAATAATTTGAAATTAGCAATTATACCCCCTCCTCCACCACCCCTCTAGCAATTTATTTCATTCAAATTGTATCTGTAGTTTTATATCAGGAAGACGAAGGCTTAACAATTTTTATCAATATCTAGAACAAATTAAACATCTAACGGTAGCCAAAAAAAAAAAAAAAGGGTTATTACTTAGGGAACAAGTATTTTTCGGGTAAAGAATAGTGGTAATTAACATAAATTTGATTTTTGCAATCTAATCAACTTTTTAATAATTTAAAAAGTTTATTAATTCCTTTTTTTAAAATACTTAAAAGTTATTGCCTCTTTCACAATTTAATAAGTCTCTAATCCCTTAACACTACAAGAATATACACCCTTTAGTGACAAATCAATACACTATACATTTAATTTTTGTGATGGATTTAGTTTATAAAAATTTCATTAGTAAATGCCTTGTCACTAATTGTTTATTTAATTCTATTTACATTGAATTCCGTCACTAATCCATTATAGATTCCTTAAATCTGTAACAAAATCTCTCTGTCACAAAATTTCCGTTAGTGAAGGAAGTATTTTCTTGTAGTGTAATCACGATTTTTTAGTTTGATTTATCTCTTATCTCTAAATATATAAAATTGTTAACTTTTTATTACTTTTAAACTTCCTAATCTCTTAATCGTAATTTTCCCAATATGTTTCGTATAAGAAAGATCAAGGGTCGGGTCAGATTAGTTCAAGTTATCAATTAACTTATAAAAATATTCAAGTTATTTGGGTAGCCCCCAACCCAACCTTTTTACTTTTTTTGGGTTAATTTCACATTTAACTCATTTCCAACTTAATACACAAGAGCTCATCCCTAACATGCTATTTTTGTATCGAGTTTTGGGTTGTCGTGCCGTTCTAGAAATTACCACTCCTGAAAGCGCACGCACACACATCATAGAAGCATAATGCTACCATCATAAAAGTGCGCGCGGGCACACACACACACACATATATATATATATATATATATATAGAGAGAGAGAGAGAGAGAGAGAGAGATGTATAACAATATTACCTGCAAATCAAAATCCGATCTATTAAGCTTCAAAGTGTACAAGAGAGCAAATAAATCATCGGTATCAACATCCGTATCCAAAAGAATCCGTTGTGGCCTCCCATCCACAGAATATACGTTGCTTCCAATCAAACCAATAATCATTATACATACATATATGCATACACATCTCTGTATCCTCATCTTTTTCTTCTCTCTTTGCTTCTTCATGTTTCTGAAAAAGACCCAAACAAAGTTGCATCAATCCCATCTCAGAAACCACAAGGATCATACAAAAAAAATGATTAAGACTAGTGTGTGTGTGTGTGTGTTTTTTTTTTTGCAAACATGTCACAGCATGACGGACATATTCGATTCACTTATTTGTGGTATTTCAGCATCCTCAACCACACGTAAAAAATTGTTTGATTTGTCATCGCCTGCATTTCGAGCCATCGCTGCTTGAATTTAAAATCTACAAAAGTAAACCTGTGACAAAATCTTCTTGAGGGTATTGTTTGGAGATTTCAGTTAAATATTTAAAAATGTCAAATCAAAAAAGTTTACAAAATACATTGACCGCGAACCTCACGTAATTGAAATTTACATCTTATAGCTTAAATTTCAAAAACAAACACGTCCCGTACATATTCTTGGTTTGACTAAGAATTGACAGTAACTGTTTGAAGTGATGATCCTAAAGAACTGCAAAAAGATATTTTGTAGTGTTTATGTGTATGTTTACTGCTTGTTTCCTAGTGTGTGTGTGCGTGTGTGAAGATTTATAATGAGTGGCTATGTATGCAGCAGTAACAATCTATATATGATTCTTTATTTGGATTTCGGACAGAAAAACAAAGTCAATAAAAGTAATATATATTTATGGTTTTATAGCAGCTTATACAAATAGGGCATCTTTTATTGGTGATAATATACCATGATACCTATTTTGTGTCACTTTCATCCCTATTTGGATTTGTGTATTGAATTGTATGAGCCTACCATTTATTCCTCTCGGCTCACATTAATACAATACAATATTCGGGTGAGAAAATTCTTATATGAATTTAATTTGGTAAAACCCAATGAACTATATATAGTAAATTGTACTTATTACGAGTCGTTTACTATTAATGCTGGAGTTAAGGCTAGTTTAGATAAGGATAGTTAATTTGACGAGTTTTGATGACTTTTGTGGCGATAAACTTTCGTTTACTTTGGAATTTAATGCTTCAATAATGTAGTCGACTTTTGCATCATGTTTACTTGATTAGTTGGGTAACAATTGTTTTGCCTTGAGATTACATTTTTGCCCCCTTAATATTTTTAGGTCTTCTGTCACAAACTTTGCATTTTTCTTTAAAGTCAATCTTTAATTTATGTTACGTTCCATAAATTGGTTAAACCACTTTTATGTCAAGTTTCAATACCATATTTATGTCTCAAATTGAATAAATAATAATAATAAAGCAAATTGTGAACTCAAAGAATTATTATTATTATTATTATTATTATTATTATTATTATTATTATTATTATTATGCACATAGCCTATCAGCTTATTACCACATGTACAAAATTAACTACTTTTAATTTGATATAAAGTAAATTGTGAACTCGAAAAATTAAATCAATCTAAAACTAATATATCAAAATATATTTTAAAAATATACATCTCTTCATGCAAAAAAACCCCCCGAATAAATCGATATGCTTTAATTTTTATACCTATATACTCAACATTTTCATCTTAATCCAAAATTGTTATTTCTCAAATTTACTTGAGACAATGCCAAATTTTAGTAATTATAGTTTGAACTCAATAAAAATGTAAAGGTTTAAATTTTTAATTTCGTAAGAAGTTTTAGATTACATTTTGTAGCTCTAATAAGAAATTTCTCAAGTATTTATTTTAGAAATTCATATTTTAGAATAGCACATATCTTTCCATTTTTACATCACCTTATCTTCTTTTCTTAAATTAATTAGCACTCCAATACTGTTGCCTTCATTAATACTTAGACAAAATGCGTAATTTGTATCAACTTATGGGCAAACTTGTCCTTTCCCTTCTTTAGCCAAAACGCAGGACAAATTAACTGTCCAAAAAAAGGGGTCAGGCAAACCTCCCTTAACCAATCATAATCCCGGGTTCTAGTGTTAAAAACGGGTATTTAGACAACAAAAGTAAACGTTAGTTTATGAGGGTTAAATTAACTTGACTGTCATTAACAGCAAATATAAACGACTCCTTAAGTTATTAGTTACTTACCCTAAATTGATATCAATGAATATAGGATAGAAATTTATGAATTTGTCCTTGAACATTGTACATAATTGAAAATAAGAGGGGTATTTTGGACATTTTCATTTTGGAGAAAAAAAAAATTGAATTCGCAAGTCAATGGACTATATATGAATAAATCCTATTCCAGATGATATATATATATATATATATATATATTTGTGACAAATTTATGATGAAATTCTATGAAAATAAAACTCTAACAATCATTGATAAGACACCTGTTGGCAAATTTATGATGACAATAATTCATGTCACCAAATATAACTACGAAACAAAATTTAATAATTATTCTACTAGTAAAGAAGAAATATTCTTATAGTGACATATTGCAGAATACCACTCCATTTTCTTCTACTTTAAATTACAAGGAAGCTCCACGCTCCCCGTGCTGACAATAAAATGACACATTTTCTTATTAGAAATTCGGTGTTTTCGTTTGAAGTCTCTACAAATATTCCTGCTTTCTTTGATTTTGATGTGATTGGATCCATTAGTTCATGACTAAAATTTCCAAGTCTATTTTCAAAAATTAAAAATAAAAATAAAAAAACAAAGAGTTACTAGGGAGCTAACCTTATAGCAACCATTTACCTCAATGCCAACTCAAATGTGATACACCATTTTAAATAATGGAAAAGAGCAAGCTAGGGGGATTTTGTTTAGGAATGGTGCCATAAAAAGGGGCCTCCCTTTTCTGTACAATTATTTATTTTTTGTCAAACATTAACTTTTCCTCCATTAATGGGTGTGTAGACACGTAAAAACTAAAAAGCAAATGTTATTTTATACAAATATCTATACATATACACAAAAGGAAGTCAATATATATATATATATATATATATATATATATGTTGGGAGCAAGCTTAAATTTTTGTATAATATAAAGGATATTGTTATTATTTTGGAGATGAAATTTCAAACGTAAAAAATAAAAAATAAAAAAAACACGTATAAATAGGACTTTATATAAATTTGAAAAGGGAGGACTGTACTTTTCGATTTCTCTTTGGATTCATCTCTCTATATGCATTATGCATAATATATATATATATATATATATATATATATATATATTTGACAATGATTTTTGACCACAATTTAATTAATTTTGACCAAATGAAAATTTTTTTCAAATTTTTAAAAATTTTGATTAAAAAAACTCTAATTAGTTGGGTTTTTTTAATCTATTTATAGAAATAAAAAAATAATTTTTTCACTCATCGACTCTTTAACTTATCCACTAATACTAACGCGCAACTTCCCATCTTTTCACTAATTTTCAAAATCCTATAGTATCAATTCTTTTGCACCATTTCTATCAACAAAATTGATAAAATCACCATGGAATTTGCTAGAAAAAAACCCTTCAATGAGTTTGATTTCTTCTCACATTTAGTATAAGCTAATTATCTTTTTAGTGATCTTTCGATAAATCTCAAGGTATGTGATTTTCCTTTTTACTTTATGTTTTACTTTTTATGCTTTTGTTCAATAGCAGTTAATTTTTTATTTATTTTTTTTGATATTATTTTTGTGTTGTTTTTGTTTACTTTTACCATTTTGAAGGATATATATGTTGTAATTAATAGATTTATTTCTATTTAACTATTGATAAAATATATCACATTCAATTTATTTTGTTTTAAGTGTTCTAGCTTTTAAGTTGTTTTATCATGATTTCACCATAATTATCAATTTTTTGTCTTTCATTCAAAATTATTTGTTTTTGTTCATTTGCTTATGGGATGGGCAACATTGATTAATTTTGATACTTGCTTTTCTACAAGTTATTTCATTTTCTATTTATTCACAATTTTTAAAGACCAATCATTTAATTTTTACTTTTTGATTTTGGCATGTAAAATTTATTTCAATTTTGAATTATTTATGACTTTAGAAGGCCAACCATTATGATTTTTTTATATTTATTTTTTGATAGTATATTTCAAATTTTAAATTCCATTCCCATTTTTATTTTATAATTTTTTTATTTTGATGGAATATTGTATTTATAGTTCCATTTTTCTCTTTTATTTATTAATTTAAAGCGTGCATCTATATATATATATATATATATATATATATTATTTCTTTATTCAAATTATGAATTTTATTTTTCTCATTTTAAATCATCTCTCTTTTTTTATTCAATTACTTATAATTTTATATGATGGGATAAATTCATCGATTTTAATATTTCTTTAATTCGTTCCAAGTTATATGTTTATGATTTGAAAAGTTCAATCATTTGGCTTTTATTTATTTTTTATTGTTATATGTACTGTCTTTATTGTCTTTTATCAATTTATCCTATACATTTAACTTAAGACATAATTCCATGAATAAATATATTTAGACAAGCAAAAGGACTATTCTTAATTAAAGCATGTTTTATTTCTTTTTTTTTTATCTTGTATAAATACCTCTTTCAATCTTTCTAATATATATATATATATATATATATAGCAATGGGTCTTTGACTCATTAAAGTTCTAACAAGCTTTGAGGTTCTAACTAGTATGAAACTTTATCAAAAAAGCACTTCTCTCTTCGAAACTCCTTTGTTAATAAACGTCATTTGTGATTATTGGAGAATCTAGTATCATTAGTATCAATGCGTTCTATTTCAAGGACTTTGCTATACGTGTAGATGTAATTTTTATAATTACAACAACATTCCCTCTAAATTTGCATAGTTGGGAAACTCAAACCGGAAAATGCAAAAAGTCCAATACTACAATAAAGCAACCCCTTCACTAAATGAATTAGTGACAGAATTCAATATAGATAGAACTAAAGAAACAATTAGTGACAGGACATTTAGTTACGGAATAATTATAAACTAAATACATCACAAAATTTAAATTTATATTATATCATTTCGTCATTAAAAGGTATGCGTTCTTGTAGTGCAAAAGATCCCCATGAAAACACTTAAAACAACCTAAGATTTTTTTTTATTTATAAATTTACAGTGTCTGTATGAACTCAAAATTCTTCATCCACTAAATCATTTTTCATGCATAGCGCGCGTAAAATGAGAAGGAAAAGCAACCAGGATACAGAAAAACAAATGAAGTGTGCGTATATTTTCCTGTATGTGTGTGTGTGTGTGTGTGTGTGTGTGTTTCTGTTTTTTTCATTTCTTCTCTGTTCTTCAAAGCTTCCGATTACAGCAGATGGCTTCTCGTAGCCAAGTTGATCAGCAAAAGTGTTGTAATAAGACGTAGAATTGACATTTGCCAATACTTTAACCGAAGTTCCTCCATTATTTTGATCAATAGTAGTTATGTCGCCATCTTCAGACTCCACGCCCGTTGCTAAAACATCAATGCTCCTCATTGCGTAGGTTGTCTTAAGAACTGAATTGTCGCCTGCTAAGATTACCGCACCTAGAATATATCCTGCATGAGACGGAACAAAAAAATGCGACAAGTTTTTAAATAACTGAACCACCCTCTGTAACCATTTGGACTTGAACGAACTTCGAATCTCAGTTTCAAAATTACAAAACTGGAAACATAGCATCATTAAACTATGTGTAACAATCAACTGAAGGGGGTAATTCTAAGGTGGAATTCAGTTATAAGGGAGGTATTTGTAAATTTGAAACTGAGAGGGGATATTTGTGTAATTGTATATAGTTATGGGGAGGCTTCTGTAATTATTGATAAAAAAAAAAAAAAGTGAAAATCTCAGTAAGGAGAAGCAAAATTTCTATCTATACCATATGTTGATATCTTAGGTGGGCTCTTTTTAATTTGTGCAATCTAGAAAGCAAATGCTTGGCAAATAATGCCTCGGGTGTCTTCTTTGAGTGATAGAGACTCGTGTTTGAGCTTTGAGTATGTAAAAAATATAGATTAGTAATAATATAAAGTCAACTTGAAATCATTGAAGATCACTTAAGCAAGGTCTCGTGTTCGAGATTTGAGTATGTAAAAAATAATCGCTGGGTGAGTAGCTGCCTATATGGATCCCATGGCCCTCGCCCCATATTTAGTCGGGCCCCAATGGGGATTCCGGTGATCCGTAGACCCAAAAAAAATTTGAAAAAAATAAAAATTGAAATCATTGGAGCTACCTATGTCTCTAAGCGTAGGTGTGAACATGAAACATTTGTTACAACAAACTATGCATTGGCAACATGTTGATATTGATGGAAAATAAATAAACCAACCCCATGTGTTTCTATTTTCAAGGTCGTCCTTGTATATTCCACAAATGCTTTTTTATTTATTTTCCATGTAAAGCCTAAGTGATCAAGACTTATTAATTTATTTGTTTGTTTTAATAGAAAATGAACTCAAGATCTAAAAATCTCAGTAGAAGAGTTACAAAGGGTACAAAATTTTTGATATTCTTTTATCCGAAATATCATTTATTCGTACAACAAATCGTAAAAATGCAGTCAGAGTAAAGAAAACAAAAGAAAGTTTTTGTTTCTGTTGTATTTCCTGTATGTGTGTGTGTTTTTGGTGTTTCGAAAACTATACACATTTTCTGTGATGGTATGTATGTTTTGCTCATTCTTTGCTGATAACTAGCAACAAGGATAAATACAAATAATGTGAAGAGTAACTAAAGTATGGCCTGTTTAGAAGGGCCATTTTCATCTCTGCGGGGCACTCCATTTTCTTCTCTGTTCTTTAAAGCTTCCGACTACGGCAGATTGCTTCTCGTCGCCAAGTTGATTAGCAAAAGTGTCGTAATAAGCCGTAGGATCGACATTTTCCAGCACTTTAACCGAGGGTCCTCCTTTATTTTGATCAACAGTTATCTTGCCATCTTCAGATTCCACGCCCGTTGCTAAAACATTAACGTCCCTCTGTACATAGGTTGTTTTAAGAGCCGACTCGTTACCGGCTAAGATTACCGCACCAAGAATCTCCCCCAAAAATGTATCCTGCATGAGACGGAACGAAAATGCGAAAAATTTTGGAAAAACTGAACTCTCTGTAACCATTCGGATTTGAACGAACTTTGCCTCTCAGTTTCAAAATTACAAATACCCCCCTCTGATCATCAAAGTTTAATCAAAACTGGAAACATTCATCAAGCATATTGGATAACATAATCCATACATGTGAAAACCCTTTGAAAAGTTTTTAAAGATTTGAATAACATCATTAAACTATGCGTAGTAATCAACAGAAGGGGGTAATTGTAAGGTGGAATTCAGTTGTAAGGAAGGTATTTGTAAATTTGAAACTGAGAGGGAATATTTGTGTAATTGTATATAGTTATGGGGAGGCCCCCGTAATTATTGATCAAAATAGAAGTGAAAATCTCAATAAGGAGACGAAAAGTTTCTATCTATACCATATGTTGATATCTAGGATGAGCTCTTTTTAATTTGTCCAATCTTGAAAGCAAACGCCTGGCGAATAAAGCCTCGGGTGTCTTCTTTGTGAGATACAGACTCCCTAAAATCTTATCAAATTGATTGACCCTACGTTGAATGTTTAGCGGGATTAGCGTGATATTAAATCTTGAACCGAAAACAATCTTTGCAGCCAAAGGGTCGAGAAACAAGTTGACTTCTGCGTATTCGTTTGAAGGGATGTTTATGACATTTCCTTTATCTGTTTTCTGGTTGGGGATATGTCCTCCAACTATGAAAATATCCTGCACAAGAAGGAAAAAAGTATATATATTAAGAAAGCATCAAGAAACCACTTAATGGCCACGTATCTGCTGTGTGTGTGTGTGTGTGTGTCATTTAGAGACACACCTCAATGGGAGAGCTAGACTTTTTGTCAGAAAGAATGATTTTTGCAACATTTGTTAAAGGCCCGTTTGCCAGAATGGTAACCTTGGATCCTGGTTCGAGCAATTTTATTACCGACTGCCATATCTCTAAAGCTAGCGGCTGTCTAAGTTCAGGGTGATCCGTGTCTCTAGGGGCTCCAAATTTCACAGAATTCTCTGCTGTATACCTATAATGAAACAATGAATGAGAATTGACTAAAAACAAGGCTTCTTAAAAGATCCTAAAATCGGGCTAATTACATCTGCACCTCCTAAGGTTTGGTGTAAATAAAATTAGACCCCCTAGGCTTTGCATAATTACAGAAGCCACCCGCAAACAATTTTTCATGTGTTGTAATTGTAAGACAAAAGTCGGCAGCTTGGTGGTTTCTGTAATTATGAAAACTTCGGGGGGGTCCAACTGAAAGCCAAAAGTTGACAGTAGGGGTGGTTTCTGTAATTATTAAAACCCGGGATTTGGGTATATTTACACCAAACCTCAAGGGGTGTAGGTGTAATTATCTATTTAGAAAATTTCATTTAAAAACCTTCGAGGGCTTCGCGGAAAATCACGGGCCAGCCCATATAATGTATCCGAGTCAAGAAATCCACCGCTGCCCTGTGGGATGGCTCTGCTGTACTTGCAGTCTCCAACAGCCGAGTCAATGGGATCAGTCTCATTACGTGCAAAAACATCGCCTAAACCAACCGGGATATCGTCCCGCCCCATCATATGCAATAAATCATATACAACATCAATTGTTGCTGCATTAGCCCATCCAGTTGGAGTTACTAGTATGGCCTGCATGAAAAGAAAAGATCAGTGCCAAAAAATGTGTAGTAAAAGTGAAAAAGTACAAGGCTAATTCTTTTACCTTGAGATTTATTAATTTGACCGGTAATTTAAGGAGATAAAAGAGTGCTAAAAAGTCTCCAGCACTCATATCCATGTCAAATATCACATTCTTGCCAAGTTTTCTTCCTTGAAAATCTGGCTTGTAGAGTACTTCTTTGTAATGAGGGAACTGTGTCGTAAAATTGAACTTTCCAGTCTGTTCTTGATGATTTAAGACCTGTGATAAAAATGACGAAAATTTAAGCAAAAATAAGATGATGTTGTTCTATGACAGACAAATATAGATCAAGTACTCACATTAAGAAAGCTTGCGAAATACTCTCTGTTTAATGTACTGTTTTTGTTGCGGTTAGGCTTAGCACGTATGGCAACAAGGACACGAACTCCTTCCCGGCCCGTTACTTCTGCTGTATATCCATCCTGATATAGTTTGAATTTAAGTATATTTCAGATAGCATATAAGTTTGCCGCAGCGTATAGTATGGATCTGATGAAACTTGACAGAGAGTATCTTGTAGCAAAAAACGAGCAATGACCTTGCACCTGCCCTTGCCATTCTTGACAATGCAAAATGGATCTCTGAGTCGTGTCTGAACATGGCCACTATGAACACCTCTCGTTAAGTTGAACTTCGGTTTCTTAAGGCCATCAAAGAATGGATTTGAGCCATCCGATATCCCATACGGCTTGTCTGAAGTGATCACGGTGATATTCATGTATTCCATCTCAGCGAATTCGTTGTCCCCATTACTATTGTTTTTCTTGAGCATTATAGAAGTAGCCACGCCGGATAGGAACGAGTCCCACATGAAGTAACTCTGCAAAAAGTGATATATCATATAGTTACTATTGTTTCTTTATCTGATACATCAAAGAACTGGTTTAATGTTTCTGTTTATTTACCGTGAAAAACTGGTCATCGAACCAAGTATCACGAGTCATTTTCAAAGACATGAAACAATATTGTGCCTCATAAGTATGCTGATTCTTCTGAAATTCCTCAAAAAAGTTCCTAGATATTGGGATGGTATTTGTGGCATCTAATGGAACTAGAGTAACTGGTATGCCAGAATGAATCACCTGTTACGTAAAATTTTTCAAAACAGAAGCCAATATTGTGTTACCAAAACATTAATCATGGCTTAACATGATTTCTTTTTTTTTGTACCTGATATGCAGCAAAAGGATCTGCAAACATGTTGAACTCTGCATAAGGGTTCGAAGTGTAAGCGGAATATAAATTACCCCTATCACCACACTGGCGAGGCTGGCACGTTGAGCTCGAGTTCTTGGGGCAGCAACCAGTCGGGTTTCTTGACCTGACGCCACCGCCCATGAAGTATATGTGCTCGATATTTTTCTTCAAATGCGGATTACTCATCAGAAAAACAGCAAGATTCGTGTGTGATCCGATGAGGAATACAGTTATTGGACCGGCAGAAATCTTGTCTTTCATCACTTGTTGAGCTGTGGGCTGAACAAGAGGCGAATATCTCCTTTTCCCCTGGTTTTGGAGCACAGAGGAAAAACTCAGGCAGAGTCCTTGATCTCTAACAGATGTATATTCCTCTAACAAAGTTCATGTGCAGTCTTAGCTTCTCTTCCGCCTCTTGTAACGCTTTGAGAGAGACTAACTTAGCCAGTGCGCCGTAGAGGGCAAATGAAAGAGCTGAGGCCGCACGTAAGTTGTTAGAGGAACAAAATCTGCGACATTGTATTGATCGTTACATACAAATGCAAACTATTTGAATACAGGAATGAAGTATATACCTGTGGGAGAAAGCTTTTTCTGAAGCCCAAATTTGTATCTATGTCCAGTCTCCCTCCGAGACCTACCGGAATAGCTTGTCTATACCTGCAATATCCGGCCGTATTGTTTCCCTATTCGAAAAGCCCCCACAAGAACAAGTTCATAAATATGTATGAAAAGCACAACATGAGCAGAGACGGAACAAAGGAGAGCCGGTAAAGACAGTTGTCTACAAAAAACATAAAATGCCTCTCGTATTTGCCCTCTAAAATTAAAATTTCTGACTCTGTTCCTAAACATAAAACGGAAATTTAGAAACCTGTTCGATTATAGGGAGATATCCGCCAACGTCTGGCAATATGGTTCCATCTGGGAGTATTCCGCCTTCACCTCCCATGCCAACAGCGATGTCGTCTCTTCCCATCATGTAAAGAACGTCGTATACTTGATTTATAGCATGTCCCGAGTTGGTCCACGCATTTGTGCTAATAGTAACAGCCTGCAGCAAGAAAATGATAGCATTCGAGCTCATAAAATCAAAACAAACAACTAATTTTCGAAAAAATTAGTTC
Source organism: Petrea volubilis (assembly GCA_026212405.1). Taxonomy (NCBI): domain Eukaryota; kingdom Viridiplantae; phylum Streptophyta; class Magnoliopsida; order Lamiales; family Verbenaceae; genus Petrea; species Petrea volubilis. The sequence goes on along the minus strand of CM047879.1, from coordinate 16,773,156 downwards.
CAGAAAAAATGATCAATTACATGGTAAGAGTGATTAGTTTCGGAATGGCTGAACCTGGTTCAGACTAGAATTTTCATACTTAGATTCAGGGATCAAAAGAATCTGAAATTAGCAATTATACCACCCCCCACTCCCACCCACCCCTGCAGCCCCACAGACAAAAAGAAAGGAAGAATTCATATTAGGATAATGCTACAAGAAGAGACTATCACTCACTCACACACACACACATATGCATATAACACAGTACCTGCAAATCAAAATCTGATCTATTAAGCTTCAAAATGTACAAGAGAGCAAATAAATCGTCGGTATCGACATCTGTATCCAAAAGAATCCGTTGTGGCCTGCCATCCTCCACAGAGTATACGTTGCTCCCCATCAAACCAATAATGATCAATATACATACATATATGCATACACATCTCTGTATCCACATCTTTTTTTCCTTCTTTCTTCGGTGCTGCTTCACATCAAAATCTCTGCTTCTGATCAAAAAAACCCAAAAATCTGCATCAAGCCCATCTCCAAAAACACAAGGATCCCACAAAACAAATCAGCATGACTATTGTGTGTGTGTTTTGAAAACATTACTCAAGTTTATGCATATTCTTGGTTTTCACATTCTTTTACCTATTTTATCCGCTGTGAACTGGTAAGAAATGTCAGTAACTGTTTTAAGTGATGGTCCTAAAGAATTGCAAAGAGAGAATTTGTAGGTTTTTATGGTTTAGTGTGTGTGTGTGTGTGTGAGAGAGAGAGAGAGAGAGAGAGTCGTGATTATCAGAAAAAAAAATGAGTGGAGCAGTAACATTTCCATATATGATTCTTCGTTAAGACAGAAAAGCAAAGATGAGGAGGGAGACTTTTTATGATGATTCTTGTCTTGCCTTTTGCAGAGGAAGCAAAAGTGAGATTTATTTACTGTTTTTTCCATTCAAAAAAAAAAGAAAGGAAAATGAATATTATGATGATGGGAATAAAAGTATTTTGTGGATGGGAATTGGGCAGTTGATATTATAATAAAATGATAGATGTTGTCAATTATAAAACAAAAAAGGGATGGAATCTTGGAGTTGTGTTGGAGTATTTTAATAAAAATATTTATCCCACATAAAATTTTCAAAGAAAATTTAATATCTTTATATAATTTTTTTTTTCTTGAATATGAACTTTGAATTAAAAGAAAGTTTTCTACTCGCAAGCGCAAAAGGGAGGAAAGAGGAGGAGATACGAGTTTTTCCTTTATAATGTTATTAAATCTCATGTAACCTCGTATTTGTATTTCATCAGGTTTTCATAAGAATTATATGTTCCACACTATAAACAGGTGTCGGATTTTACACAAGAAAACACACGACAAAAATTATTTCTTTTAATCAAAATTTCTTAACAGCTATATTTTCTACATTATAATTTGGAATGAGGGAGTGAGGATTGTAGTAATTTTTAGTTTTGACTATTTTCATTCTTAGCCTATCATAAAAAGACAATTGAAATAATAATAATAATAATAATAAAAGGCCACAAATCACTAAAATATTATTTGTCTGGACAAGAATTCTGCACTTTTCTATCCATATATTTTGATAAGTATAGACATGATTGATATATGATAAATGACAGTGGTTACAATAGATTTCCGACAATGGGGCCTAATTATGAACAAAAACATTTGCCAAATGTGTAAGAATAAGAACTTTTTACAGTTAAATTAATATTTTTTTTAAAATCGAAATAAAGAAATCTTCTTGTTTGACTAGAGGGTATCTTTTATGTGATTTACCTTTTTCAGCAAAAAAATTAATTTCAAAAATGGAAAAAAGAAAAAGAGTAATAAATTCTTTGTTATGTGATCCAATGATGGAACATTCATACGATTCTTGTCTTCGTATTTGCAAACCATGTGAGCTCAATAAGCCCTTTTTCTTAGTCGGATTACTAGTACTTTTTTCCTATTTTGTACTTTTTCCTGTGTCCTTCTTTACTCTGAAGGCTTCATTATTTTTTTTTTAAAGCAAGTTGAAGTCTTGATTATTTTAATCAATAGCAGATAATGCAATCTATATATATATAGAGAGAGAGAGAGATATAGATATATATACTTTGTCACCTATTGTTTTTTTTTATGTTTTGTTTTTCACATTTCTTTAAATAAGTGACTATAATTCGTTCGATATATAATCTAATGTAGAAAAAATACCTGATTTCTATGTAGCGCTTGAATATACACATACTCCATCCCATCAAAGATACATGGTTCTTAGCTTACATATCGGTGTCGAGGATATCTCCTCGAATCCGACCAAACTTAGGAATTGATACTTGGGACCTGCTTGAGATTATTTTCGAGGATACCCAAGAGCCTCAAAAGTGGTCCCCCACCTTTCCTCAAAGTAGTCTCCCCAATAACTCTTTCTGACACACCATTGCACCATGGGACGTCTCCACTATTTGTTCCAAAGAATATGCTTTGCATGGCACGACGTCGACATACCACCTCAGCCCTAATTCCAAAAAACGCCTCACTCAAATTATAAATAGAAGGTAAGGGATATTGTTTATTGGTACAAATTCCTTCTTTAGTACTTTCGTTCTTCTGCATTTTTCCTCTTACCTTCTATTCGATATACTCTGATTTAAGTATTGAAGAATTGTTGTCGAAGATGCTTTTGGCTAGATTTACATTTGTTGCCACCTAATAGGTCAATAACTTAAAAACCAGCATTTCTCTGAGTTCTCGAAGATAACACCATAGTGGCTTCTCACTCGAGGAAACAACACCATCATAATCAATTAATATCAATAAATGGCAATTGGAGCTTTTTAAATGTAATATCTAAGCAAAATAATAGGATGGGGAACAAAAGTGGAGTTAAGAATTTAAATTTTGTGAATTAATTTTAATTTTGCAGAAAATATAAGAGATAATTTGACTGTTTTCGGAAGTTCGAAAGCCAAATATTTATTGGCTTAGTGACACGGAGAAGGTTCCATTATCGAAGTGGTCACAAGTTCAATTTTTGTATATATAGATTTTATTTTACTGTATATAATATAATTGGTTATGAATAACGTAAAAGCTATAATTAATTTAAATTATTGACGTAATTATTTGAAATATATTCCACTATTATTACTGATAAAAATAACACTTTAAGATGTACTCTTATCATATCTTGACTGGTTCTTTAGATCCAAATAATACGAAGTGATAAGTTGATTTTCATACTACTAAACAAGTCTTTTTTAATCTTAATCCTTAAAAACAAAAAAAAAGGAAAAAAAAAACCAACGAGCCAAACTCTAAACATAGCAATTATATCAAAAAGTCAATGTAATTTTTATTCAACTTTATAGAATTAAAAAAAATATAGTTTTGATAACCCACCGCCCTCAAAATTATAAATAACAATTAATCCTTCCATGAAATCAACAACGTATCTTTACAATTACTATTTTTCAAACTTCTTTAATTTAGCATCGTACAACTAACTCAGAGAGAAGTAATATTTTCTGATTCAGATCCCCTTAACTCTTGGAACAGATCATGACATTTAGAATAATTATGAAGCCTACCAAGACTTCACATTTGTCATCATGGCAATGACTAAATTCTGGGGATGCTAAATTGTGATTTTTGTTTTTTTTTTTTTTTTGGTGGGGGGGCAGATCCAAAATTTAGTGGCCATAAGTGTTTTTCGGGCATATTCAAAATTTAGTGGCCATCCCATCATTTTCTTTAAATTAATTATTGCTATATTGATTGCCTCAATCTCCAATTTCAATGCCCTTGACACCCATTCTGCCTTTTCATCGGTGTTTTCCATACAATTAATTCAATGACGTTTAGCTATGTAGAAGTTTCTATATTTCACACTCATCTCATGTCAATCAAGGTGTTTTATTTTTTTCTTTTTGTGTGTGGATGTATCAAAAAAAATGGCATGTCATGTTTTTTCTTTCCTCCCTTTTTTTCTTAAAGTTCGAATGATTTTTCTTTTTTTTTTCTTCAAAAGTTAAAGTTCTTATGATTTTTGCATTATGAAGTTGAGGGGGGGAAAAAGCAAATTTATTATGGACTTCTAACCATTTTTCTATATGTTGTCAAAATAAACACTAATAACATATTCTATAAGAAAGTGCCTTCATTACTAACAAAAACATAAATGTGACATATTTTTGATGGATTTATGTAATTTTATTTGATGTGGCCTATATCTGGTTTGAGCAAGTGGCTCAAGTAGACTGAGGTCTTGACTAGGGATGTAAAATATAGGTTCGAGCTCGAGCTCGAACTTAAATATTTTCAAATATTTTATTATGTTTGAGCTGTAGGCTCGAGCTCGAGCTCGGGCTCGAGCTCGAAAATCAATATATTATTTATAATTATATATATAATTATATAAATATAAAAATAAATATTAAAAAAATCAAGGCTCGCGAGCCGGCTCGCGAGCCTACGAACAAGAGTAATTTGGCTCGAGCTCGGCTCGAAATTTATACGGGCTCGGCTCGAGCTCGGCTCGGCTCGAATTATTCGAATTCGAGCTCGAACCTTTGTCGAGCCGGCTCGATTCGTTTACATCCCTAGTCTTGACCATGAAAATGAAAGTGTAAGGTCCCAATCTGCCAACACTAAACCCTTGTGAGCTAGTTCGAAATATTTCCAATAAAATTTTTTATGCTCAAATCAAAGTGTTGTTGAGTAGAATTGAGTAGAGAAATCAATGAGTCCGAAGGTTTTTAAGAGTATATATGCAATACATTCAATAGAAGAATGAGATGATATTTATAGGTATTGATTGATAGGTGTAAGCTCTTAGATTTAGGGTTGGTGTCATCAATTTTAAGACTGAAAGGTGTCATTTTGGCATGTTCCACCTATCTAATTTTATTATGTACTCGAACAAGGTCATGTAAGGATTAATGATACGAAAACAAGTATTTAAGATTTCTGATCAAAGAAGGTCAAGTGGACAGCTCCATATTTGATGAGGTCGAACCAATCAATCACATGGTATGTGAGCCGCCTCAATTAGCCTTAGGACTCTTTAAATTTTGCAGATTGGATTGAGGCGTAGTTAATATTTGTATGGATATTAAATTGAATAATTGTAGTTGGGTTGTTATATTTGATTTGTGTGATTTAATCTATAAGTAGCATTTCAATAGTACTATCAACCTCGTTTGATTTTGTGGCCTATATTTGATTATTAGTAAAAGTTTTCATTTTTCCCATGAAATTATTTCTCATTAATTTTTGAGTATTATATAGTAAGGACAATTTAGTAAATTCAATTTTAGGATATTAAACAGTAAATTTTAACTACCTCCACTCGCACCCCTTCCCCAAAAACTAAGTTTAGGCTTAAATAATGGCTTTAACCCATAGTGTCATGAATTGAGGTATCTCAACACATGAGAAAATCAAGAATCAAATATAAAATTTTAAATGAATTATTCTTGATATTATAATGTAATACAACAAATCAAAAGAAGCCCTAGTGAACTATGCTAAAAAATTACGCCTATTCAAGCATGCAGTGGCTCCAAAAAATTGGGACACGTGGCAAACTATTAAAATAGAATAAGAAAAACAACAATTGATAATAAGGTACTTACTGACTATTTATGCTAAAAAAAAAAAATTCATGCCATATTTTTTGTGACACAATTTATTTATAATGTATTATTCCTTAGTGAAAAGCGTATATTTTTTGCAGCGACATATTACAAAGTACCAACTCAAATGTTATGCACTATAAAACCCGGGGGGGGGGGGGGGGGGGCGCTAAAAGGCATTGATTAAATAGTAATGTCAACGATAAGCTCATCATGTATAAATAAATTAAAAAACAAACGTAATAAGTAATTCTAAGTCCATTCAAGAGACATGTACTTTTTGATTCGATTTTGCTGAAACAATATTGAAATCTCCTCACACTATATTCCAATATATAACTATTTTCATGCTTAGTGTCTTCCTTCCTAGTCAGTGTATGTGCATTGGCTTTATGAAAGAGGGTTGAAAGGCCCACTTTTTCATTATTTTTAAATACAAACTTTCACTAAAATGCAATGTTTTAGCCAAATGGATAACCAAAAATTGGAAAAAGGGAGTTTGATAACATTAAGATAATGGGGAAAAAGCCAAATATACTGATTTTGTTGAATGGTGCTGCAAAAAGGAGCCTTCCTTTCTATGCAAGTGCAATTATTTAATTTTGGTCAAAGATTAACTTTTTTCCTCCATGAATGGGTGTTTAGACACGTAAAAAGCAAATGTTAATTCATACAAATATCTATACATGTGCACACATGAATTATAATTTTATATAAATTTGAGGAGGGATGATAATACCGTCGAATTTTCATTCTGACTATGGTTATGTTTATGCATTATATATATATATATACACACACACATATTCACACAAATTATAATAAAATACGAGTGTTGGAAGATATCGGGAAAATAAAGTACGCTATTACTTTTTTTTTAATTATAAAAAAAGAAAAATTTTAAATCAATTCCAATTAACCCATTCTTGGAGATTCGAGAAATATTGCCTTTTTTCCTCTCTTTTATCTATCATGCGTGTTTCGGTTGTTTGAAAAACAATTGCAAAAATGCAAGTCAATTTTATATACATAATATAGTTATATATTTTGAATCAATCATTACATGAAAGACAAACTATTTCAATTTATAATCATCAAATATCAACGAAATTATAAATGAACTACTATATATATATATATATATGCGGATGGGACTTTGCCTCATTGGTATGATACTGGAGACACCATAATTTTTAGATTGTCTGTTTGATTTTTCATGAATGCAAGTATTATTTTAATTACATACTAGCTTCCTTCTAATATATATATATATATATATATATATAAGAGAGAGAGAGAGAGAGAGAGAATAAAGGCACACAATGAAATTCAAAAACCCCATTAAGTAGAATCCCCTACCATATTAAGTCATGGATCCATTATTTAGTAGACCTCCACACCTCAATTAGTGGATTCTTGTAAGTGAGATTATTCAAAGGGCTTTAATTAGGCTACTAAAGCACCTTGAGAAGGTCCACAATCCCAACCATCTAATTTAGCAATTATATTCTTTTTCGTTAATTGTAATGATAACTTGCACGAAAATATATAATTCCCCGTGAAGAGTAATTCACAGGCTGGCCCGTGCAATTCATAGACGATAAAGATTAAATTTAATCTAGCCTCATACCTCGTGTAACTCATGCAATTATTAAATTTACCTCTTGAAATTTATTCACCCCGAATTATATTGGTGATATATAAAACATTAGCGGGCATGCTCCCACAACCTTTCCATAAAAAAAAAAACAATTATGAACTAAAATGAAAAGATTTTTATAAATTTTTTTTATCTTAATCTATTTTATACAAATTAAGTGAATATTTTCATAATAATATCCAAAAATAATTCATAAATACTTATTTAATTTAGTTTCAGTGTAAGCCCCTTAAAACAATATTTGGTTATCCAAATTAAAGGTCATGCTTTTTATATATATAATTTTCCGATTTGATCCCTTAAAAACCTCGAGTCTTGAATAGACCATAAATGGCTATTAAGACCCCAAGAAAAAGAAAAAAGAATACATACGCGAAAAAATGCGAATGCTTTTTGCCATGCCATGTTCATTGATGTGTAATAATAATAATCATAAATAGATTTTTTTTTTTTTTTTTTTTTTGTGGAGGGGGTGATGTAAGCATGTCTCCGTCATGACCAAAGTTATCCATGGATGCTAGAGAGCATAAGGGAGGGGTAGATGGGTCATTACATAATAGAGACCAATATAAATGTTCAAGAAAAGTCATAAATAAAATTCAAAGCCCTTTAATGGCAAGTTATGAAATCTAATTAGAGTGGAAATAATTAGTACATAATAGGCTACCATAGCACTAAAGCAGGTTGACATTTTCAGTAATAGTTTGCGGCTCAAATTAAATACCTTAATACACACGGAGGAAGAAAGGTATACAGGTAGCAAGCTAAATCTCCAGAAATTCAAGTTGAAAGTACAAATACCCAAGGCTAAACATGCCCATGTTCGGGTCGTAACTTGATCACAGTCGCACGCAGTGGAGGGAAAGAGCCACATGAATTACCAACCAGAGCAGGCATGAGAAATCGTTGACAAAAGATCACCTCAGAAACCTTTGAAACTTTGCACAAATATTCACCCGCGAGGTGGTACGAAAAATCAAAACGAACAGATATCTACAAAAGGTACTGCAAACCACCCAACATATGAAGTAACTCAACAGCAAGTGAACAATTTCAGGACAGAACACCAGACATGCACTCAACCAAGGTGGATACTTAGTTCCCCAAAAGTGAAATCTCAAAATCTTATCCTCCAAAAAAGCATTCATTTACAGATGCTCGAACAAACTATGATCTCAGAAGCTTTTCAACAAAATGAAAACAAAGGCAATTAATTGGCAAATCTTCCAACAACACACATCCTCTACACACTGAAATATTTTGCATGTGGCCAACTAGAAAACTGAAAAACAAACTTCTCAAACATGTAAAATATTAAATCAATTTGATGACTAAAATCGAGCACATTTAACGCAAGTAAGAATCCAAGCTGATTACAAGAAAAGAGAGCTGCAGTCGAGTTTCATTCTAGAAAGCACCCAAAAAATACACTGTCGAACAAGATACCCTTGCTTGATATATTTGCATGGACAAGTACGCTCTTTCCCATCATCAATAGCCATAAGCCCATCACAGGTCACCATTCCCAGAGACTTCTACTTGCAGGTGCGAGATTGGAATTTTACAAAACATTAAAGGCATTTTGATCATTGTGTTATCATTGCCACATAGGGAATGTAAATTTTAGGAAAGAATACAGCTCCATACAGAATTTAAGGGAAACAGCTGCCCCTCCCAGCCCGTCCCTTGGTTCCATCCTTGCACTCACCTCAAACAACTTTTAAATGCCAAACATGTATGGAGACTAATGGAAGGTAAGCAATGACAAAATGCACTTTCAGCATGCTTGATGTATTGTACCCTGTCTTGCATGCATACTGCCAATATTTTGACTACATATAAATGTTAAAAGCGGCAAAGGGTTCAGAGTACTAAGGACACATGATCGATAATCATGCATCATATTAGAGCAAGCACTCTATATACTCTAACCATCTTATTCGCCCAGGTCCTCGCTGTTTTGAAATTATGAAAAACATTTTATAGTGGATGACTGATATTCACGGAATCTTCACATTAATCCAATAGCTAGAAAATTCTAAAAATGAATAACACTCCATCAGTATACAAAATGTAGATTTTGCTCTCAGAGAGCAGCACGACCATTTTAAAAGAACCCAAGATCTATGCCCATGATTCACTTTTCAAGAAATATTTTCATATCAATATTCAAAACAACAACAACACGAAGTACAGTGTCGCTATTGTCTCCGCCACTTTAACAGTATCAAATAAATCAGTATAAATACTATGAAATCGCCTATACCTGACTTACTCATTGTTCAGGAATCCACCTTCAGAGGGGTACACCACTTTTATTTAACCAGAACTAAACACAAACTATGCCACACTATCATTTCGTGGATAAATGTAAGAGAAAGAAAAATTCCTAAACAAGAACATTTTGAGATTTCACAGAACCTTTCGGAGAAGAAGCCTCCTAGCAGAAGCAGATTTCTTGATGTCAGTTTCTCCTGAATCTGCCTCGTCATGGATCCAACCCACCGTTCGCTGAGCTTCTTGCACAATTTGAGAAAATCCTACACATCAAAATGTAAAAAGATTACAAATTTGACATAAGAAAATTTAAAAGACTAGAAGGAAAAAAAAATGTGGCATCCAAAAACTACATAAAAGAAAAAAGATGTCTACGAATGTAACATATGATTCGCCTTTTAGCAAATGATAGCTCAACTGTGGGCGTGGGCAAGGAGGGGGGCAGCCCCCCACCCCCTCCCCTTTCAAGTCCATATATTAACATTTGAAATTTTTTTTTAATAATACGCATGCACACCATCCCACACACGCACACAATAGGATTCAAACCCTGTCCACAAACTCGCCACGCCTCTAAAGTCAAGAGTACATGACTATTACTCTATTAGGCCAAAGCGCCACACACTAACATTTGAAATTTATACTCTGAAAATAACAAATTAGCTTTCATATTTTTGTAAAAATTCAATCGCATTCTGCCTTTGTCCCTAAATTCCACACCTAATCATCCACATTCCAAGGCACATTATAACATCCAACGGGCCCTAAAATTCATAAAGACAAGCCAAACGCGTTCTTAGTGTGCCGGCAAGCAAGAAAGAAGGCATCTCTTTAACAGGGGGAAAAAAACCATAAAAATCCCATGGATCAGACATATTCACACTTCAGCAAAATTATAGAAAATTCGAAAAACACGAGAAAATATGAAAAAATCCGCAAGATTTATGCTTGTAATAGTGATTATAATAACCTTCGGATACTGTTCGTTTGTTGTGGCGGATGTCGTGAACGGTGGCGGAGATTTTCCAGTACAGCGGCCGTCCTATATAGAACAGTACCAGAACCGCCGCCGCCGCCAGCAATATCCGGAATGTGAGTCTCGCTGTGGCAGACGCCATTGTTATTCGCTCCTCGCCTTCACTGTGTGTAAATTGTGCGTGCGCGCGTGTGTGTGTGTGTGTGTGAGAGAGAGAGAGAGAGATGAAATCCAGGGAAACATTCAAAAGGCGTTATTTATGAGTGGGTCAATGTCAATGATGGCACTCAAAGCACGTTTTTCTTTTTCTTTTTTCACCTGAAACTGCGTTTTAAGAAAGTCGTTTTATATGGTATTTTATTTCAAACTTACTTGATAATAAAATGAATCGAGTGGAAACAAATAAGTTGTTGAGATTAATATTTTTTTTTTTTTTGTAAATTTTATTTAGTAATTGTTGAACAAGACGAGTTCCAACGAGATTTTATGGAATTAAATTTAAATCTAGCTCGACTAATTTGATATTTTTACACATATTTTATAATTTTCTGATCGGTAAAATCAAACTCCACAACTTATAAAATATAAAAAACATGTTCAAGTTTGATTTATTTTACTTGAAAAATCAACATAATAAGAATTCTCTTAATAACATGACTCTATCATACTAACTTTGTTCAATATCAAAACCCACAATTAATTAACTGCTAAATATATAAGATTGAGTGCAGACTAATGTTAGTAAGTGATTGTTTGTAATCTCATCAAAAAAAAAAAAAAAAAAAGTTATTGTTTGTGATAAACTAATAAACGAAATTAATCAATTTAAAATCGGAAATAAAATTCTAATCTAGGAAAAGTGAAAATATTTTCGGTATTTTGTTCATTTGGTATTCTAGAATGACGTTTTAAGTTGTTCCAACATGAGAATTTAATTTGTTAACTCGTATTTTTTATGGTAGGGTTTTTTTTTTTTTTTGTTTGAGTCAAGTAATTTATGTTTGGATACAGAAATTAAAAGTAATATTTGAATTTTAAAGCTATTGTGGTTAGCTTCAGGAAAAAAAAGCCACTTTTCGATTTTTTTACTAACTTCTACTTTTTTGAAAAAATCTGAAACAAGCACAAATTTTTTTTTTCACTAAAATATTTTATTTTAAAAAATAAGTGTTTCTTTTCTAAGAAAAAATATGTATCCAAACGGGCTATAATTCAGATCTTGATAATTATTTGATAGAAATCTAATGTTAGACTTTCAGTATTTTAAATTATATATATTTTTTTCATTAATATCTGTATGGTTGAACACGCTTCTAAGCGTGTTAACCACTAATTCCTTAATATAGAAGAGGCGATCATTCTATATACAGATTAATCAATGATTAAATGGAAATATTAAATATAAAATAATAATTAGAGAGAGAGAGGGCATTTTGCTTGAAGTCGTGTTTTCTATCTAGGTTTCTCTCTAAAGACTCAGAGTCTATCTCGATCAAATGGGTTAAAGCTAACTTCTTGAAAGATCGGAGCTTTTGGACTGTTAAGCCTCCGGGCACATGTTCTTGGGCTTGGATAAAAATCCTTAAGCTGCGCAATGATGTTAGGCTTTGCTTCAAGCACTTGTTGGTTCTGGGGCTAATACTTTTTTCTAGTGGGATCATTGGCATTCAGGTGGTCCTCTTTATTTCTCTTTCTCTAATAGGCTTATTTATGAATCTGGTATTCTTAGAAATGCCAAGGTCAATGCCTTTATTCACGAGAATGAATGGAGATGACCCCATGTTTTTCCCCTGCTATTGATTGTATCTCTAATTCCTTCCCATCTTACTCCCCTTGCGAGAATGCCTTGGACAAAGTTCTTTGGTCAGTTGTGGAGGATATTCCTTTCAGTGTCAATAGAGCTTGGGAATTCTTGAGATCTACTCAACCTGTCATTAGTTGGCACTCGGTGGTGTGGTTCCCTAAAGCAATCCCGAGGCACTCTTTCATTCTTTGGCTCGCTGTGCTACACAGGCTAAGCACTCAAGACTTCTTGCTCAGGATTAATTTAATCTCCTCCATCTCCTGTGTTTTCTGTAGATGCAATGTTGAGGATCATGACCATCTTTTTTTCTCTTGTTCATTCTCCTTACGAATATGGAAGTCTTTGTTACTTGAGTGTGGCATTCCTTGGCAAAACATGTCTTGGGATCAAACTATTCAATGGATGGAAGCTTTTCATGGTGGGAATCTTCGAAATTTGATTGTCAAGCTTCTCCTAGGAGCTACTGTATATTGCATATGGCAAGAGAGAAATCAAAGATATTACAAGAATATCTTTACTGATGTTGTCTCTCTCCAAATGCGCATATTTGATATTGTTCGATGTAGGCTTCTCTCTCTCAAGTGTCACCAAAGCTCCCAAATTCACAATTGGTTATTTAGAGAATGGATGCTTCCGGAGTGATAGCTGGTTGTGGGAGTTTACCTTGATTTCCTTGTGGATTTGTGCTTTCCTTCCTTGGAGATGTGTTTGATTGCTCTATTATTTTGTTCTTGTAATTTGTTTTCTTTCCCTTCCATTATATGGATTGCTTATTATTGGGTTTAATCTATTTACCTTACCCAAAAAAAAAAATAAAAAAAAGCAAAAGCAACTATTACCCCAAACAAACTCAGAACTCCTGAAAAAGGGATTCTTGTATGAACATCAAACTTGGAACCAATTCATCATCCAAACAGTTTCAACTTGGAACCAACAAATTTATTCAGTACAGATCCCATGAATATACATAATAATGGCCAAAAATATGGCATCTATAGATACACATCCTAGTACATGCAAAATCCTAGTCGAACATCCGCCGTCTTCTTCTCGTTCGCCTCACGAGTGGCGGGTTTTCACTGTTGCCGGGAAACTCCCAACAGGCGAGCATGCCGTCCCAAGACGAGCTAACGATCATAGGGTAGTACGGGTGCCAATTGCAATCTCTTATGCAATCCTCATGGAAATCGAGCTTCTTAACTTGGGTGCCGCTTATCTACAGAAATCGAGTTCAAATATCAAGTGCCAGCTTGGCCGGGAAAATTCTTGTATGAATTACATGTTTTGCGCCATACATGCGCTAAATGGTCCAAATTGTGCATATTTTGTACATTTTCATTACTATTATCATGATTCTTTTTTTCTTTCAGGACGTAGTAAGAATATGACATGATGTGAACTATTTGGTGCCACTTGACTTACATAAGAACTCTGGTTTTGTAAGAACTCTGGTTAAGACAAAACGATAAAGCGCTGGTATGATACCCAACTGACGTTTTTAGTCATATTTAAATATAATGATGTCAAAAAGTGTTAAAAAAGTAAAATTATGACATCTTGATACTCAATCCAATAGGTAAAAACACCACCTCAGCATTAACCAAGTGGGTGGCATCTACACTGTTCTTCGTGTAATTGCATGTAGTTAGAAGGGAAGATCTGATCATTTCTTTAAAAAACAACCAGAACGAATGGCAATGAAAATACAAAAACACATACCACATCATAAACGTGAACGCTGGAATCGGATGATCCGGTGTATATATACTTCTGCCCGGTGCTGCAAGAGTTGATGCAAAAATGTAACATAAGTTCAAAAGAATACGTAGATTATAATGATTTTCTATATGATTCTTGTTCAGCTACCAAAAGCACGTACAAAAAAGATAGCATGGACCCCATAAACCAGAAAAGTAATATTAGCATATTACCTATACGCAGGTGAGAAATAACAGCGAATGAGAGTGCGCAAGACGGTATGGCCTTTATATGTAGCCAATGAGAGGTCATCGGGATGTCTCAAATTTCTTGCCGTTTCTGGATATTCCATCCATCGGTAATCCCAATCATCGTCTTGACGTCTTGGCTTGCTGAATCAAGAAAACAGAAAATCCTCTTAATCACTACAATTAAAATAAAGATCAATTACACTGACCTATCCTGTAACTATGTGTAATTACACAAACACAAACTTCCCCTCTTAGTTTCAAAATTACACATACCCCCTTCAATCCATCGAAATTTAATCAAAACTGGAAATTTTGGAGCTTGGATAATACCATCCATACATGCAAGCGAAATTTGAAAAACCATTTAACTATGTGTAATAATCAACATAATCAATAAAGGGGGTTAATTGTAACGGCATGAAAAAGAGTCGAGTCTCACTATAGCAAGCAAACATCATTTCACTGCACAAATCTACTAGACAGGAAGTATATCAATCATACATAACAATAATAATACGACTTTTTTTCACTTAAAGACACAAAAGCAATGGAAATATCATATGTATACGTACTAGTTGACATTAGATGACATTTTCCTTATGTCCCAGAGTTTGATGGATTGATCCTTTCCATTTGAGATGAAGTAACGGCCATCTCCGCGAGTATCAATATATGTAATGCCTTCTAAATGTCCCATCAGGACCCCAGCAGCTTGCCCCTTGGTTGCAAAGCAACGTCTATCCCAAACCTTGAAGAAATCAAGAAATTTAGAACATTTGGAAATCGAAAACCATCCTATAGATGTTTTACGCAATAAATTTCATAGCAGGCGAACGAATGCAGATAAGGGTTTCTTATTAATGGCATGGATATGATAAAAGAAACATTGTGTTACTTTGCTTCTATAAACATGTACTCAAACTTTTTCAGTAAACATTGGTTGTAAATTTGTAACTTAAATTGAAGTGTCAAACATTACCTTGCAGAGGTGATCGTCGCTGCCAGAATATATGATGTGGCCACTTCCATCGGCAAAGCAAACAGCATTGACATCAGACTGCAATAAAAATGAAAATCAATCAACACTCCTTTGGCACCACGAAAAACCAAAAAAAAAAAAAAAACCACAATTCTGTTAAAATTGACAGCTATAAGCAATTATTACCAGCATATTGTAGCACGAATTAATTATGAATGTGAAAAGAAATAATGATCATCCTTAAAAACCGAGTTTAAACTCCATAAATCTTAATTGAGGTATGATGCTTAAACTAAAGTATTTATGGATTTTTCTCCTTTTCTGCAAAACTACATTAGAAGAAAAGCTAGGAATGTTATTGCATGCGACCCTTTCAATAAGGATCCATAGAATCTTTCTTATCCACATATAATACAAATATCATGGTCCCAAATTCCATTGTCAACCAAAACTCAATTCAAACAGCTGATATTCAAGAACTAGACAGAAAGTTGCATAACGCAACTAAAGTGTAGTTACCAGATGAGCCGGGATTCTGAGGCTTAGCCTTCTGGATTCGAGATCGTAAACGTATATTGAATTGTCGCTGCTAGCAGCCACAATTTCCCTCCCATCAGTGGAAAATTTAACAGAGAAGATTCCGAAATCATAATCCTCGTAATCATCAGCATTAGACGAAAATTCCAGACCTTCATGGATTTCCTGAATTCATGCATAACATGATCAAGTGAAATGGTCAATAAAAATACATACCATATGAAAAGAATCTAACAAACTAATGGTCGACATGTTTCTTGCATACTACAGCTTCCATTAAAACTTCCAGCTTGTTGAGTTTTTCAAGTTATAGTGGCAACACAACCATCCATGATGTTACATCAACTCCAAGGAAAACATAGCCCGTTAAATCAACATCAATTAATTAAGCATTCCAGATATATTTCAAGAATCAACTTACAACTTTAACATGACATGTCAGAGTTTTTCATAGTTTCTTTACGAGGAAAATACCATAAGGGCTTGAAACACAGACCGTCACATTCGCACAGGACTCTTTTGTAGCAGATCCAACATCAACAATATGGACAACGGGTGAGATACTGGAATAAACCTGCAATGAGTACATGAAAAACAACATAAGGTATTGAGATATGGCTGTTAGGCTGTTAGCTATTAGATATGACTGTTTCTATTGATTAATGACTGCTCAATCTAAAAGTGTAAGCTATTGGAGAGGATAGCTAATTATTTCATATCTCTAACACGCCCTCTCACATGCAAGCAGCATTCTCTTTTCGCCATGCCTTGCACGTGAAATTTTTTTCTATAAATGGATCACTGGGAGATTTGAACCCACCCCCTTGTATGACGTGGCACTATACCATGACCATCTCACTGAAAAAGCTTAAGCTATTAGCAAAGACGGATGTTAAATAACAACTTCTTCTGAAATTGAAGAACAAAAAAGGGGCTTCAGTGGACTCCACGCGCCGAGTAATATTTATTTTACTGGGGACAAATTTATAGGTCAATAATGGCGTGACTCTATACTCTTCAGTCTTAATATGGAAAAATGGCACAAGTTCATGAATGATTGCTATGTATAATTTGTATTAACAAACACAAACATGGGAGCACATACAAAATATTGTACACAAATATAAAAAGCTTACAAGGAAACGGCGATCGGGCGAAAGAGAAGTATCAGTAATAGTCCACCTCAAGCTCCTGGCACGAATATCTTTATGAACTTTCCATCCCAAATCAACATCATATATCCTAATATGGCTTTCCTGTAAAAAGAAGCAATGTAATGCTTTTGTCAATAAAACTTGATCACCATATGTACAATATGTCGAAATTATAACACAATCATTAGCAATACCTGAAGTCCAGCAACAAAGAGAGACCCGTCGTCTGAAAATTGAGAGACATATGCACAACTTTTCATCTTATCAATCACAGAAGGACTGTGGACGGGCAAATAGCGGCTCAAGATGTGACAAGAATCTGACAAAGAAAACCTCCCTCTTCCACTGTAATTACTTTCTCTGCCCAACAACATTTTAACCGGCGAAACCGGTAATCTTGCCTTGCCGGGCAACACACGGCTCAGACGCTCATTTGGGGTCGACTTAACCTTTGTGAGCTGTACAAACTCATCATCACTACAACCGAGGGACACATTTCCACATGATCCTCCAGGCTCGTTTATACAATCATGAACATCAAAATAATTTCTGGACCAACTCATTTTTCCAAAATCAAAATATACACTTCTTCTAATTCGCCTTAAAACCACAGACGCCAAAATGAACTAAATAGCTAAATTAGCTCAGACTTCCCTTATAATGTTCACCCCAAAAAGATGTCAACTCCCACTTGCTTTAGTAAAGAATCTAAGAATCTTCAAACTTGCACCAAATTAGTCCTGCAATGCATATTTTTCCAACTTGTGAGAAATGGATTATAATCATAGATTGTTGAAGCAACTCTACATACAAATTATCCGTATAAAGAGCTAAAAAAAACGCACTAGCAATAACTATTACACAAGAAAGAGCAATTATGACCGCTAAACAAATGATTAAATACACAAATTCTCAAAACAACCCACACTTTCAGCTATATCAACACACAGCGAAAAGGGTCATCACGAACTTAAAGCAATCAATCAAAGAATAAGGAAAAAAGTAATGGGCTTTAACCAACCAAAGTCTTCAACTTCAACTACAAATTTTCACACAGAGAAAAATAAAGCAAAACTGAGCAACAATGACTGGGTCAGCACACGTAATCGGTGACGCAAACACTAGAAGACAAACATTGAAATTTTGTACACAATAATCAAACATAAAAAAGGAAAAGAAAAAATTGGAAAACGTACGAACTATGGTTTTCTTACCTCAAAAAGAAAAGTAGATTTTTCTTGCAAATGTTTCAGATATTTCTTGGCCAAGAAAAGGGATTAGTTTTCTCTGTGTGTGTGGTGAGTGCATTCAAGACGGTTGCGTTTTCACCGTTGCTTGGAGGTTGAGTGTATTCACGCGCGGATATTCGCGAGTGGTTTTCAGAAGCCCACGTAGTGTTCCCGAAAAATGTGGTCTTAATGGGCCGTCGGCGGAGATGAGGTCCAATTTTCAGTTAGATCAGCCCATTGTCTGTGAAATGGGCCATGAACCTCGGTACAGCCCAACTTGTCATTTTGGATCCAAGGTTGTTACCCAAGAATCCCTAAACCAACCAGCGTTGTAAATTCTTACAATCGTTGGTTCAAATGGTTAGGAGTTCGGATCACTTAAGTAAAAGTCTCGTGTTTGAATATTGTATATATAAAAAATAAGCATTTGAAGAGTAATCACCCGAACGGCCCTGACACTTTTCGCCCCGGATTTACTCGAGCATTAGTGGAGTATTGGATATTGGAAATCCACAAACCAAAGAAAAAAAAACACGGGTGATGTAAAATGAGTCGAATTCAAGTAGGTTAAAATGAGCTCAACATCAAGTTCAATTAGACTACTTTTTTAGAGCTCAACATCGAGATCAATTTCATTTATTTTGTCAAATCTTTATCTATAAATTTCAACAATCATAAAAGTTTAGGGTATAGAATGTGAAATGAGAATCTAATATAATTATTTAAAAAAAATGATTTCTGAATAATATGTAAATATTATATTGGATTTTATTTGATATTTGTTAGTATTAAAATCAATTTAATATTACATTATATATGTAATACAAGATATTTTTAAAAAGCAAATAAGAAAAAATCACAAGTCGGAAGCGTGAGCTTTTAGACAGGCATAAATGAGCTTGAGTTTGAACTCAAAATTGATTCATATAGTAGTTTGAGTTTAAAAAGTTCAAGCTCGAAACCGAGGCTTTTCATGAAAACTCGTAAGCTATCGCGACTCAACTTGTATCGCTATATCCAACCCAAAATTAGGTCGATTGGCCCAAATGGTATTGAAGAACTTCGTAAGTTACCGGGTCAAATTCTTCTCATTGATTAGAAGTTATAATTAGATCCTAATTCAACAATAATATATATATAAATCTACAAAATTTATTCAAACCTAAATATATAAATAATTTATAGAATTCGAATTTTCATATTTTATCCAAATTCAAATCATCAATCATAAATATTTGAATTTTTTTTTTAATTCAATTTCCATTACAACTTTTTTCACAATTTTACTTGCTTACAAATCAATCAGAAATATATATATATATATATATATATATATATATAAACACTAAACTACCCTATCTCTCATTTATGGCAACATCTTCTTGAATCTGTTCGCATACAAATTTTTTTTTTTATTTTCAGCTTAAATTCTTTGAGTTCATGGAGGCTTGAATTTCTTCGAGCGTTTTTCCCTTCGTTTCGGGCACAATTTTCGCGACGAATAATATGCAGAGCAAGTTAAATGCAGCGTACGTCATAAAAGTTCCTGAAATGTCACCAAAAACAACCCCCCAAAAAAAAATTAATAATATCACGTTATTTGATCATAAATTGTAAAATCAAAAATAACATAGAGCTCGTTTGAATGGGCTTTATTTCAGAAGAAAAACACTTATTTAAAAAAAAATACTTTAGTAAAAAAATTATGTGTTTGGATGGATTTTTTTTTAAAATAGAAGTCGGAAAAAAGCTAATATCTGACTTTTTTTTGAAACTATACATATTAGTTTATAAATAAATATTTTTAATTATTGTATCCAAATGAATAACTATTTGGCTTTTAAAAAAAAAGTACCACTAAGAAAAGCACAACTCCGTAAATATATTTAAAAAAAAAAAAATCCATCCAAACGGGAGCCCATAAATTTATTGTCTTTCCACTAGTTATTTAGATTGAAAAATAATTCTTCGAATTTTCTTGGATTAAAAAAAAAACTATTCAAAAAGTTGTTTTTTTTCGGTTTTTTTTTTTTTTTTTTTTGGCCTGAACTCGTTGATTCAGTATGAATTTGATAATTATAGCATAACTCATGTATCATTTAAAATAATTGATAAAAGTCGAGTACTAAATTGTCGGAAAAAAAAGTAAAAATTGGATATGAAAATGATTTTTACCAGGTTGACTCCAACTCATTTGGAAGTTGAAAGTGTAGGAAATTGCCCAAGCCCCCAACCAGTTCATCAAAACCACACAGCTCCCACCAATTCCTTTTATTTGAATTGGGAAAATCTGTAAAAAAATAAATAAATATAATGTTACAATTTGTCACACAAATAATATATATATATATATATATAGCAAACTACCTCAGACATTATGACCCAAGGAACTGCTCCCATTCCTACTGAAAATCCAGCTATATAGACCTGATCAAATTCCAGAAAAAAAGCCGATGAGGCCTAGCTCAACTGGCAAAGCTGAGGCTCCAAGATTTTAAAGGTCTTGGGTTCGATTCCCACCGATGAATGTGTGGACTTTATTTCTACATTTATAGTAGTTTATTATCCTACTTTAATAGTAGTTTATTGTAATAGTTTATCTATAGTTTGTGAATGATATTGTTTGAAATATAATGTAATAGTTTGATTTGTACTCGAAGAGTCATTGATGTAATCCGATGATATGTATTCAAAAAAAAATTCCAGAAAAAAAAAAGTTCAATATATGATATAAATTGTTATATTTTTGCTTTGATTTAAATTTTACTATAGTATAATTAATATATATATATATATATATATATATATTATGTATATATGCTTACCAATACTCCAGAAACCGCGAGGAGCGGAACAATTTCAGGAAATAGAGCTTGTTCCTGATTTTGAAATATTAGGAAAAATGTTAAAATAAAATAATTTTTAGTATATATATTGACTTAAAAAAAAATTGACATTCGTTATTTATTTTCCAAATATCACCTTGAATAAGAAAGAAAGTCCAGCCATGAAGCATCCAAGAAATGTTCCAAAAGATGATATCTGAAAATTGACAACAAAAAAAAAAAACATTTATTTTTTTTTCCAATTTTCTGATATTCAATAAATCTTGAAAATACAATTTAATTAGAAAAGTACTCACCATTAAAAGAGGTCTTCTTCCTGTTTTATCCATTAATAATGCTCCAATAAAAGTTATCGGGACCTGAAATATCACGAATAACACAAAGGATTTAGGACATAGAGATCAAATGCGGTTAATTTTTTTTTCTTTTTTTTTAAATTTTACCAAGAAAAATTAAAACATTTGAATGAAATATTATTGGCTAACCTGAGTTAAACCATATAAAATTGTGCCAAGTTTCCCAGAAGAAAATCCTGTGTTTTCACAATAATATAAATATATAAATAAGCGCATATATATATATATATATTATTTTCACAATAATATAAATACAAACAAGTTTATATATATATATATATGTATGTATATATTCAGTTAATTTGAAATTTTTGGGGAAAAAAAGTTAAAAATTACCAGCTGCTACAAAGGTTTGAGCTGAGTAGAAACCTATGCCATTGATCCCTCCAACTTGTTGGAAAAACATTAGTCCCACACCAATCTGTACACCAAAAATAATATTTCAAATATTTTTAAAAAAAATGTCCCGAAATACAATTATATATATATATTGATTAAAATTCAAATTTTGTCGTATTTCAAAACAGTTTCTTATATTTCGTAAAATTCAATAAATTAAAATATCTAATTCCGTCTCTGTATAACTGTAAATAACAAAAAAAAGAAAGATATATGTTCTTACAATGACGGGGCGAATATATTTGGCATCAGTTAAGTCCATCAACCGAACTTTAGGAAGATCTTCCAAAGCATCAATACCTTCCTGTGACCAAAAATAATATTAATTATACTTAGGTGAAAAATAACATAAAATAAATTAAATTAAATGGATCAGATCATAGAATAAAACAATATAATTTACTTGAATATCTGCAGCTTCTTTAGTTATATCAGCATCTTTGCCGCGAAGTCTACGCAGTGCCGATTCGAATTCTTTACGATGTCCGATTTTCGCCTGAGAAAAAAACAATTTTTTTCAAAAAAATAAAATTATTTCACAAATATGTAATTATTTTATATATATATAATTAATAATTAATTATGATGAATTTAATTTCTTGATTAAAAATCTCACCAGCCATCTAGGGGATTCTGGGATGAAGAAAAGGCACACAAATTGTACTAGACATGGGAGGACCCCTACATATTAATAACAGAAAAAAAAAAAAGAAATTAATATTTCATAAAGTTACCACAAATTCTTGCTTTATTTAGAAATTATTTGGGTGAGTGTATATATACCCCGTAATATATCTTATAAAATGTTTAAAAATTTATTGTTCTTTCTAAATAAAACTGCAGTTTATGTATTTTCAAAATGTTGTACTTATAATATCCAAATCACTTTAATGGCTCGTTTTCAAAATAAGTTTTAGAGATATATAAGCTCCAAAAATAAATAAATAACTTATAAGTTAGAGCGAAATTTTAACTCACCGGTTAGAGCCAATGTCCTCCATGTTACAAGTGTTCCCAAAACATATGTAACAGATGATCCAACAACAATCATCAGCTATAAAACACAAAAAAGTGAATAAATTTGAAATAATAACAACAACAACAACAACAACAACAATAATAATAATAATAACACACGAATAAAAGATACGATTTATTTTTATGATTTATTTTTCACCTGATTCAGTGTAGCAAGTCCTCCTCGGAGATTTTTAGGTGCAATTTCGCCTATAAATACCGGAACCTGTTGCAAAACATTATTTTAGGAAATAATTTAAAACATTACGTTAAAATAATTTTCTTTTTTTTTTTTTTTTTTGGTTTTAATCACCCAATTCCGATCAATTGACCAACTAATCCGGATCGAGTACAGAGACCATTATGAGGGCGACCCTCCCAACCAAATTGCTCCATTTATAATACCATAAATTAAACTCTAAATGTTGCTTAAGGGATCTAGCATCTCGTCCCACTAGACCAACTGGTAGTTGGTATTATGTTAAAATAAATATTCCGATTAATAATTAAGGCATATTTAGAAGATCAAAAATATTGAAAATATTTTACCACATAAGAGTATATCCCCGTGCCATATCCTGTGCAAAACCTTCCGATATCAAGTGACCAGGCCTCCTGTGCATGTTAAAACATAACATTAATGCTTCATGTTCTATTTTTATTAAAATTCAAAATTCAAATTTTCCGATAAATGTATTTTTTTATATATTTATAAAAATTCAATGTCGCCCTGTCTGTTAACAACTAGAGCTAAAAATAGAGCAAATATAATTCTTGATTTTCTATAATATACCGTGGCAAAAAACACGGCGAGCCATCCTGTGATGCTGAAAGCAGCTGATAGTCTCATTGCCTGTTCGAAATGTTAAAATCAAAGTCAAATTCAATTATACAGAACAAAAATGACCAAATTATAAAGTTTTTTTTAAAAAAATTATCTCAGGAAAAATATATATATATACTGAATATTTTTTGCATTTTAATTACCCCTTTCCGACCAAGAAAGTCTGTGATTCTGCCACTTGTGACTGCTCCAATCATCGCACCAATCGTCAGTATGGATCCAAACACTGAGAACTAAAAATAAAAAAACAAAAAATTATATATTTGTATATTTAAACATCTGCGAAATATATATATATATATATATATATATATACACACATGTATGTATAAAATAGAAGAAAATTAGTACCTCAGAAAGGGATAAACTTAAGTCTTCTGTTATATCTGATTGAACAGGTGCAGAGTATCCCACCTGCAAAAAAAAAATAACTTAAGCAAAAGGGATTTTGGAGGGGGGGTGGGGGGTTCATTTTTGATTGTTTGTGTTTTTTGTGTTACATAATTTGATGGTCCTGAGCAACAAAAAACAAGAAAAAATAACTATTTAATACAAGCTCTTTTCCTTGGGAAAAAGAAAAAAAAAATTATACCATCAACCTAATTAAGGTATATATTTATATATATAACACATATCCACAATGTTAGAATATTAAAAAAAAAAAAAAAACTACACACACAAACACACACAATACTTACACATATTCCAAAATCAAACGATCCACAAACGGCAACAAATGTACTGAAGAAGACCATCCAAACCGACCCGTTTCCATCTATCCTAACCTCATTCCTCTCCTCCGGGTCGACCCATTTGGCCTCCTGTTGAATGAGGGGTTTCTCCAATTCTCCGAGGTGGCCATTTTCGATGTCTTTGTGGTGATGCTCGATAGCCATTAATATCTATATATATTCACAATATACGTATATAAAACACTATCTGTCTGTGTGTGTGTGTGTGTGCACGCGAAAAAAAGTAGTCGAGAACGACTAAGGAATTGCAAGAATGTTGCTACATGCAAAAGGAGAATCGCTTTCGAAGATATTTAAATTTCACACCTTTATTTATATGTATATATATATATATGCAAATTTACAAAAAATTAGATTTTTTTTGTTAATTTAGAAAGATATTTTTACATAGATACAGAGGGTTGATGATCAGAATTCATGTGAGGAGAGCTGTCACTGACGCGATGTCCTGTCAGCTTCAAGCTCATACGAAATTCTGATGATATGCCCTCTTTTTACACACACTAAATTATTACTTGGTGGCGTTTCGAAAAAATGGAACATGTGAGCATTTATATATATGTAACACACACCCACATGTGTGTGTGTGTGATTTGAGGGATTTAGGGCCTTAATTCAAAAGTACTATTTTTGGGATATGGACTTCTTTTGTGTGTGTGTGTTTGCGGTGGAAAAGTTTTATTTTCGGCTTAAAGTTCGGTGCATAGCACGGGCACATATACCAGTATTCATGTAATTTGAATGGATAAAACACGAGGTTGAAATGGGACTTTTTTGAGTAATTAAGGCTAGTTGTCATCTTAAATGCCCACTAAATTGTATCAAAAAGTAGAGTCGAGTATATGTAGGAAATTTAAATTTTTTTGACTATCTCATTTAAAATTATATTGACTTACTAGTATATCAATAATGATTTACTTTAATTAGAATCGAGTAAAGAAATTTATCAAATAGGATTAGCCTAAATATATAAGATCTTTATTAACCTCTATTTATATAAAAGAAAGAAAGAAAAAAAAAAAAGAAATTTAATGAAAACACACAGAATTTTCACTATTATTAGTCCCTCACTATCAGAGTGTCATTAATTTTCAATGAAACAACTTAAGTATAATTTTCATCACCGTTGATATTGCAAATATTACTTTTATAAAAACATAAAAAATATATATCATTTAATGTATATGGGTAATAATAATTATTCCATCAAAAAATAATTATTATTATTATTTATAATACTATTTTATATACTTTTACCGTATTATACTGTACCAATAAACTCTACAACTCAAGCTTTTAAAGCCGTACAAAGTGAAAATTCGAAACTATATAATTTTATTGCGCACAATATATTTTTCTTGCAACTGATATATACCATCAAACATGGAAACTAAAATAAATAAATAATTGATCCCATATGTGGAAGTTGCAAATATATATATATATATATATATATATATATATATCCCAGGCTAGGCAACAAATACAGCTTGGGCAAGTTGAAATAAATTTTTTACTATAAAAGAAACAGGCAAATATAACATATACATGCAATTTGAAATATTAATCAAGAATATTGGACCGGAGTGACACCTTGTTTTTGAGTACCTATGTTGATTTTGTTGTTGGTATATGAATGGCTGCTGGCTTGAAATAATTATAAAATTTTAAGGCATATGCTAGGAGCAACGTGGTATCATTCCTCCCTCAAATTTATATAGAATTATACTATATACGTATTATATTTATATATATATATATAATCAAAATATATATTGTAGTTTTTATATTAATTGCTGGAAATTATTTTAC
This sequence comes from Petrea volubilis, assembly GCA_026212405.1. Lineage (NCBI taxonomy): Eukaryota > Viridiplantae > Streptophyta > Magnoliopsida > Lamiales > Verbenaceae > Petrea > Petrea volubilis. The sequence goes on along the minus strand of CM047879.1, from coordinate 16,746,940 downwards.
ATAATTCAAACATATAATAGAGTCGAGTTTTTACCTGATTGGCAACTCAATTGTGTCAATTGATTGAATTGTTATATCAGAGACTCATCTGTTAATCATATTACGACTTGTATACACGCTTTGAAGGATCTATTGATGATGCCCAAAATCATAGTTTAGATATTTGAAAGAATATGAAGGTTTGAAAAAAGTATTTTGAGAGAATAAACCCGTATATAATTAATTATTAGTTATTTATAAGTCCTTTTTTTATTAGAGCCCCGCCCTATCAATTAAAGAATTCTAGTTCCACTTGAATTGAAATTGAAACTAGTGTTTTATCAAATGTGCATGTACCAAAGTACCAACTATTGAGAATCCTTGTCCCATTAAATTACAATAATTTACAAAAAAAAAAAAATACGCATTATATTCTTCAAAATTTAATTTAACCTTTCAAAATTAAAATTGCATTGTCCAATCCCAAGTGCATGTATTCAGTGAAGAATTTGGTATTACCCAATTGAGTATTATCCAGCTGACTATTTTAATTATTGAATTTAAATATGATAACATAAAAAATTATACCTAAATATGTAGTATATCATGATCAGCCGTAATCAAGTTCAACAAAAAAAATGGGTGAAGGGACACAATCAAAAAGTATCTTCTTTATGTAGCCAAGTGATACGAGTTCGAATCGAGCACCATAAAAGTCTTAAGTTTGAATTCTTTTATCTTTTTTTCTTTTCTTTTGAGTGAATCCGTATATAATGTAGCTATTCGATTGAAATTTCTAAACTGTTTCGAATTGATTCTATATATATATATATATATATATATATTCTCTCTCCTCGATCTATCTCTCTCTAGCTTATCTTGAATGAAAAATGATATCATGTCAGGAGTCGTTGAGACAGGTTGGCTTCACACATACTTCTGGAAAAGGTCATATTCTGGAGATTGTTCGACGCCAACTTGTCCTTTATACTAATTGTGTGTCGAGTCAGCACTTAGTGGGAGCTATTTTGGCTTTTTATTACCAGTTTACCACTAGTATTTTGCTGCATTTAGGTAGTATTGCTGATTTTGGTTGGGATTTATTGAGACAAAATTGAAGAAACAATCAAAAAGAATTGAAAAGAACTAAAAAATATTGATTGTATATATACAGGTTTTAAGAGTAAACTTGATTGGTATGGAACTGTTAAATTGTGGAATTGGTTCGGGGCTTCTGCGCGGAACCCATCATGAGCTTGGTAGCGGAGTGGATGAGTTTGTTCGAAAATTGCAGCATAGTAATTCAATAGTCTTTTCGGTCGAAAAGTAAATTTAGATGGTAAAATGCAAACCCTGTATGTTTTATAAAGAAAAATATAACCAAAAAAAAAAATGATTAATAATTAAAATGTTAAAACAATCATACTTTAGTGACAAACTGTTTTTGTCTCTATATTATAATATGGTATTGGGCCAATTTGGTTAGATTTAAAAAAAGTATTTTTTAACGGAATTTTTTTATAATAGAGTTTATTTTAAGCTACGTAATTTTATATTTAGATACAGTAATTAAAAGTGCTTTAAACTATGTTTTTGATTGAAACTATTTTGGGATAATTTTTAAAAATTTGACTTCTGTTTTTTTTTTCTAAAAAAAGCTCATTCTATAGAACTCATTCAAAAGGCTAACTAAAAGTGCTTTTTTTTAAAAAAAAAAAATAAGCACATTTTCTCTTAAAAAAAAAAAAGAACTCATTCAAAAGGATACTTCTATGATTAACAATTGACATTTTGCCATGCATTTGTGCTGTGTATTTTCTCAAAGCATCTAAAGAAGATAATGGTGAAAAGACATGGCAGTCCTTTTTATCGAGTAACTTTCAACTTTCGAGAAAATATCCGACGAAATTTCAACTTCCTGTAAAATATCTAAGTAGGACTAGTTAGATATTTTATAAAAAGTTTAAATTAGCTTTGATATTTTAAAGTTCGGATTAATCATTGAGCTATATACTCTATATATATTACGTTTATTTTAAATTAACAAATGTAATAGATCAGCCCTTGGCTCTTATAATAGCGAAAAATATAATAAATAAACTCTTAATTCAAGAGTTAATTTATGATTTAAAGGGATAAACGCAACATAGGATATAATTTAGGAATGTAAAATGTAATTAACTCAATTTTTAACAAATTGAAGTTTTTAAATTGTAATTAACTCTAAAATTCTAAATATAGTATTATATAGACTTAAGGAGGCTCCTACCCAATTTAGCCCATAGTTTTTTTAATATTAAAAAGAAAAATGGTACTATCTATAAGCATTTCCCACTTTAAAAAAAGTTATTAGCATTTATTAATTCACTACTTAGAACTTGCTGACGCCTTGATACGTTTAGATTATGTCGGTCATTATTAGGGATAATATGATTAATGACGCTAGTAATTTGTTTTTATGGCTAGATTAAGAAATTAATTTGGTGATGTTTGTTAAATAATCTGGCCCCATTGGGTGCCTATAGTTTTTTTTTTTTTTTTTTTTGGGTCCCCAAACAGTGTCCTAGAACTACATGTGTGCCAACCAAACTTTGTCTCCTTAAAGTGAAGATCTTTGCAATTTTTGTCTATTTAAGTTGCTCCTGGTCCCAAACCTTGTGCAATGCTCAAGTTATATCAATTATTATCCATAGAAAAAAAGGCTATATTTCATGACTCGTATATATAATGTAGTAAATAAAATATTTGATATTATTATGTATGATCCAACTCCTTAAAATTAATACTTTACGAATGTTGAAAAGAGGAATAAACTATTCAAAAATGATCAATCAAAAGCTTTTTTAAACTTAATTTGCTAAGCAAGACAACTCAAATTTAAACATATTTTTTTGTTCAATAAAATTTGAAATTTCACTTATGCTATGTTTGGAACAAAAATTTTGGTAAGAAAAAGTGGAAGGAAAATAAAAAAGATAAAAGTAAAATAAACGGATGGTTAAACTCGACTCAATTAATTAATAAAAATAAAAATAAAAAAAAATAAAATTCTTATCTCATCACGTTCAATCATGGTAAGAGACTATTTTACCCTCAGATCATTTTCCACCTTCAACAATCATCAGGATCAAAATGGCAAAATTAAGACACTGTACTAAAAATCAGGCATAAGCAATCACTACAACAGAGGTACTTTCATCTACAGTCACTGATCATGTCCTGTGTATTCTGGGATCATAACACAACAATTAAATTTTGTTACTTCAGGACCACAAAATATCCCAATAAATCTACTAGCAAACACAAATTTACAACCTTCAAATAAAATCATCATATAAAAATAGCCATTGGACAGCGAAAAGATTACTCCTACAATCGATGATAAAAACCATCAACAAGAATACGAGACATCTGATCTACACAATTTAACCATGCTATAATCGTACAAAGAAAGACATCTGAGGGAGCTATAGCTAATCCTTACAAGATTTTCACAAGAAAGGTTACAAGGTACACCGAGGAGGGACCGGGTGGGGCGAGGGCATAGGCTCCCGATGATTCCATATCCTGAAATGCAGGATCCGCCCTTGCAAACGTGCTGTACATTCATTAGGACAAGAAGCCAGATACCTAAGAGCTGTCAAACAAACTCCTCCTAATAGTTGTGGCGATCTGGCTGACCCTTTGAGGGTGGAGAACTATTACGCATACTCCAAAACAAACACCAAGAATCACAACAGCTGTGAAAAGTGGCCGTGATGTTAAAAATGATCTTGATAGCAACAGACTACAAGGTTTTTTTGGCCTTGTCTGAAGTCCAACATTCATTACCACATCTCCTTTCAAAAGAGGGAGCATTGCACCCGCATCAGGAGATTGCGGAAACTCTCCAAGCCCCACCATATTCTTTGCGGTTTCGTGCATATCCTACAAAAATAGGCATCACCATTTATCGACTTAACAGGTTCCTTATTAAATGAGTATCACATGGGGAAGTAACGATGCTTCAACTTTACTACTAATTGTTTTTATTTTTATTTTTATTTTTCTGAACAAGTTAAATTCTTCAAATTTCAATTTTACAATGAACTTCTCAACTTTAATTTGGTTAAAAGCTAAATTTCTTAAATCAAATGTGGAAACCACCTAGGTCACACACAATGCAAATTATAAAATATGCCTTGACATTCGATGTCCTTACCGTATTAGCCGCTGGAACAATAAACGGATCGTCTTTTTGGGAGCTTTGACTGTAAACAATCCCATTCAAAGGCGTCACTGTAGAATCTTTTTCCTGAGCTTTCTGATCAAGCAGACTTTGTGCAATATCCATATTATTTTGTAATGACTTCATATCAGCATCACAAATGCCCGTAACCAAATTGTTATCAATAGCAACTTTCAAGGCGCAAACTACTCTCACCAAAAGGACAGAAGACTCTTGTGCTATCAGAAAGTTCAATAGACAGTTGAATCTTTGTATATGAGAAGATGTTAACTGTTGGTCTGATATGGGTTTCTTTAGACACCATGCTATATCCAAAACAAACTCTGAGAACAATGCTTGCCTTAAGGCAAAAATTTCGCATGCGGACCTTGAAGTCGACAATTCTTGTGCTTGAGAGGATAGAGACATGTCAAATTTTTGTTGCAAGATCTCCATTTCTGCACAAGTTTCTTTGTCACCGAGAAGAACTGGAATGAAGTTGGATAAGCCAGACTGGTTCTCAACCTGTAGAGGCAGCCAAATTCAATTTAAGCAATAATTACATTGCCATTCCCTACAACTATATGTAGTTCAACAAATATCCCCTCTTTGTTTAAGTCATTTCCTCCTCACAGTCAACTGCTTCTCTTAATTATTACAGTCAGTTAAATATTGCTATAATTCAGATTTCAGTAAAGTTATCAAATTGTTGTTGCACATATGGATGATGTTATCCGAATTTCTAAATAAGTTTTTGCAGTTTCGATGATCGACAGGGTGTATTTGTAATTTAGAAACTAAGAGTGGAAGTTTGTCGAATTACACATACTCGGGGGAAATCAGTGTAATTTAGCTGAAAGCTTCTTTCTTCCAATTACAGCAACAACTTTTTCAATTACTTCTAGAAGAATTCCTCATATCATATTGAAACCAAGGTATCCAATTGATTTCCAGTTGCTAAAGATCTTTGGATATCAACAAGAGCTTATGTTGACTTGTAACAACTATAATTGATGTTCTTGAGCACTTAATATTTTGGAAATGGACACAACATATTCATCTGCCAATTCTAAAAAACCTTTATGAGCTGTAGCCTGTAGATGTAATAAGAGAACTGATTTCATATTTTTCACAATTTTTTAAATTTAAATATGAAAAAGTTGTATAGGATGGCAGAACTGATACAGTAATGTGAGACAAGGCAAAGAGTAAAAAACAGCGAGTCAACAATAGATCTCACCTCAATGAACACAGGGCCAAAAAGATTCACGTCAGTTTGAGGGACAGATATCTTCACCAGTTGATGGTCAAAATTCTTGCCATCATCACTCTTGCAACATAGAGATGAAACACAAATATTGTATGCCAGGTACTGTCCAGCGAACGATACAAGAAACCTGCCATGGGCATCAAAAAACTATTTAGGACCTCAAAAAATTCAATTTCAATACATAAACCAATGATAAATAAATATATAAATCTAGGAGATTTTTTTTTTCTAAAAGAAAATGTGCAATGCACAGGGAAAGTAAATAGAAGAAACAAGAGAATGAAAAATTAAGCAATATTTTGATATATACAATAACACATTATACCTAAACTTAGATTGGAGTAGGTTGCTTCCACAGGCTACAAGTTCCATTGGCCTGCCAGCCTCGAAGTAAGTTGGGTATATATAGTGAAGCTTCGGCGATCGACCCTTCACCCTAACGTTTACTACAGAATGTGCGTCTGTTTCCACGAGTAGCCCAGAAGAATGTTAGAAACATATTTAAGTAAAGAACAATTCTTGACTAAGTATCAATAAAATAACCCCGAATGAAAAAATATTGAAATGGTCGTGATCCTATAAGAATAATACAAGTTAGTCCAAAAGAAAATAGGAAGGATGAATAGAAAAGTCGTCACACGTATACATATATCCGTTACTTTTGGTACAGTTGACCAAATAGGGGTAATTCAAAATGATTAACAGATGGAACTTGTTCCGGAAAGCAAAAACCGGAAGATGCTAACCATGCAAGATGCCAACTAACCTTTTGTGACACTAAATATCATGTCATTGAGATAAACAAGTATTGTGCCTCTTCCAGACAACATGCTCCCAGGTGAGGCAACAAGTTCTTTTATACATAAAACAGGTTCCTCCAATAGCTGCCCATTGCAATGAGATTAAATGTTAGGCCATAAGGAATGTATAAGGCCTAAACTTAACCAGAAAAGTTCCCACCATGTATAAGTAAGATTCATGCCCAAAGTAATGGACCTATGAACATCTCAACACTATTTTAATGAAAATATTTATCCATTGGTTACATATGAGCCTCCAAATATTATACACATATATCATGAAGTTCAACAGAAGCTGGATGTATAAATGTAAGATCATCCAAATTTACCCCCGAGAAAAAGAAGAATATAAGATCTAGAATACCTTAAGCCACATAGGCTTTGGCATTGCAATAAAAGCTGTCAAAATTGTACAACCGGGACGGATATACCCCTCCAATTCAATCGGCATGCTGGCCAACCATTGGAATATCTACAAAAAGTAGTTAGCAGTATGTTAAAAAAAATCCACCTTGTCCATGAACAAGAATATTATAATTATTTTCTCCCTTATATACTAAACTGCAATAATAATCTTTTGAATACTTGATGTCGAAGCCGTCGAGGAAACTCAGCTGGATTCCAGTCATAGAGCTTAAAGGAAATCCGACCAGCAGGGCACTGAGTGACATAAATAATAAAGCAGTGTAAATTAACCCTAAGCTTAAAAAAAAATAAAAAAAATAAAAAAAGAAGAAGAAGAAGAAGAAGATAAAGAACAGATGCAGCAACGATAATAGAGCTTACCATAGAGGAAAAAGTATTCTTGTTCTCAGAGTAGGGCGGGGAGTGTTTATATTTTGAATTCTGTTTCTGCCCATCAATACGAATGTCATCAGGTGCAGCAAATGATGCAACACTATCACCCTGGAGATTTTGGGAACCTAGTGCTGAAGATAGTGTGGTGATATGTCCATCTGACTCTAACAATATTTCCCTTTCCTCATTCGGACTGCTCAAACATACGCCATCTGGAGCATCAACAAGGCCTCAATTACTAACTAATGCGCTCACAATTGGTCAAAATTGACAAAACCATTATGAGGAACAGTGATTTCCCTTCATTGTTCAATATTAGCAATAATCTTAGACTCTTGCTAAAATTTAGGGGCATGTTTACATTTTCAGTTCCAAAGCCCATGTTTTCACTTCAAACCCGTGCTAAAAGTGTGTAATGGCCGTCAATTAGAAACTGGATGGTTTAATAAACCAATATTCAATCTCGCGTGTTCAAATGCTATAATTCCCATGCTCCACATATGGACATTACCACATCACCCATGTTTGCATTTCTTTGCCAGACCGTAAAATTGTCTTTAACCGCAAAAACTTTACCTGCCTTAACCTAAAATGTAAATATCAAAAAGAAAATAGGACAGCTTAAACTTGTCTACATGACTAAACCCAATGAATATAAGGTCACTATACCTTTTCCAGAGCTATCATCTCCGCTGACATTTTGAGCTTCTTTTTCGGTGCCTCCTTTAGAGTCATTAGGTTTTCTTCGACGTCTGGTGTTGTGTCGTTCTAATTTCCTTCGACAACTACGTTTACCCTCGTCAAAATCTGACAAGAGGTGAAACCTGCCAAAGTCATACAAATGTAAGGCTAAAATTACCAAGAGTTATTAATTTTCAATTCCTCTTCAGCATAAAAATTCATGATGATGTATATTTTTTCCCCATACAACCAATGTAAATAAGTTGAGAATAACCATCATTGTTTATATGAAAAAGAGGTTAATACATCTAGAAGTATCCAAGAAACCATAAACCCAGTTGCTAGTGCATCAGCACTTCAAAAAATATAGAAGCAAGTGCCAACTGATCTAATCTCCAAAACATAAAACAGAATATGCTTCTTTTACGGGAGGAAGAGATGAAAAGGCATAGGCATCACTGTTCTTCTGAGATCCATTGCAGCAACGATGCCGAATGTCAGGAAACAGTAAAGTTAGTAAGGACTATTGCTAAAAAAAATAATAATTAATTAGGCAATAAGACAACAGAAGCGTTGCAAACAGTTCATTTAAAGATCAAGGCTCCAATATGAACAGTTGCAGTAAAAATAATATATATATATATATATAAAAATATAAAGCCTGCTTACAAAACTTGACTGAGGCTAAACAAATAATAAATTTGATCATCCAACACTTATATTACGTTCATGCTATGATATAATATTTTAACAGCAGTTCCAAGGTCATATCTAGAACCAGTTTTTCCAAAGTATGCTTATACAACCTTCATGCTAAGATGCATAAGGGCCACCTCCACTCAATAGGCATAGTAACTAGTAAGCTAGAAAACCTTATCAAAATTGCTCTAAGAATTAAAGTTAGGAGAAATACCTAACTTCTACAAACTTCAAACATGTGTCAAGAAGACATTCATTCAGCAAATCAGTAGCATTTGAGACAAAAACAATTGTCCAGGCAACTCATTTATAGAAAATGTTCTCACTGTCATTTGCAAAATGGGATTCTACATTTTTCATTAAATGGGCAAAGGAAACACCACCTGAGCAATAAATGTGCATCACACTGTCAAAATAATCCATAACTGCACTAATTGATTAAAAGAAAGGAAGCAATAAATATGCAGTAACTCAATCTATTCCAACATTGAGATACTTCAAAAATGCACACTTGACTGAAAGATGATGAACTAACTTTCACATTGATCACCATAAACTCCGCAAAGAGAACACCATGCAATCAATAAATAAGTAGAGACAAATAATCCAAGAAAACCCACGAAGTAGCTAACTTCCACACTGTTAATCATTGACTTAGGAAAGATACATCATAAAAGCAATAAATACGCCATTGACCAATCATCTTAAGTTCCTAACATAAAAACAACATCTACACATGCCACTTTATCTATGGAGAGAGAGAGAGAGAAAGAGGACTTACTTCCCACACTGCTGGCAGTACCTCTTGCTCTCCCCATCAAGCACCACAGCGCTCGCATTGGCACACCGCAAGCACACTCGATGCCGTTTATGATACCCTTTAAGTTCAGTAATATCCGCCTCACAACCCGATACCTGGCATCGCACCGGACCCCCGCCAGCAGCCCTCACCATCCGGGCCCGCTTCTTTCCAGGGAGAGCCTCCATTTCCTCCTCCAACTTCTCATCCAATTCAGGGCATGCGCACGGGACCCGACCCGCCAAGAAATTGGAGCACAGCAATCTCGGGTCCCTCTTCCTGACTCGGCCCAAGCTCTCCGACGGTTGACTTCGGTCATTCTCGGGTCCGTGCTCGGGCCCGGATCCCGTTACGGGTTCGGAGTGTGGGAAGGCAGTATTGAGGGTTTCGTCGAGGTCAAAGTCGAGGAAATCGGAAAAGTCGAAGAGGGAAGAAAAGGTGGGCTCACCTGAGGCGATTTCGGCCGCGCCAGCAGAGTCCATTTCCGGGTCTCTGGGTAGGTAAGCTGGAGCTGGGACTGGAGGTGGTGTGTTTTGCTGCATTTTTTCGGACTTTTCTATTCTTTTTCAATTTTTTGGATTGGAATTTGGGCACGACGCCGGGAAAATGGGAGAGGGGTAGAAGGGGATTAAGGGGTTTGAAGAAAAAATCTGTACGTTGGTGATGTGTTTGTCATTTATGGAGAGACGTAGGAGGGTTGGAGTCCAGAACAGAGTGGCTGGTGGTGGGGTGGGGGCGACGTAGATGTGGGGGGTGGTGGCGTGCGGCGGTGGCACGGAGCCGTTCGATTGTTGAACCGGGTGGGGTGGGTAGGTGGGAGTAGGGCCAGGTGAGGGTGCGGATTGAGTGTTTGATGAAATGACTGAACGACAAACATGAAATTATGTTTACAAAGTTTCTGTGTGTGTTTTAATACAAAAAAATAAAAAATTTAATATATTATTATATTCCGATCACAGAAAATTCGTTTATATTTATTTTGTTAAGTACTCTTTTAACTTTTCGTTGGGTGAAAAATTATTCAATAATAATAAACTAATTAATTGAAAATCAATAAAATTTGTATACAAATATTAAATTATTGGACTCGACTGAAGTTCTGATGAATCGGATCTATAAAAACTCACTTGATCATACCCCGTTTAGTGGCCAAATTAAAGTCAAAAGAAATTTTTAAATTTGAAAAGAAATATATATAAACTTCAAATGATCAAAGCACATTTTAAAATATTTTTAATTACTACGTTGAAACAAAAATGATTGATTTAAAATAAAAGTTCCGCTATAAAACGTACAATTTAAAAGGCACAATTTTTTTAAAATCTATACAAACGAGTCCTATAATTCAGCACTTGTACTTGTTGTTGCTTAAAATTTAATTAATAAATTCAGAGTTGTGTGTTACCATATTGTTATGATGTATCCTTCAAGACATTGTTATTCATTTGAATTATCGACCTCAGTTTAATAAAATATTATTGCTTTTAACAAGTTCAACAACTACCATGATTTACTCCAAAGTTAAGCAATGATGAATCTTATCTTGACAATGAAATATGACCCAAATGTACTGTTAAGCATATATTGATTATCATGTTGACTGTTAATTATATGTTGATCAATAGACACCATTATATGTATATATATATACATATATATATATATATATCACAAGAATGTGTATTGATGATGCAAGGCATGATATTTTGCACGTTGATAATTATCGTGATTTAGAGCATAATAATAATAATAATAATAATAATAATAATAATAATAATAAGTAAATTGTGATCAATACTCGTAGCCACCAATAACGAATCCATCTTTATTTATTAGTAAGTTTTTCTTAGAATTGATGATGAAATAATTATTAAAAAAAAAATCAAGAATTTGTGTTGATGTAAGCACGATACTTTTAACATTGATTATTCCCATGATTTAGAGAAGTATGTCGAATGATATTTGATAGCCACAGTTGATGCATGAGAGCAACAACTTTTGGTCCCTTTTTTCAAAAAATTTACAAGTAATATATCTTTTTCTCAAGCTTGTTTAAAAATTTATAAATAAATAAAAAATGAGATTCATACCAATAGAAGACACGAAATATTACCAATATATATTGGTTATTATCAGTGATGGAATCAAGGAGGGCTGGTGGCGGCGGTCAGCCTCGCTCAATTTTTTTAAAATTTATTTTTTAGTATATATATGATATGGTATAATTCTGATCGGACCTCTCGATCGCCTTTCTCGTGACAGGCTCGTTGGTGTCCCTGATCGATTTCGCTCAAGACCTTTCCAACCGGATGTCATATACCGACCGGCTTGACTAACCCCTCTTTCCAACGAGCCCGGCAAGATGATTTTCCTCTCAACTCAAACCCGGCTCCTCAGCTCTCCAGGTCGATCGCGTAATCGACCGGGACCATACCGGGTCCAACGGATCCCTGCTAGCATTAAATATTCCGTCAAACTAGGTATGGGGGAGCTACCAAATCACATACCTCATTAATGGAGTGTCAGCTAGCACCTACAGACCCTACCATTAGGCTGATGGGTCACCCACATCAGCTCTCAACGACCCACCTGACCTGGCGGGCCCACATGAGCGCGGTCTATCTGAACATAGTATAAATACCCCCGCATTTATGGTAAGAGACACGCATTAATTACACTCAGTACCCTTACTCTGCTCGAATTCCTTCAAAAACTGATCAACTGACTTAAGCATCGGAGGGTTTTAGCTTGAGACCCATATCGGCTAGCTCACGTTGTTGTTGCCTTGTTGTAAGTTAACTTCCCGTTCAAACACCTTCACTTATATAATCAACCAGAGCATCCAACCGTGGTTGACCAACTCCCGAATTCAACCCGCATCGATGTATTTATTAGAATTTTAAAATTTTGCCTTCTCCCCACCCTTCCCCCCCCCCCCCCCCCCCAAAATAAAATTTTAATTTTTGTGTAAGTTATATAATAAAAATGTTAATTTTCTCTACTCTAATTTATTTGTAGTGATTTATTTTTTCTTAATCTCATTTACCATAATAATTAAATTCTCTCCCTTTCTCTTTCCTCTCTCTTTTCTTTACTCTCTTCAAATTAAAATACTAAAAATTCTATTAGATTTTATTTAGTTTTCTATCCCAATTAAAACATCAAAAATCTTATTATAAATTTTCTTCTCTTACAAACCCTACAATATTCAATTTTTTCTTTGAAAGCAACGTAGAAAAAGGTATTGCGTATTAATTTTGAAATTTATACATTTATTTATTTAATTTTTTTTGTAATTGATTTTTGTTTAGAGTCGCAAAGATTTGAATCTCAGGATTGTTAATATGAATATTGATAGTTATTCAATGTTAAACATAATGAATCTTTATATTTATTTATTGAGCTATTGGCCTTGAATGAATCTTACTAATTGGCACTTCATGTTTAATTGGGAGTAATTTGGGAAATGTAATGGCAGAGAAAAACATAAAATATATTTTTGAGATTTGAATATATTTATGATTGTGAGGACAAATAGAGAGAAAAAAAAATATATTTTAATACTTTTTAATTTGAGTTTTGATTATATATCATTATATGAGTTTATGTTTATTTTAATACTTTTGAGTTTTGATCATATATCATTATGTGGGTTTATGTCAATTTTATTGAATATTATTAAAAAATTATTTATTAAGTATTTTTTAAAAATAATTTATTATCTACTATATTTGCTTCATTTGAAATAGAGAATAGTTTTTTTAGTATCATTTTTTATATCTTATTTTTGATTGTAACACTTTTTTTATAACTATAGCATTTATAATTGGTTGTATACGCATAAATATGATGATTTTTATTATTTTATATATTAATATTATATATAACCCTTATATTTATATATTTTAATAATTAATAATGTCGAAAAAAATTTACCTCCCCTCAATTAAATTCCTGACTTCGTCTCTAGTTACTATCACAATTTAAAGAATATCTTGATAATATTCGATAGCCACCACTGATTGATAAGAATATGCTGATAAAATAGTACGATATTCAATCTAATAAAATGCATTCTATTTTCACGTTAATTATTACCGTGATTCAAAAAATATGTTGATTAATACGCGATAGCCGCCATTGATGGATGAGAATTTGAACCTTTTTTTTTTCACTGTCTTTTATCATTAATATTTTTTTCAAATTTGTTTAAAAGTTTATAAACAATAAAATATTCGTTCTCGTACACAAACGTAATATTTTGCGCATTGATTAATAATCGATAGCCACCATTGATGGATGAGAGTTGCTACTTTTTCACCCATCTTTTTTCTTTATATTTTCATTAATATTATTATAGTTCTTCTCGACTTTGTAAATGATAAAGTTTTTTGATAAAAATTTGTGTTGATGGCATAGTATTTTTCACGTGTTGTATTGCTTATAAGGTATTTAGATCCCTTAAAATGTATCTTTAATCGCATTTGATTTATTGTTTAATTTCTTATGAGCCGATCAATTGTAATCCGGCTTGCATTAGGAATGTTGTATGACACGGTATAATAATTTCACCTAGGAGGTGAGTTTTTTACATTTCAAATTATGCATTTCAATTGGTTGTTGTATATTGTCCATTTTGTACCTAAAATTGGCATGTGAAATTACTAAAAAATGGCATTTCATGGAGGCAAAATCGATTTTTTGTATCCTCAATATCATGTTACGCATATAAATCAAACATGCACTTTTTTACATAATTTAAATTAAAAAAATTATCATACCAAAACAAATACACATATAAAATGCTAAAATATGAAATCCATCTACTTAAAGTATTAAACATCTTATGTACGAAATTTATTATCAAATATGTCTTTGGAATACTTCATATATGTAACGAGACAATGTGACTCTTTGGTTTTTCCGCCCCTTAGATTCCTTTACTTTTATGCATGTAATAACTTGATGTAATCTAGATAGGTCAAAACCTAGTCGAATATCTAATCGATTTTCAAGAGGAAAAAAAAAACAAAGAGGGCAAAGTTGAGCTTGTGGCTAGTTAAGCACCTCTTGCGGTCATAACTTACTTTTATTATTGAATTTCTAAAGTAAGTTCATAAATTGAAAATGGAAGCTATGAAAAAAGATGCTAAAAAGGGGAATATCATTTTTGACTAATCACCTCGCTCAAAAATTATAACGTAAATCCAACTCAATCAAATCAGTATTAATCTCATAACGAGCATTTTACATTTACTATATAATTGATATATAATTTAAAGAAATAAATAATTTACTAAACATATACAAATACACTTGTTATATAATTTGGCGTGTACGGCAAAGCGAGTTCGGATAAAAATTAAACCAAATCACCCACTATAAGTTCCCGTGCATACGGTGGATGGCTGACAAAGTATAGGGCTAAGAATGCAACCTCCTTTGTAGAGGGCTTCTCGAAGGTTATGTAATGAACGATGGTTCTCCTTAATTGAATAAAATTCCTTTCGGTTTAATAAAAAAAAAAAGAAGAAATTATAAGTTCCATAATCGATCAATACTGTGCACAAAACAGTAACATCTATATACTAAAAGAAGAAAAAACCAAGACAAAAATAAAGAAAACGAAGCAGAAAAATGGGGAAAAGAATAAATGGAATGAAAATTAATGCTAAAGTATTTTTATGATAATTCATTGAATATGCAAGAGGACAAGTATTGCATAATATAGTTTAGCAATGCTTTTTATTTTTATTTTTTGGTTGGGGAAGGTGGATTTCTTGATAAAAGATAAAATGATAAATAATTAAGGGGGCAAAGTCCGAGCTTGTTTGGATGGACTAAAAAAAAAAAAATTACTTTTTGAATTGTGTTTTTTTATAGTAGATTTTTTTTTTAAAAGGCAAACAGTTTTATTTGAATCTATTATCGCTAACTTAAAAGAAAGAACAACTTCAGTTTTTTTTTTTCTTGGCTTCTGATTTTTTTTAAAGTTCAACCACATATTTTTTTTCAATAAAGTATTTTTTTTCGTTTTTTGAAAAATAAATGATTAACTTCTAAAAAAAGCCCATCTAAACGAATGTATTTTCCGAAACCTCAATTATTCTCACCCCACGAAAGAAAATAATGAATGATTTGTGTGTGTGTGTGTGTGTGTGTGTTTAAGAGAATGATTGTTTATTAAACACAAAGAGTCCGTTGTATGGTGAGCAGTTGCACCAAATAAGTTGGAGATTTGTTGCATTCAAAATGGTAGTTAATTGCGTAAACATCAAGTCATCAAATTTATTTGTTTCGTTCACTTATCAAATATTAAATTAAGTCAAAATGAGGGCTCCTAATTTCAACTAAATCAGTACTTTGGCATAATTAATTTTATTTTTCTATTTATGCCTTGAGGTTGAAATTAAAATCATACGTCACTATACTGGATAAAACGATACGTGTTTGGGTACAATAGTAGTAGTCGATTTTGATATTTTACAGTCTTAAAAAATATATATATTGCACTCAGATTTTGGTATTATTTATCATGACAATTTTAAGGTAATATTGTAAATAGATGCATAATAGGAATTTTTTAGGGTTTATATTCACATATTTGTATTTTTAAATAAATCAGGTTCAAATATTTAATTGTTAAAAAAAGAAATAAATCTACCAAATTAATTTCGATTGTAATCAGGATTTGGGTTTTCCTAGAAGCCCATGGCCCAACCCATGTTGGTTTGGGCCAGAGGCAGGTCCATTTACTGGCCCAATAAGTGGGGGTCAAAGTGATATTTCAGAAGATACGGGGGATAATGTGTAATTACATTATAATGATGGGGAAACAAGGAAATTACCCAATCTCTACTCTCCCTTCAAAAAACACGAAGCACCGCTCCGACGGTACAGTGTGTTCACACCTCTGTTTTCTGATTTCCAGGGCTAGGGTTTCATTTGGGTTTTTGAACTGAATTTGACAGCGAAATCGAGCGTAACGAGGAGGTTACTATGGCGAGGCATCGGAGCCGGAGCCGCAGTCGAAGTCGAAGCCCGTTGAGGCGAAAGCCTCACGACGAACCTCGTGATCGGCGCCGTGGCTGCCGCTCGCCTGAACCGTGCGGCCTACTCGTTCGCAACATTTCTCTCGGTGCTAGGTTCTCTCTCTCTCTCTCTCTCTCTCTCTCTCTCTCTATCTCCAAAAATTTTGAGTGAAATTTCGTTTTATTAGTTTTCATTGTTTTAATTTGGTTGCATTGTGCTATGTTGGTATATGTACAGTGTTCTGTGAATCTTTTTTGTTAGATTTTTTTTACGTTTGGCATGATTATCTGGAAGTCGGAAAATTTAGCCGTGGAAAATTTGCGATGATGTGGTGTGGGTTGTTTTAGAAATGTGGAATGGCACGGAAAATTGTTGGATGTTGCAAAGTTTATGGTTCTGTAAACCGTTTATGTACTTGCTTTGTAGGCCAGAAGACCTTAGGGTTCATTTTGAAAGATTTGGTCAGATAAAGGATATATATTTGCCCAAAGACTACCACACAGGGTATGTTTTTCTTTTCGTGAGCAGGATGTTTCAAGTTTATTTTGTGCTATATAACTTCATGTTCAAGTAACTTTGGGTAATGAAAATGCAGGGAACCTCGCGGGTTTGGATTTGTCAAGTTTCGTTATCCTGAAGATGCAGCTGAAGCAAAAAGCCACCTCAATCATACAGTTATTGGTGGGCGTGAAATAAGGATCGTTTTTGCTGAGGAAAATAGGAAAACTCCTCGAGAAATGAGTAGGATTTCACGCGCAAGGTTGTACCCGTGTTTAGTTTGCTCTTTCTTGGTGATTGTCTGGTTCCACTAAATATTGCAGCACGTGCTTTAGTGGTTGCTGAGTTGTTCATTTTGCTCCATATTTGCAGTTCCCATGGAAGCTACAGGAGACGGCGTCCATCCTTGTCCCCCAGAGGCCAATATCATTGTGAGTGGAGATTTACTTTCTCATCACTTTTGGCATCTTGATCCCTGAATTTGTTAAAAAGGGCTAAAATTCTTTGAATTAGTTTATACTGCTTATTTTGCAGCATTCCAGAACATTTTTAAGTAAATAAATTGTTTCTGTCTGTTATGATAATTATCTTGCTGAAACGTTGTGTTTTCACATTTGGCAGCTTATCCGCGCTCCCCTTCTCCGACAAGGCATTACTCAAGGTCTATTTATAGCTATTATGAGTTTTATTTGTTCACCTCATCCTTTCTTAAGGTCATACGTGCTTCTGTAAAACCTCAAAATCCTCTTAAGTCTCTCTTTTGGCTATTTAGTTGAATATATGAAATTCTATCAATTTTAGTACATTGGGTTTTAGGTTATTTGTGATTGTTGCTTCCTGTGGTAATTGTTTTAGTTTATGGATTCGGTTGTATTGTTAAGGATGCTGGTAAATAGCCATTGGTAGAATGCCCACAATTCTTCTGAAATCATAGGGTGCCATTGAATGCCCTTTCCATCCTTGTTGGTTGAGCGTAGATTTCAGTTTTTGTCATGGCATGCTTTGCTAGTAGGTGTGAGCGTCTTTGTTTGATTCTTCCTTGGAGGGAACGAGGGGCATAGAGGTTGGTTTTGTGGTGATTGCTTGTGAGTAAAGTTTTTGACCAGCTTTTTATCTTTTCT
Organism: Petrea volubilis; assembly: GCA_026212405.1. Taxonomy (NCBI): domain Eukaryota; kingdom Viridiplantae; phylum Streptophyta; class Magnoliopsida; order Lamiales; family Verbenaceae; genus Petrea; species Petrea volubilis. The sequence continues at coordinate 16,729,056 of CM047879.1, read as the reverse complement.
TTCAAATTTAAGTGTGTTTTAGACTAACCAATTTGTATATCTACAAGGAATTACATACACACATTCTCTTATTTCTTGAATCTTCTTGCAGGAATCAAAAATTTTTCCTTATGCTTTTTCTGAAAATTCCATCTGCATCAAGACCTCAATTCTTAGACTTGATATATGGTCTCTGTTGCTATATTCTTCGAATTACGTCATTTTCTTAAGAATGAGTTGCAGTGGGTTCAAATGACACGTCTGCTGGGGGCCTCGCCAAAGCGGACCTTAAGTAATTAAGAGAGACAGAGAGAATTCAAGACTAATAAGAGAATTGAGGAAAGGGATTATAAATTCAAAGAATGCCCCCTTTACAACTTTGTCAATGCCTCTCCAGTATGTCCCAATTGAGTCATGGATAACGTTCAAATTATGTGGAATTATGTATTTTTACACCTCCGATCTTGAAAGGCTTCTGCCTTTCTTGGACGACCAACTAACTTGGTATGATATGTGAAAATAATTACAAAGAATCATAGAACTTTTTCTATTTGTCTTTTGCTTAGCTTGTTAGTTTGTTTTCCCAGCATTGCATGTATCCAGATAAAGAAAGAATCTAGAGCTTATATTTGGGCAAGAAATCATCTTTGAAGAAGCAGTCTTTCAAAGTTATTACTGAATGAAGTGAAATGCCCAAGAAAAGATAGTGTGAGGTTTCTAATTGTTGGGCAAGAACAGCTGTGAAGTTTTCCGATGCTGAGGAACCTGATCATTTCTGTAGAGCCTTAAACACTGTGTGGCTCAAAGTATATAGTTTTCCCCGGAAATTCTGGAAATGTTTCAGGTACAAGTCATGTTCCAGTTATTAGGTATTTCAAGGGCCGCCCTTGTTTCATGATTTTCAAGTTTTGTTGTCAAGTGTGTTTGAAATCGAACATTTGGGCTATGTTCTGTGACTTGGGAACCACTTAATTGGGCAGGCTAGCATTGTATTACAATTAGATATCATATTATTGGTTCTGTTAGGTCTACCTGAAAATTCAAAATGTGCTTATTGCCCTTCATCTTTCACAGGGACAGAAGACATGAAGCTAGGGATGATTACTACTCTAGACGCAGATCAAGGTCTGTTTCCAGATCAGTTTCACCTAGGGATGATAGAAGTTATAGGGCTCGTGAGAGGTCTCGAAGACATTCCAGATCAACCTCCCGGTCTGTTTCTCCGCATGCTGAGAAACATCACAGGCCAAGTCGCTGGTCCCCAAGTTCTAGAGAAAATGGTCGGACTGGTTATGCACCGAGCAAGTCCCAGAGTCCTAGAAGGAACTCCAGGTGTCCGGCCAGGTCTCGTTCCAGATAATACAGGTCTGTGTCATCTTAGTTCTCATCTGGGTTGAAAGAGATTAAAATGCGAAGAATGGGATCTTCTTTTAGTTTCCATCACAATAGGATTTGAAGTTGCGGGCTGTGTATTAATTGCACTTGCTATCTTCCTAATCATTGTGTTTTCTTTCATTCTCATGTGATGCAGACGCATCAAGCTGCAGCTATTTGTCTGGAAATTTCGTGCTACATCATGTTTTGGATGGTGAAAGCAAGAATTTGCAAAGGTTGATTAATGATATGCTAAACGAGGGAGAACCTTGTTGCTTTTGCTAGTGTGGTTTACCTTATGCTAGGGGCGCCTTTTACTTTTGCTAATGTAAATTGCCTTCTGCTGGGGTTTGATGGAGAGCTAGTTAATGGTGTTTCTTCATGTTTTGCAACTCATCACCATTGATGTGGAAAATGGAATACGATTATTTTATGCACCCGGTCTGGATCCCACGCATGCATCAAACTGTTCAAGTTTTGCCTATAATTAATTCATTTAAAAAAAAAAATTCAACATATAACCTTTACTTTGAGAACCATGTGAATGGAGGAGAGTGGGCAAAAGAGAAGATATATACAATGTCATCCATTTGGCTCATATATGGGATTCAAACATAAGGTTCATTTCTGAATTTTGATGCATGTCAGTGCTATTGGTTGCTTTGTCTTTGCTACTATATTCAGCATAAGGCGTTATTGTGCATCTTTGCTCTTGAAAATCGATGAATCTATATAGAATGATCTAAAAATCCTGAAACTATCTACTTAGGAGGTGGATGTTTAAAATTAATCAATATTCATTCAAATTTGTATTTTTGAACTAATAGAATTTTCTGTCGCGTACTCACCGCTCCCCCTTTCTTCTCTTATCTTCACGCTGTAATCATACTTAAATGGGATATATTCTGTTTTGAATTGAACATTTTAATATACTTATTCATCTATTATTTTACTATACCTTGATCTTACGGGTGAATACTAAATTACTTTATTTGATTATTTAGACATGTTATAAACTTTGCGTGAGAGCACAAAGACCAGACTAGGATTCGAATTACTGGTAAATATTTTAATAGCCACCGCCTATACGTGTAGGCATTATTTTCCACGCATTTTTCATCAATATATTTTCTTTGAATTACACTAACTCTCCGTTTGGTTCTAGAATTTTGGTAAGGAAAATAGAATAAAAAATTTTTTTTTTGCTTGAAATGATAGTACTTTGTGTTTTCATTTTTGATCCTTTTCATTTTCCTCACCAAAATCTTTATTCCAAACATAGCCTAAAAGGTCTTGGGCCTATTATTGTCTGGGCTTGGGCTGCTTGGCCCCGGAGATATGGGCCGGGCTGGTAAATTCTAAATTCAATGCCATTGAGGATTGAGCCATTTTACATTCACGCTTCAGACCTTAACCCCGTCGTCGCTCTCTCTCTCTCTCTCTCTCTCTCTCTCTCTCTCTCTCTCTCTACATCTCGCCCGCCCCTTAACTATTGCCACACCCACTGGTAACTCACTCTCTCTCGCTCTCTCTCTCTCCACAGTCACATACTTGTATATACGAATTCTCTCATTGTTTCTCTTACTACAAAGTAGACATGCTAGTGTACACGCATTTGTCGTTGTATGCATGGCTCGCTACGTGTTTGATGTAATTCCTCAAAGAGAGCTTTCTCACATATGCCTGGAACTAAAGTTACCTTTTGTCTTACTTAATTAGATTGAATTTCCAGTGATTAGTTAATACATTCCAATTGATGTACATGTGTGTGTGTTTTTTTTTACTAATGATTCTTGCTATGATCGAGAGTTTTTGAGCTAATGCAAAGTTGCCATTTCTATACCTTTATTTTGTAAAGTTACAAGTTCTATTTCATGCTCCAGGTTATCCAATTATCTTGGAATTGAAATTCGTGGGAGTTACTCAGTGTCATTCTGATTATTCTTATCTCGTTTCTACTGGTGAATTGTTATTAGTTTTGATATTAAATATTGAACTTATTTTCACATCAACCTGTTTCTTGTGCAGTTTATTGTTCTCAACAGTAACAATGGGTGACAAGAAGAAAGCCGGGGCTATGTTGGTTAAGCTTGTTTCTGCAGCTGGGACTGGATTCTTCTACGTTGTGAAGAAGACCAAGAGGCTCCAGAGCAATAACGTGAAGCTCGAGTTTAGGAAGTACGATCCTCGTGTGAATCGCCATGTTTTATTCACTGAGGCTAAGATGAAGTGACTACAAGTCAAAATTGTGGCTGAAATATGTAACATTTTTCTTCAGATTGATAATCATATTAGTTTGCATTACAAAGATTTTCAACTGGGCTATTAAGTTTTATGGCATTTGAGATTTAAATTCAGTTGCTGTTCAACATGCTCGATGTATTGAATATTATATAAAATTCTTGGTGGGATTTTGCATATTTAAGCATGCCCTATAAGCTACTCAGATACCCCTTGGCTTTCTTGTTGATTATAATCCTTGCTCATTGTTTAGTGCTTATTATGATCGTGCTCCCTACGTTTGGATTGTTAGTGTTTGGATTTGGACAAATTCTTATATGAATCAGGTATTGGGCCCCATTTACGCCCTAAACTTTCGAGATTGTGTCACATCCTTGATTCATTTGGTGCATATGTGGGGGACACAAGACCTAGTTCATGTGAGAATTTCCTTGTGGATTAGGTTGCTGTCGGTTGTCTTTCTTTCGGTTCTTATAGAGTTCTGAAGATTATTTTCTGTGGTTTCATAGTCTGTTTATTGATGCATTCAGATGATATGCTTGCCATTGTAGGATCTTGGCTTGCCACATCGGTTAGTCTACCGTCTATTAATTATATGATTTAAAAAATGTATGTATCTTTTTCGTGTTCATGTTTGGCAGATCAATTTTGAAAACTATGTCACCCCACTTTTCAGCCAGATGGAATTTGCCGAGGTGGCTAATGCTAACCCGCTAGCCTAGCCTATTGCATTTGGTAGTATGGTACGCAAGGTAATCTCAAGGTATTGTTCTCTCTCCATTGATATAGTCAAGATCCAAGGAAATGTTTTCTAGAAATGATTAGGAATGTGTCAAAAATGACCGAATGTTCGGTTTTATTTCTGGGAAGGTATTTCTCTTATAAATATCTTTACAAGAGAATATTTTTGTTTGATTTTAATGTTACTTTGCTAAAATTTTTATTTATTTTTTATTATAGTAGTATAATAATGAAATATATAGCATAATTTAGACACTTCGGTTGTATATGAAATTGTTAGGTTTAAAATGATGCAATAACTATTGGCTGCTCCATCATGTGCATAGGTTGTTAGGACAAGTATGCATATATATTTAGAGTTGCATTGCTAAGCAGCGATCATAGTGGTTATTGGTTGACTTCATGAAAGAATACAGGCCAAAAAGGTTGGCTCAAACATTGAGCAATTTCCCTTCAAATCTGGCATGAAAACCATCTGTGGACCTTGATTCCAATATAATCTCTCTCTCTCTCTCTCTCTCTCTCTGTCTCTATACTTACATATGTGTGTGTGTATATATATATATGTAGATATGATATATATTGTGGAGGGTTGCCACATCCGTTGACAAGGGAAATAGTAGCATTCCCAAATTGAAAACTTTATGATTCGAAAGGAAAAAGGAATTGTATAGAAGTGGCTTCACGCAATCGATGTGTATTAGTTCTCAACAGATATATCATATTATTACATATCTAACCTGATTATGAACTGTCGAATTATAAATAATGATATCAACATTTTAAATTATTCTATCACTATATTTTTGTCTGATAATTTATAGTGTAGTTGAATATATACTCATTTACATGGCATGAGATAAACTCCATAAAACAAATCTAATAATACAATGTTCAAGTCACATCTACAATACCCCCTAATTGCCTAGGTTGGAGACCTGAGGCATAGGTTGGGTGTAATTGTTTTAAAATGGATTCTTAAGTTGGTCCAATAAAAACTTTGGATCCAAGTGTCAATTGAGAATTCAGATAGTACTTAACACACTACCAAGTTTTAATTCTTAAAGCAATCACGACTGAAATTTGGGGAAAAAGGGGATAGTGCATGCACCCTTAATTTTGGTTCATGATTTTGACATGCTCCCACCCATAATGATGACTTGGCCAAATGCTACTGGTTCGTGAGGTATTGGCTCGTTCTATAGTGGGAAGAAAAAAAATAAAATGCCTAGCTATTCCCACTAAAATTGTCCACAAAATTGTGACTGATTACGTGCCACCATTGTGAATTTCAGTGTCAACCATTCGATTTTAAAACTGTCATGATTATCATGCTTGTCATTTTGAAAATGAACAGTGCAATGGCTAATCATATTCGTATCTGCAAAAGATTATTTTTATATGGATTTCTTGTATAATTGAGCCACGATATTATGCACAAAACGCGAAGAGAATACTCCAATTTTATATATTAGAGAATTTGGCACACTAAATACGTGTGTAAATTATAAATAAAATATAATATAATTATGTATTTAAAAAATTGAATAATATAAAATTAAAAAAATATTAATTTTTTATTTGAATATATATTTTTATTCATAATATATTTAATAAATTTATAAAAAATAATTCAACTTGGATTAAATTATATAATTGGAAAGGATAAATAAAAAAGTCAAATAATGGATAAGGACATTAGAGGAAAGAGAGGGAAATACAAAAAAAAAAAAATAATATTATGTTGAATGAAGAGAGAGAGAGAGAGAGCGAGAGAGAGAGAGAGAGAGAGAATGGGCCAAATCAAAGACATCAAAATTGGTTATTAAGTGGGCCTAGTGCGTTATAATAAAGAATAGATTGGATTAAATTTTACAATTGAAAATGATAAATAAAAAAAGAAAGTCGAATAGTGGATGGGGAGATGATAGGAAAGAGAGAGAAATACAAAAAAAAAATAATAATATTTAGTTGAATGAAGAGAGAGAGAGAGAGCGAGCCGGGGGGGGGGGGTGCGCTAAACCAAAGACACCAAAACTAATTATTAAGTGGGTCTAACGCTCTACAATAAGGTATAGATATGTATATATTGATAGAATATGATTTATTAAAATCAATCAAGTATAATATTTCAAGTAATTGACTACATCAATATTTCAATTATAGACCAAGCTATTACGATCAACTATTGCCTGGTATCAAATAAATATAATGAAATTACTAGAAAAATACTTGTATTTATGAAAATACAGATCAACAACCTCAAGATTATGGGCCTTAACCTTGTTATTAAGATAGAGTTTCATTGGCGAATACATCGATATTGCGTGGGTATTTTTATATAAAACCCAAATTGATATTTTTTTTAAAATGTGCAATTAGGTTCTAAATTGCTCTTATTGGACATAATTTCTTAACTATTTTATATGGTTTTCTAGTATAATTAAGCCATTATATTAAGCAAAAAACGTGGAAAAAAAAATGCTATATTGACATTGTGTGAGTGTTAGTTAAATAAAGTCCGAATTATAAATTATTCTTAGACCTGCAAATAGGTTTTAAATTGGCTGTATTGTTCATCAATTATTAAGTGGGCTTATTTTATTGTGAATATTTATTATTAATAACCATAATCGATGATAAATAGTATGATAGTTAATAAAATATGATCAGCTAGATGGTTACATTTAATTTTTTTTTTTTTTTGTATAATCTAGCCATTATATTAAGCACAAGACGTGGAAAGAACACTTCAATTATAGTGCGCGCGTATTTTAAAATAAAAGTCAAATTGAGATTATTTTTCAACGATGTGATTTGAATTGCCCAAATGAGGTGCAATATTATTTCTTTTAATAACTAAATCATTGCATCATGAATGTTTTTTAAATTACAACAATTTTCGATCAATTGATAATTACATTTTCGTAATAATGAATAACAAAATATTGCAAAAATAAGACAAAAATTCAAACTTTGGTCAATTATCGGACATGTGTTTTAACCTTTTTGTGTTGTAATTAAGTAAATCAAGTACTAAATACTTAGCATCAAACAAAAAAAATAAATACTAAATACTTAGTGTGATGAGACATATGTAAATAATATAACAAAATATAGTTTTGCTTATAATTATTACAAAATATAGTTGAAACCAACCATAATACATGTAATGAAATACTCACTGTTTCTTTTTGCATTAAATTTTAAGATCCCATTAAAATGAAAAAGGAGAGAGAGAGAGAGAGAGAGAGAGAGAACAAAATATTGAAAAAAAACATTTCCTTCTTTTTTATTATAACTAGCATTACACTCATGCTATGCATGACAATATTTCAAAAATTATAATAATTTTAGTTATTTCAAATTTTATGTGTTAGAAAAGTCTATACAAACTTTTCAAAAGAAATTGTACGTATTCCAAATAGAATAGATGGGGAAATAATTTTTATAATGTAGTATTATCAATTTTAATCTAACTCTTATTTCAAATATATTTTTAAATTAAACAATAATAATTGGGATATGAAATATGTCATTCAACTTAATAGAAATGTAATAAAGAAAATTTATTCTGAAATAAATATATTGTATAATAATAATAATAATAATAATAATAATAATAATAATAATAACTAAGAATAGTTTCAACTTTGACGATATCCACACTTATACAGACGTGGAGATAATATACATAAACTCTTTCCATTATCATATTTGGAATGATTATATAAACCTCAAAGTAAATAATAATATATAAAATAAAAAGAATTCCATGGACAAAAAAGAACAATGTCTAAAAACAAAGAAATTGCAGTGATATTTATAATGAGTACATAAATATAAATATCAATAAAAAAATCAAAAATTATAAATTATTTTATTTCATGAGTGAAATCACTTCATCCCAAATAAAAGAGTTCGAACAACATTAGAACAATAGCAAATGGCTTTAGGAAACAATGAAAATATAAATGATAGGTGTCTCAATAAATAGAAACTACTATTTAAAAAAGATTTTCACTCCACAACAAATAAAGAGAACTAACAATATTAGAACAAAAGCAAATGGCTTTAGAAAACAAAAAAAAAATATAAATTATAAGAATCTCAATAAATAAAATCTACCACTTAAAAAAGATACTAATAAAAATGGCAGAAAGATCTCTTAATTGAAGAGATAAAATAAATTTTTCTAAATTTTAAATAAGTTAAATTGGAAGTTATAAATGAATAATTGGTAAAAATCTGAAATGGAAAATAAAGTCAAATAAAACGTTACTTAAAGATGAATATTATGCGAAAATTGATATAAAAAGTGCAAAGACATAGATTTTGGATGAAAACAAAAGTTAAATGATGAGCTTTATTAATTTACAGGGAAAAAAAGAAAGTAATGTAGCAATTTAAAACCAAAAAGATCCCTTCAATCAATGAAAAACACGAAAAATTGTAGACTTTTAACAAATATATCTATCAAAGTATGATTGTTGAAATTAAATAGGAAGATCAAGAATTAGATGGGCCATGAAAAGGAAAAATGAACAAATTGTTATTATGAACAAATAAGCGAAGAAAATAACTATAAAGATGAAGATAAATAATCCACAACAAATAAAGAGAACTAATAACATTAGAACAAAAGCACGTTAAATGACTTTAGGAAACAATTAAAATTATAAATGATAGGAGCTCAATAAATAAAAATTATAAAAAAAACACTAATAAAAATGGCAGAAAAATCTTTTAACTAAATATATAAAATAAGTTTATCTAAATTTTAAATAAGTTGGAAGTTATAAATGAATAATAAATAAAAATTTGAAATGGGCACGACGACTGTTCACCCAGGCATTTTGAAGGCTTAAGCAACAATTCATCATAAGTAAAAATAACAAAGCAAAACCAATTTCATTTAAAAAACAAAAAAAAAAATTAAATAAATTGAAATGACAAAAATGATGACTTGACACACACACACACACACACACACACATATATATATATATATATATATATAATTGTATACCTTTTGAACAATGAATTTGAAAAAAAAAAGGATTGAATGAGTAAAAATAACAAAGTAAATACCCATTTCTTGAATAATGAATTTGAAGAAAATGGATTGAATGAGATATTTGGAATAAAAAAAATACACATGAAGAAGAAAATTAGTGATTTAAGATCAATAGAAAATAAAATTGCATAACCATTTGACAATGAAGATGGAAAAGAATATATGAAAATAGAAATGACGGTTGTCAATTTGAAGCAAATGAATTAGGGTAAAAAAGATTTTGTTAGGTTTAGGAAGAAAATATTTTTTACGGGGATAGATAAATGAGATTTTTTCAATGAAAAGATAAATGAAGAGTTAATGCACATTAAAATATTAATGAGACTCGAAATTTGAATTTTTTAGGTAATTAAGAGAGCTAATATGGTAGTCAATGAAAAAATTTCTTTTTAATAAAAAAATTCAAAAATTTTAAAAATTCAAATTGAGTCAAAATTAGAAAAATTTGAGTCAAACACTTTCTTCAAATCCATAATAGTATAATTATAAATTATTATACTTGTGAGACACAAATTGTAATAAATTAAAAATTAGACCACTAAAGCACAAAAAATAAGACAATTATCACCCAATGAGAGAGTAGCATTAATTTGTTAAGGCATCAACTGAGAAATTGACACCCCAAAAGTTCTTTATTTTCTTTCGGCCTTTACCAATGGAAAGATAGATAGATACATTATCATATATCCATCCGTTTGTGATTTCTGCTGAGGTGGCCCAATGGCTCTAGCCTCCCCACTTTATGTTAAATCTCTCTCTCTCTCTCTCTCTCTCATATATATACATATATATATATATATATATGTACACAATCTTACAGAGAAGTGCTACGCTGTCCACTCTGAATGCTCTACCTACAAAGCAATTAAGAGAAATACTATCCCCGCAATTTTGTGATTCTTCAAGAAACCTTGCATTTTGTCACTCTTTACATCTTTCATCTGTTGCTCATTATTTTCACACACACACACACACACACACACAGAGTAGCACCAGCATTTCACAAGGGCTTTTAGCCCACCTCAGAAACTTGAAAGAGAAAACGAAAGAAGAGATCAAGCACCATTTCTGCATGCACACAGTAAAGTTGGAATCTTTGTGAGGAGAGAAGGGTAAAAGTTGATATCCTTTAGAAAAATCTGTGAATCTTCACTTCAATTTGTGGGATTTTTGTGGGGTTGAACTGTGTGTATATATAAATATATATATATAGATGGCTCTCAGCACATTTGCCTTTCCTGGGAGTTTGAGCAAAGGAGTAGTGGGTGGAGATGCTCAAAAACCAACCAATTTGTGCTCTCATTGGCTACATGGTTTGGATCTGCCGTCTCACCCTTTCTGCAAGAATAATCAGGTTTGAAATTTGTTCATTTTGTTTGTTCATGATGATATGGGCAATAATTCTATTTATTTATTCATTTCTTGTAAGTTTCGTGGATACCCATGTGGCTAATCTTGGATAAGAAAGTTCTTGAGTGTATCAGATTATCATTTTACCATATATATACATAGTTATTTGTTAGTTTTCTATTTGTTTGTAGTTCTTGCAGTCTAGATACTTTGATTGCTAAGGGTGCTTGATTGTGTGTGTGTGTTTGTTTATATTATTTTAGGATTGGAACAATTGATTGAAATGGTTGTTGTTTTGTACTGTATTACTATTTGAAGGCAAGGGGAAAAAGGTCAAGTGGAGTTTGTGCATCATTGGCAGAAAGAGGGGAGTATTTCTCACAGGAGCCTCCAACTCCTCTTTTGGACACTATCAACTATCCAATACATATGAAAAATCTCTCTACAAAGGTATAATATGTAATTTTAGCATATTAAAGGAACATTTGTCTAATAATTAAAATTCATGTGCCTATAAGGACGTTTTGGTCTTGATCTACAATTGGCCTAAAATACTGATTATTTTTGTAGGAACTAAAACAACTTGCTGATGAACTGCGATCCGATGTTATCTTTAACGTCTCTAAGACTGGAGGTCATCTTGGTTCAAGCCTCGGCGTTGTTGAGCTAACTGTGGCTCTTCATTATGTTTTTAATTCTCCTCAGGATAGAATACTTTGGGATGTTGGCCACCAGGTGATGGTTCTTTTCCACTATATGAGGCATGGATCTAGGAATTCTTATCTGGAGGACGGGGGGGGGGGGGGCGCAGATTGAACTTTTATAAATATAAAATCATTTTCATCATTTTGTAGGGGGAAATTTTGAATTTAGGTAAAAACACATATGAAATATTGTTCCATATAGAGTTGGGGTGGGGGGCCACTACACCTTCGAGCACCTCTCCCCTCCCCCGTAATTTTTATTTAAGGCAGCGAGATTGAATCTTTACAAAAGATAAAAACACACATGAAAGATGGCTCTATACAGAGTTAGCTGATGAACTAGTACGTAATGAAGATTACTATAATCGTTGTCTTTATTGTTGTAATTGGGTTCTATATGTTGTAGGCTTATCCACACAAAATTTTGACTGGACGAAGAGCCAAGATGCCAACTTTAAGACAGACAGGCGGTCTTTCTGGTTTTACTAAACGATCTGAGAGCGACTATGATTGCTTCGGTGCTGGTCACAGTTCTACAACCATTTCTGCTGGATTAGGTACAATCTTGTTCTATCTCAGATGCACAATAGGTCAAGAACCTATCAATTAGAATTGAGTCTAGGATCCGATTGTTCTGATAAAATCTTGTATTTCTTTCTTAAGAAACCGCCAGTAATGGTATAAGGGTGACCCATCTCTTCTGTTTGGCATTGCATTTATGTGAAATCAATGTTAGTACTGTGTTATAACAACTTATATAACTTTTTTTGAGTGATTGAATGAAAGCTTTTTTTGGTGGTGTTTTATAGTGTTAGTGAAACTGAAGGATCAACATAGCGTAAAGTCTCAAATAGGGTCCTAGAGGTTTGATTCTCAGCTATCTAGTAAGAGGTGACTATTATGCTCGAATGAAAGCTCTTTTTAGTGGTGTTCTAGATTGTTTTCACATCCTTCTAGATTTGTATGCATACATCACGATCTCCTGTACTTACTTATCTTGGTTTATGTTTCAATTTCATGGATATTCTTGGTTTGCACTTTAGGGCATTAATACTATCAAAAAGTTGTGTATATACAGCCCGGGATTCATTTTGATTCCATGTTTTGATTTCTTTGCCGAGCAGGAATGGCTGTGGGGAGAGATCTAAAAGGAAGAAAGAACCACGTTGTAGCTGTGATAGGTGATGGTGCTATGACAGCAGGTCAGGCATATGAAGCAATGAACAATGCTGGCTACCTCGACTCTGATATGATCGTCATTCTTAATGACAACAAGCAAGTTTCTTTACCCACTGCTAATTTGGATGGGCCCATTCCTCCTGTTGGAGCGTTGAGTAGGGCTTTGAGCAGGCTGCAGTCCAACCGGCCGCTCAGAGAATTACGAGAAGTTGCCAAGGTTAGTATTATGAATCAAGAATGTTATACTAGAAAGTAATGACTATCGCTCCTTCCCCTGTAACTATATTACCACCACACAAATGCTCTTGGTTTCTAAGTACGGATAGATACCTCCCTTGTGATGTATTTTCATGTTACCCCCTTCTCTTGTTTATCAGACATAGTTAAATTATGCCATGTTCCGAATTTTAGTGAACTTTTCAAATTGTTCTTGCAAGTATGGCTGATGTTATCCAAGTTTCTTGATGAATTTTTCGAGTTGTGATTAAATTTCCATCATCAAAAGGGGGTAATTATAATTTTGACATTTAAGAGGGCAAGTTTGTGAAATTACACATAGTTACATGAAAGGTCTTTGTGATTGAATATGTATGGAATTCATTCAGAATCCTTGGTTCATTGAGGTTGAAATGTTGTTTCAGGGAGTTACGAAGCAGATTGGAGGGCCTATGCATGAGCTTGCAGCTAAAGTAGATGAATATGCTCGTGGGCTGATCAGTGGTTCGGGATCAACACTCTTCGAAGAGCTTGGGCTTTATTACATTGGTCCAGTTGATGGTCACAACATTGATGATCTGACAGCAATTCTTAAAGAAGTCAAGAGCACCAAAACAACAGGTCCAGTGTTGATCCATGTTGTCACTGAGAAAGGCAGGGGCTATCCTTACGCCGAAAAAGCAGCAGATAAATACCATGGTAATACACAAAATTTAGCCGAAGTTATCAGAATGTAGTTGTTTTTAACTAGATTTGTTTCATTTATGGGTCAAATTACACTGACCTCCCCTGCAACAATGTGTGATTTTGGAACCAAGAGGGGATATTTTTTTCAGTTACATATAGCTTTTACATAATGAAGCTGGGAGTGATCATTAGCTTGCTGTTTGCAGGGGTGACCAAATTTGATCCGGCAACCGGAAAGCAATTCAAATCCAGTGCCCCGACTCAGTCTTACACGACCTACTTTGCAGAAGCTTTGATTGCAGAAGCCGAAGCAGACAAGGATATTGTCGCTATCCATGCCGCGATGGGAGGTGGGACGGGTTTGAATCTCTTCCAACGCCGTTTCCCCACGAGGTGTTTCGATGTTGGAATAGCTGAACAGCATGCTGTAACTTTTGCTGCCGGTTTGGCGTGTGAAGGCATCAAACCTTTTTGCTCCATCTACTCGTCTTTCTTGCAAAGAGCTTATGATCAGGCAAGCCAATGCTTCTTTCCCATTTTTATAGGTCGCTATTGTATATTACCATCCGTATAGTATGTTGTATTACTTTTCAAGGCTGCATATCCGGGAAAAACGGGGGGGGGGGGGGGGGGGGGTGTTGGCAGGGATGATGATAAATTCATCCTTTGACAAACTCTTGGTCGCGTATCCAGGTAGTGCACGACGTTGATTTGCAGAAGCTGCCTGTAAGGTTTGCAATGGATAGAGCTGGCTTAGTTGGAGCAGATGGTCCTACTCATTGCGGGGCTTTTGATGTTACTTACATGGCATGCCTTCCCAACATGGTGGTGATGGCTCCTTCTGACGAGGCCGAACTTTTTCACATGGTTGCTACTGCTGCTGCAATAGACGACAGGCCGAGCTGTCTCCGTTATCCGAGAGGCAACGGGATAGGCGTAGAGTTGCCCCCTGGAAACAAAGGGACTCCCCTTGAGGTGCTTTATATACATTAAATCTCGTCCCAAATAGTAAAATTCTTGGTTCCTTCGATTCAAAAGTTTAATGAGTTGGCTTTCTGTATTTCCTCAGGTTGGGAAGGGTCGTATATTGATCGAAGGGGAGAGAGTTGCTCTCTTGGGATATGGATCAGCTGTTCAAAACTGTTTGGCTGCAGCTGCATTGTTAGAACCCCACAGCATACGTTTGACGGTTGCAGATGCGCGCTTCTGCAAGCCGTTGGATCATGCCCTCATACGCAGCTTGGCCAAATCCCACGAGATCTTGATCACAGTGGAAGAAGGGTCGATTGGCGGTTTCGGATCTCATGTAGCTCAGTTTATGGCCCTTGATGGACTTCTTGATGGCAAGTTGAAGGTACAAATCTTGAACAATATAAGCATAACTAACTTGAGTTCCTCCATTGGAGAACCACAAACTAGAATAATATTGTGTGAGCTTGGATATTCACTTTTGCATACCTGAAACTTGTGCAGTGGAGGCCACTGGTTCTTCCCGATCGGTATATCGACCATGGATCGCCGGCTGATCAACTTATGGAAGCAGGCTTGACGCCTTCTCACATCGCCGCGACGGTTTTTAATATGCTGGGGAACTCTAGGGAGGCTCTAGAGATTATGTCCTAGATATGCAAGTATTGTACAAAATGATATACTCAAAAAACTAGTTTGTGTTAGCAACTGTAAAATGTAGTCTTAGATTGAGCTTTGGTTTTCGTAAAATCAGACTGCTGCTCTGGCAAACGAAATGACTTGAGGACTTGACCCTGTTGGTTATATAAAGAGAGAGATATATGGCATACTCATGTCTTTTGCCTGGTTTGTGCAGTCATAAACGATACAAAAAATTGAGTAACTCCCCCCCCCCCCCCCCCCTCCCGTCTATAACTATTTGAAAATGATACCTTCTTTGTTACGTTTGTCTTCTCTAAGGTATACCCTAATTATAAAAAATATCTTGACATATGAAAAATTACAATTATTCTCTGAATTGAGGGGGTTCTATATTATATCGGTGAAAAATCAATTTTATTCCTAAATAATTTAAGCAAAAAAAAAAAAAACTAAAATGAAGACCCAAAATATTCTTTATTTATTATTTTTTTTTTCTTTTTAGTCACTTTTTCCTTTTATTTTCTATTTTCTTTTTCTCTTTATTTTTTTTTCCATATCAGATCCTCTCTCTCTCTGTATTTAATATTTAGTTTACTTTACTTTTTATTTAATTTTTAATAATCAAATTCAATTTAATTTTAAGTCATTTTTTTATTTGTCATTAATATATAAATTTAATTTTCAATCAATTTTATTTTTCATAATATATAAAATTATAAATTTATTCAACGTGTGGTTAAATTATATTTCAATTTTATTTTATACTAGAGTATATCACATTCGCTAATTTGAATAATATTAATATGATAGGCTCACGTCAAAACCCTATTATACATACATGAGTCCTTTTTAAGTACAATTTCTTCATGTCATTTTTAGAGCCACTAATTTTCCAGCCCACGTGAGATATGGGCCACATGTTATGAATTGCGTATTCTATTCGTACACTCAATACATTTTATTTTATATATATATATATATATTTTTTTATTAGACAGTAAAATACAAAATAAAGCACAAGAAATGAAATACAAGACTTGATCCCGATTGAATTAAGTTGGATATCATAAATATTTGATAATTCTTTTTTGTAAGAGCTTAAGTTTTAAAATAAACCAATCCTTTAATATAGTATTAGAATCTAATTAAATAAGAGATTCTGTGCCAGAATCTTAAACTTTTAGATAAAAAAATTATTTAACAAATAATACTTTTTTTTTAATAATTTAACAAGCAGTTGTCTAAATAAGGCATGCTAAATACTGGGTTACCGTTAAATACCCTAATACTCTATTAAATTATGAGACTATCTGCTATTTGTACAATAAATTGTAATTACCTGCAAATAGGTTTGAATAACCTATTACCTTTTAATGACCTAAAATTCTATTTATATATATATATATATGTGGTGTATTAAAGCAGTTAGCCCCAACGCTTTATTTGTTCTTGAAACAAAAATACCCATACTGTCGATGGATCATAAACTATATATATAATTTATGTGATACAATGTACACATACTGTCAAGTGTCAACGGATCACAAAATATATATATACACACACATACATAATTTATATGATACAATGTATTTGTTCTAAATAGAAACATTGCCTCTTTAAACTCCAGATGATAGTCTGTTGACTGTTGTGCTCAAATAATATGGAACTTGTCGGTGGCTATATATGATGCTTTAATACCTTCTGTATCACCTCAGGATTAGCAACAACAATCGTTAGAACAATCTTCAAGTTCCATATTAGTTAAACACGGCATGCTATCATCAAGAATCTAAAAAGACAATATTTCTATTTAGAACAAGTATCATTCAAAAGGAAACAATTAAAAGGAAAACAAGTATCATTCAAAAGGAAACAATTAAAAGGAAAATCCTAGGTAATCTGACCATGGGAAGGTCCTGCATTGTCAGGTGGTGCCCATCTCAAATGAAAGCGGATTTGTACTTCTTTTTCTGGACTTACTAAGGTTTCCAACAAAGTTTTCCAGGGCAGAGGCTGCCATTCCATAAGAGTATCTTCAAAAAATTCGGCATTTACTTCCTCGACCTCACAATAACCAATCATTTCCTCGGAACCAGAATCTTTTAGGTCCATCAGCTTCGCACATAGGAGCTGCAGCAATTCATTACCCGCTTTCCAGAACTGAGGCCGCACACAGTATCTGGGAAACAAACATTGAGTTATGACCTTAGGTCGAAAGCTCCAAAATATACCATCCCACAAAGCAGAACATGCCGATGCTGATGAATGCGCCACTAATATCAAATTCTCCACTACTGGCTTAGGAGAATCTTGAATGTCCGGCAAACAATCAATGCCCTTTTCTCTAAACATATCAATACCATCAATGCCCTTTTCTCTAAACAGATCAATGCCAAGGGAAATCTTGGACTGGCTCAAATTTTTCAAGAAAAATTTCAGCTTGAGGAACCATGAAAAATCAACATAGCTCCAGCAAGCGAATGCTACATCGGACTCCCATTCCCTCGAAGCAGTGATAATAGACATGGAAGGGATATTTGATCCTGAAAATTTGAATTTATGGATATTTGGAACATCGAGCTGGAGTTCCAACTTCTTAGTGTGGCCCATGGTTATGTATTTGAGGGACGGACTCGAAATATCAAACCTCACACACCCTTTGCAGTAACGAACTGTCAAATCCTCGAGGCAAGGGAATTTACTAGAGAAATCATGGAATAACATCCTATCAATCTTCACCCTTTCCAACAACAAATAACTCAATTTACAAAACATAGTCGGATGATCTATAACTGATCCAACAATTTCCTCTTCAAACTCGATAAACGGAACCCTGAACACCACCGGTTTTGCCACATTTCTTATAGCAGTAAATTTCTTGAGTTTCGACAACTTACTCACATCAACCTTCACCAAACCCTCACAATCAGACAAGAACAGATTCTCAATCAAGGGGCATTTCAACATTATATCCCTAATCATGTTATCATCTATAAAAACCCTACTCAGACGAAGCGATCGAAGCCTCGAACACATAACATCCCCACCCAGAATCCGACACCCAACAACAGACAACCCAAACAAAGACTCGGCCCCAAACAACTCCTTGGGCAAAAGGTACTCCAATATCGGCGGATTAAACTTGAGATTAACAACACTAGCACCCATTTTCACAGCTTTCACAATCAATTCAGTAGCAAGAGAAGATGAATCAATGTCTCTAACATTCATCCAGAGCCTGAAACTCTCGATATTCAAATTCAGTTCACCGTACCTCTCCATACTCGTCCTCACGAAGTTCAAAAACTTGTCGTCGCCTCCCGGGTCCAAATCTTGATCTTCGAAGCAGCGTTCGTCGAAATCGAGAGCCGGGCGCGTTAACCAAGAATTGTACCATGATTTGGAGAGCAGAGCCGTTGACGCAGCTTCCTTTCCGGTGAGGAACGATTGTATGCGCTGAATTATGGCTTCTGGGAGCTGCAATTGATCGTCCATGGCTTCGATTTTCTTGCTGTTTGCCATTGGAGAAAACCCTAGGAATTGAATTTGAGTTGACTTTTTGAGGATTTTTTTTTTTAATGTTTCTGTGAGATTGCAGTTTCATATGCCACATATTTAAGTGAATAGTGTTAATAAGAGTAATTATTTTGGCCTTATTAAAGAACAAATATCGAGATGGTTTCCATAGTACATTGTATAATTATACATTAGATCCTTCTATTTTAAAATTCAGGACTTTTTTTTTAAATATTAATAAAATTTTAATTCAACTATCAAAAAATACATCTCGTCGATCTTGATAAAAATTAACTTCATATATAATTTCTAAACTTGTCAATACCATGCAAATCCTCTCAAAATCTCATTAAAAATACCAAAAATTTAATTCGAAATTACATTATATCTTGACCAAAAATAAATTTTATTAAATTGATACATATCATATGGTATTGGATTATACATGTAGAAATTGGACTTTATATGATCTTGACAAGCTCAACATATAGAAAGTACATACGAAGTTATTTTCAATAAAAATTAGTAGTGGTATTGGATTATACATAATGATATCCAGTGATAGCTGTGGTGATATAAAATAAAATTATTTTGTAATAATAGATTAAATAATAAAATTGATTGAGAAATTTCATCAATTTCGATGAGATTATTTTTTGGTGACAAAATTGATTACTATAATTATAGAAAAATTAATTTTGAAACATATACGAGAGAATCCTAAATCCCAAAAGTTATTTATAATTTTTAAAATAAAAAACTAAATTTATAATTATGTCATAGCTCAAGAGAGGTGCAAACATAATTCACCCAAAATAGAAGATCCAAAATAATCAATAACCATTCAACACAAACAAAGATCGATTACTCCAAAATACATGCAATAGACCATATTTTATTCCTTCAAACCATGCGTTTTTTTTTTTTGGTTTTTGTTTTTTTAATCTTTGAATCCTTAACACTTGGTCTTAATCCCACAACTTAATTATTACCACATTCAAATTTCAAAACAATTAACTATAAATAATCCCACAACTTGTAATCACGGATAGATTAATTAACGACGCTGCAATTCTTTCTGATCTCCCCAACACCATCTCCGATGAGCACCTCAATCCCTCCCATCTTCACCATCGACTCCCCGAACCGCCGGAAAAACGCTGCCGGCGACTCCAACTGTTTGACGATCGCGGCGGAATCTGGGTAGGTGAGTAGGGCGGCGTCGGACTGGAAAAGGCCCTGGTTGCGGTTGACGGCGGCGAAGTAGTGGGTGTCGAAGGAGAGGGTGCTGTTGGGGTCCATGCCCATGGTGGTCGCCGGGGTCGCCGGATTAGGGCACTGCGATCTCAAGAAGGCGGCATAGCTCGGGTCCAGAGACGGATCAGCGTCGCCCTTGCCGGTGAAGTTGAACAGCCGCCGGGAGAAGGCGCCGCAGTGTGCCACTCCGATGGTGTGTGCACCTGCCGGAGTTCAAAATTATGAGTTCTATTGTACGTGTAAAACTTTAGAATATATTATTTTATGGTTACTTTGAAGGATATTTATTATCATAATTAGTATGATACAATTTACTCAAAATATTTTATAAATATCTAATGAAAAAAAAGAGACACACACTTACTCGCCCAAAAAAAAAAAAGAGAAAGAACAAAAGGACTTGAACTCAAAAAATTCAGTATATGCCCTACCTAAATCAAGTATATGATGTAATTTTGTATGGTTTTTTCCTAGTCTAGATTCTCTGTTGTAAAATGGTAATACATCTTCTCTTTAACTCATCAATATACGCCATATGTATTGATTAACGATTGAGATATGAAAAGAGAATAAGTAAAAAAGAAAGTATAGTACCATTTTATAATAAATGATCCGGACATATCTTTTCTCCCCTTTATATCCTCATATTTTAAGTTACGAAAAAAATAGGAGCAAAGCCAGAAGCTTTAGTTTGGACTTTGGAGAGTGCAATTGACTCTTTACAAAACATGAAAGGTTAATTTTAATGACCACACACATGTAACTTGTAAGTGAATTTTAGAGGGATGATTAATTACTCATATATATATATATATATATAATATTCCCCTTCTTAGTTGCTGGTTTATGAGATACTATTCACTTGTGTAATACTTAAATGATATTTTCAATCGTTGGACTGAACACAATAATATCATCACTTTATTTTTAAATTATTTTTGATATCACATATTCAAATCTTACGTCCAAAAATATCATTGCAGAGCATAAAATTTTCTCTCGTTCCTCCGTTGAAAAAACGGAAATAATAATAAATGAATCAAAAGTTACAAAAAATATGGACATAATCGTGTTAATTACCTGATAACGCAACAAGATCGGTGTCGTTTAAACCTTTATTTGAGAAGAGATTTTTAAGTGTTGAAAAATCTGAAAATGGTGAAGGCAAGTTTCCAATAACGTCCGATAAAAGAGAAACCCTTCCATCTTTTCTACCAGTCAACACATCCCATATCGGCCTCTTAAACTGTCAACAAAAATTCAAAATTATACGATAAATGCAAATTCAAATAAGCCACAATAATCAAATTTGATCAAACTGAGAATGGATGGGATTTTTTTTTTCTTTTAAAGGAAAAACACTTATCTTTTGAAAACGAAACTCTTTAATGAAAAAAATTGTACCTGCCTTGGCTTTTTTTTCCCTTTAATTAACAGATATGATCATTTATTGCAAAATGGTGTTTCATCTTTTATTACATAATTCACATTCATGACATGTATATAAAATTACTTCTTTAATTATACACTTGACGTATATTCGTATATAAAAATAGAAGATAAAACATAGTTTGCAATATAACATCTTGTGTGTTTTATTAGAAATTATTTAAAATAGTTTCAAATAAAAACACATTCTAAAATACTTTTAATTATTGCATAGAAACGCAAAACTTTTAGGCATAAAAAGAAAAAAAATCTACCATAAAAAGTACGACTTGATGAACACTTTTTCTAAATCTATCCAAACGGACCTTAATTATCACATAAGAAAATTGTAATTCATTCAATACATATATAATGAATTTTATAAGTTCACTCGAGCTCGGTCTGTGCTAAAACAATCAAAATTCGTATTATATTTTTTTTCTTGTGGTAATAGGAAAAATATTTCTTTCTTTTTTTGTTTTTTTGTTTTTTTTACCGGAAAAGAAACAGCATCACGAGCAGCTAGTGCTAGAATATCAGCGCAGGAAACAACTCCAGGGCATTTTTTCTCAATACGTGTCTTGATTTCATCAATAACTTCAAATCCACCCAATGTGAGATTTGGCCTTGCATCTTTTTCAGATTGATTAGTCCCCACAGTGTCCAAAAGTATCGATGCATCACATCCCTAAAATTATAGTTAAAAATAATGAACTGAATTAATATTTTAGTACAATAAATTCACAATATAAATACAAAATAATGGGGATGAAAATATAAATGTCATTCATGAAAATGTAAATGTTGCATGTAAATATTGTGTTTTTTATAAGATGCTATTTTAACTTTGAAAAAGTAGTCAGGTTATTGGTTCGAGTTCCCATGAATGCAGTTATTATTCTAGTGTCATACAAGCGTCATTCTACTACATAGAAGTTAGTTTGTATTTTTCATTAATATATATTTGGCCTTTATTAATTATAATAATTTGTTTTTCATTTGAAAATATTGATGTAACAATCGATTGTAATAGATAGTTTCCTATCAAAAAAAAAAAGCAAGTTTACGTACCCTAACGAAACAGTCATGGTAATGCACGCGGAGCAGCTTAGCACCCAAGGTAGGGTCGTTGTGAACTTTCTCCCACGTAACTTGTCTCACAAGTTGCTCGGCTTGTGGGCACGAACGAGTAATCTTATAGAAGTCTGGTACCAGACCTGCAGGTGTAGGAGCTGGAGCCCTACCGGCTCCAGCCACGAAGACGAGGGACACCAAGAGGAAGATAGAGCTTATTAAAAATCTCATTTTTGTCGAAAACAAAAAAGAGCAAGAAAGAGTAGCGAAGGAGTAATATTGTTACAATTTAGAAACCCTAGTTAGTACAAGAATTGATTAAGACATACAAAGGTTTCCTTTTATAGGCAATCTACGGAGATCAAGAAAGAGGAGTGGCTAATAATTGAATTGAATTAAAAAATTGTCTCAAAATGTCAACTTGTTAGGATCCTTAGCCGTGGCTCGTGGGTCTTGGTCTTTTGTTTTTATTTATTATGTCCCATGAAGCAATGGTGCATAACTGATTTTGTGCTATTTTTAGAACTAGAAATTGGTTTTATTATTCCAAGTTACTTATCAAATGGAATAAACAATAGTTGATTTCAATTATATGTTCAACTCTGATTTTTTTATTCGCGATGTTTCAATGAATGCGATTGGGTCAAAAGCATTGAAAATGATAACGTTGAGCTCTTTTAGATAATGAAAAATATTGATTAATTAATTAATTAATTGGTGTGCAATAGTCTAGCTAGAGCAAATACTCTTGCCCAGATCCGATTTGACCGCACCCAACTAATTATGTAGCAAGTGTTAATACACTTGTCATGTAATTGATCACTCTCTCTAAATTGTACAACAATCACATGGTCAGTGTAAAACACTCGTCACGTAATGAGTGCCGGTGTGACCGAACCTAGTGCTAGTAAGAATTTTGATTTGGAAAAGATATGCATCACGGTTTCACTTAAAACTCAAGTAATCAATGAGGCTGTTTTTTCTTGTTTTTAAAACTATTCCCCCCATATAAGAGGTACTATTTTTATTAACACGAGAGTAAAATTTAATTTTTTTTTTGAAAAAAATAATTGTATAAGTTATGTTGCTCTATATGAATATTTGAGGGGATGGGATGGTTGATCCCTACAAAGTCCCTTTTTGCTTTGTCGCTCAATTTTATGAAATGTATTCAAACGGTTTTTCGCATTTTTAGAAAGCCAAAAATCTGTTTTGCAAAATCGTTTTGCAGTTGTTTAAAAAAAAAAAAAAAAATCCAAACGTCCCCTTACTCACGACTTGTTTCATAGAATGTACTTCCAAAGTAATTTTTTTACTAAAAACATGCTTTTGCAAAGTGATTTCACTAATATAAATTCTCACAACATCGATTTTCCGAAAGCTAAGCTAAACTATTTTGCAGCGTGTGTGTGTATATATACATATATGTTGATTCTTCTTGTAGAACTTATTATCGGGTCTCTGTCTTGTTGAACAATGAGATACTATAAATCTTGATCATTTATATTAACTTGGTTTTGTCTTTTGATGTATATATATTATCAATACATATATTCATTAATTAGGCTATCATATATGATAGATTTGTCGCAGAAGAAAGAGTCTACAATAACGAAAGGTAAAGCAAATTAAAATGGATATGAATCCTGCCTTAGAGGCATAGGAAGTGTAATGGTTAGAGTTCGAATTCTAATATGTGTATGCGCGTGGGTTATAATATATTATAAAAAAAAAATTAATTACGCCACCATATATGATAGATTTGTCGCAGAAGAAAGAGTCTACAATAACAAGAGGTAAAACAAAGTGATATGCATGAAAACTCATTTGCATACTTGTTAACACACACACCCACTCTATATGTGCCACCAAATAATAATAATAATAATAATAATAATAATAATAATCTATGTTATCTATGCTATTAGATAAAAAGAGAGGCACTTTTAATAATTGTTTTTGTTCTCTCCAATTTTTTGGCCTATCACTTTTTCTTTTTTTAACTTTTACTCATGCTTTCTCCCCCTCCCTCTCTTATTCCCTGCGCTACACATGCTTTCGCATTTTTCTCTTTTACTTTTGCAATTTATCTCTTCTTTCTCATATCATATCATTAAATAATTTTTAACTTTTTTTATATAATTATTTAAAATGATATATTTTTGTTTTAGTTTCCACTTATCTTAAGTCTAATAAATACTAAAAAGGTTTTTATTCACATGAAAAATTTAATAAATATTTATAATTCAACGTAGTCAAAATTTGTGTAGTGCTTAATTGGTTTATAATTTTTTGATTCCCATTCTTATTATTTGGTATCTTTTGGAAGCTTGAAATTTATGCAGATTTGAGGGTAGAAGGATTGTTCCTAGTACAGTGGTTTATAAGATATGGCGTTATGTCTACTTGCTTAATTGTGGGAGGAGCCATTGGAGAGGGAATGAGCACCTCACCCCCTACTTTTCGATTTCATCTCAAGGGGCAACAAACTGGAGAGGTCAACGCTGTTCGTTGGATGAAACCTAATGTTGATTGGACAAAAATCAATACTAATGGGGCTTCACGGGCGAGTATCGTGGCTGCTGCGGGCGGTATTGCTCGCGATCATGAAGGAATGGGCTTATTTGCTTACTACTCAGCATTGGGTGCTATTTCCAGCATTCAGGCGGAGCTTTGGGCGATTCTTGAAGGACTCAAAATTGCTAGAGGACGAGGCTTCTCTCGGTTTTGGATAGAGACGGATGCGAAGGCGGCAGTGTCCCTCTTCACTGGCCACGAGCGCGGTTCTTGGCCGTTACAGCATATCCTCATCCGCATTAGGAACATTATGGAGCTCATGGAGTGTAAAGTCATCCATATTTATCGGGAAGCAAATCAAATTGCGGATTTCCTTGCCAATGTTGTGCGTGACACGGGACAAAATGCGATCCTATTGCCTCACTAGTTTGAGAGACGCATGCACGCCCTCATCCGGATGGACCAACTAGATATCCTTACCTTCCGGCATAGAGTTTGGAATTCTAGTATTATGGGTTTTGTTTAATTAGTTGTATAGGGCTTGCTTTTCTTGTATGCACTTGTTTGTTTAGTTTGGATAGGTAACTCATGCATTGGATTTTTTTTTTTTTTTGATAATACATGATATGATCCATGCACGCATACTTTCTAAAATTCGAATCTTAGTTATTACATTCCCTATACCTTTAAGGCCAGATACATGTTCATTTGGCAACAGGCCTTGAACCATGCATTGGATTGTTTAGTTGGATAGGTTTATGCACTTGGAAATTTAGCTTGTTTTCTTACTTATTGTTACATCTTTGATTTCTATTAATAAAACGGGAGGGATCCTACGAAAATCCGACAGAGAACACGAGTCAGTTTTTATAAAAATAAAAATTAAAAAAGTTTATAATTTTTTATATAAGGCCAATCCAACTGTAGCAAGGGTGGCACACACGCGTTGCCACATTTCTCGGTGTTGAGCTTCAAATGGAATCCTAGATCTCTCGTATTTCTTAGACTTTGACCTTCTAATTTTATATTTTCCTATTCTATTTTTGCATAAATGTACAGTGAATTTGATTTTATCACCCTCATTTGGTAGGGTGGAAAATGAGAGGAAGGGGAGGGGAGGGGAAGGAAGAAAATTGAAAGGAAAATGTATAATTTCTCTTGTTTGGTTGTGGGAGGAAAAAAGAAGAAAATAAATTGAGAATGGAAAAATAAGCTTGGGCCCACTGATTTTTTTTCCACCCAAAATTGGACGGAAAATGAGAGAAAAACTACACAAGGATCTCCATAAAATAATACTTTCAAAATTGCCATTATGTATAACTAGGTGTTTAAATAATATTACATCTTCTACTAGCATGAATCCTTGCTTTTTTTAAATAGCAAATACGATATGTGCAGTTTGTATAATATATTAAAAATGTATTTCACAAATTTATTTATTTGTTTTATTTTCATTAAATTTTCTACGACATAATTATATAAGATTGTGATTGTCATTTGACACAATATAAACAAATATTTCATTATATTAATTTATATATTTTATTTACATTATACTTATTTAGTTTAATTTTATTAATCTATTTGAATACATAAATTCATAAACATAATTATGATTTATAATGATACAAAGGTATAATTGTCATTTAGTAAATAAATTATTTTCTTTCCTTCCACTTTTCCATTCAAACAAACAAGAGAAAATAAATAAATTTTTATTTTTCTTTCATCTATTTTCATTTCAATCAAACATACCTGTGGAAAATTAAAATCCACTTATTTTTTTTCCTCTCATTTTCTTTCCTCCCTAATTAAATTATAAATATAATTATGTCATAGAAAATTTAATGAAAATAAAATAAATAAATAAATTTGTGAAATACATTTTTAATATATTATACAAAATGTACACGTCGTATTTGCTATTTAAAAAATGCAAGGATCCATGCTAGTAGAAGATGCAATATTATTTAAACACCTAGTTATACATATGAGCAATTTTGAAAATATTATTTTATAGAGATTCTTGTGTTATTTTCCTCTCATTTGGGTGGAAAAAAAAATCAGTGGGCCCCATACTTATTTTCCATTCTCAATTTCTTTCCTTCCCTTTTCCTCCCACAACCAAACAAGGAAAAATATATATTTTCCTTCCAATTTCCTTCCTTTCCCTCCCCTTCCTTCGATTTTTCACCCTACCAAACGAAGCAAAGAATTGTTAATTCTTTTATTTTCAATTTTATCCATTAGATTTTTTGAAATTTCAAAAGAAAAAAACCAATCATTTAAACTTTGAAAAATATCAAAAATAATCGTGTCGTGTCCGGAACGCTTCAATCATGTCCAACACTGTATCTTTTTTTTTAACTTTTTTCTTTTTCATTTTCGGACACAAAATTATTGTGTCGTTGAAAACGTGTCGAAGACGTGTTCATATCCAATACGTGTCCGAAACTACAGAGGGTAAATTTTCAAAATCTCCATAAATTATAGGTAGTCAACAGTGTAAAATCGAGTCGTATTATGTCTCAAAATATTAATGCAACATGCATCAAATTTGTACATATATAAAATTCCAACACCAATTTACGTATCGCAGTTTTTCATCTTGCATTCCTAGCTTGTCTGGCGCTACGGTAGTCAATATTTAAGCTGGTTTTGCTCACAACTTGGATGATTTTTTTTCTTCCCCTTTTTGCATTTATTTGTTATCGAGAAGATGAACGAGTTTTCAATTTCACCGCAAAATCTGGTAATGTGATGTCAACTTAATGTTAATATTTATCAAACATCCTATACCATCTCACGAAAATTTAGAAAAAAAAAATGAGAAAGAAAGAAAAGGTAGAGAATAACCATTACAAGTCACAAATGCACGAAATAGGAGAGGACATATGCATCTCAAGAAGCATTAACAACTCTACAATTCTTCCTAACCTCCCCCTCACCTTCAGTGAGCACTCCAATGGCTCCCATATTCACCATGGATCTAGCGAAACGAGCGAAGAAAACGCGAGGATTCTCAAAACCACGTGCAATCTGAGCAGCTCTAGGGTCCGTCAATATATAGAGCTGCATCCGAAGCGAAGAGCCCCTTGTTTTGGTTCAAGGCCTCAAAGTAATGGCTATGGAAAGACATAGAGCTTTGAGGGTCCATTTCTAAAACGGTCGATGGATTGACCGGTGTAGGGTAAATAGTCTTCAATGTGTTGGCGTAATCGCGATCCAGTGAAGGGTCCGCGTCGTCTTTTCCCATGAAGTTGTACAATCTTCGTGCGACCAACGAGCAATGCGACACTCCAATGGTGTGCGCCCCTAAATATAATTGATCACAAGCACAATGTTTGATTCGTGTTAGTACTAGTGTTGATGTAAGTAAGCAGGACGAACAAGGCGTAATACCAAAATTGGCGTCCCTACTATATATGTACTTAAAAGTAATTTCAAAACACTCTTGAGATTTCATTTATTAGGTCTTTTTTTATGAGGGTTGAAATTGACCAACTCCAACGTGACATATGAACTTGTAGCTATGAGTGACATATGGCATTGTCCTATTTGATCCATACTCGACTAACATGTGATAGGCCCGCGATAAGGCCCTAGTTACTATAAATACCCGAACATTTTCTAGGTGGCATACACTCAAGCGTTATAACTAAAATGTGCATTACCAAACTTGTAGTCACCTGATAAAGCCACAAGATCCCCAACCTCTAAGCCATTATCATCAAATATCTTCAACAATGTAGTGAAATTCGCCGACGCCGATGGCAGATTCGCCATGGCTTCTGAGGCTAGCGACACTTTCCCGTCCTCCCTCCCCGTGAAAACAGGCCACATTGGTCTCCCGAACTGTCGCAAACAAGATCAATTCAAGCATATTGCTTAGTTTCATGGGCTTATATGTAATATTACAATAACATTGTGTATATATAGTTATAAGTGATCATATTATATCGTACTTGCAATTGATCATATGATCTTACTTGGTATGAGACTGCATCTCTAGCAGCTAGAGCTACAACATCGGTACAAGAAACAACTCCAGGGCATTCTTCTTCGAGTCGAGCCTTCACATCATCAATAACATCGTAACCCGAAACAGATCGATTCGGAGGAGCCGATTTTTCAGTCGTACTTCGTGCTCGAGTCGAGTAGAATCGATGCATCACACCCCTGCAACAAACGATTCTTTAGACACGATTGACCTATACAGTGGCATAGCTAGAAATTGTTTAATAATAATATGTATGACATAGCACAATATGGATACATTTTTTTTCATTTTTTTCATACCCTAACAAAGGAATCATGATAGTGAAGCCTTAAACTTTGCTGCTTCAACTTTGCTTCATATGGCACAATATGGCTTCAACTTTGCTTCATATGATATTTCTCACAATGTTTTCTGCTGAAGGGCAGGTCTTGTGGTAATATTTCATCTTTAGTTGACCTGCATTGCAAATTCCAAAAAATAGAAGGGCTAAAACAGAAATAAAAATTATGTTCAAGCTTGGCTTCATTTTCTAAAAGGCAGAAACTCAGAGAAAATTATTTAATAGTCTCAATAATTAGTTCAAATAATTTTGATGCATGAATTGACTTTGATTCATAGTTTAATTAATAATTATATGTATGATTAGAGAAGTCAAGACTCTTAAACAAGAATTTGATCACCGCAATCATAGGAGTTCATCGTCGACCAATTGTGCATTTATATTAATTTGGTTTCTATTTCAAGATTATTCCAATTTAGGGATTTTTTTTTTTTGGTCTCTACCACTCGATTCAGATCCATTGGTCGATTAATCCGGATGAAATACTGCAGAGGCTCATTATGGGAGCGACCCTCCCAACCCAGTTGCTCCATTCACAATATCAGGATTCGAACTCTAAACGTTGCTTAAAGAATCTAGCGTCTCATCCTGCTAGATCAATTGGTAGTTGGGATTTTAGGGACCCTTGAATAATAATAAAAAAATGCTAATGAGATTGTACTTATGGCAGTTTAGAGGTTTTTGTTAACAACGACAACAGCACCAGCAGTAACAACAACAACAACAACAACAATAATAATAATAATAATAAATTACTTCTATAATTATTTTTAATTAATATAAAGGTTGTCACGATTTTAATAATGATTTTGGTTTAATTAATTCGAGACCTATGATGCACGGACACGCCTAAAAATGACCCCGTACAGTGTCGGATACGGCTCCGACACGGCCCCAACACGTGTCCGACACGGCAAAAACGTGTCCGAAAATTTAAAAAAAAAAGAAAAAATCTGATACGATGTCGGACAGGGCTGAAGGACGTATCTGACACGGCTGAGACACGACTGGGGCTTTTTTGATATATTACAAAGTTTAAATATAGTCTTTTTTAAAGTTTTAAAAAATTTAGTGGAAATACTGAAAATAACAAATAATTTTTTTAATATTTAAATCTTATAACCCAATTAAGAGGTATTTGTTTTAATGATGAATATTATTATTTATCTATCACATATTTTAATTTAATAAATTATAAATAGATAATATAATATAAAATATTTTTTAATAATCTTATCAAAGCCGTGTCGTGTCCTAAAATTTTGAGATTTTCCGTGTACACTGTGTCCGTATCGTATCGTGTCCATGTCCCTATGTTTGTGTCCGTGTCCGTGCATCATAGTTCGAGACCATTTTTTCATCAACATTTTTTAAAAGATAGATCGTTTACTTTATTTTATTTATTTCTTTTTTAAATTATTAATATTAATTTTGAGAAATTGTAACAATTCAAATAACTGCGTTTTGGAGGTTCGCATATTCCTTTCAAGAACCTTTTTGTATTCACATAGTAATTTCTTTGACTGACTTTAAAAAGTTATAACAAATTTGAATGCAGGAAATATAATGCTGCGTGAATGTGTATATGCCCTACTTAACTGTGTATCACCGAATGAGAATACGATGATATAATAAAGTAAAATATTGATATTATTTAATAGTTTACAACTTAATCGGTTTTATACATATTATGACTCCATGAAAATAAATAATGGCTGAATTAAAATTATCATCTATTATTTATTACCTAAATAAATACTAGGGAAAAGGACTTTCTTGCATGTTCCCTGCAATTTTTAGTACATTGTCTAATGCTGTCTCCTAAGAATTGTGAGTTTTGAAACATGGGGGATGCACAGTCTTCCACAATCAATTGCTTACATTTTCCCCTTTATTATTTAGGACAAAATGGAAATTAAGAAACGTTTATGCTTATTGCCTATTGGATACAAATGAAACGATGAAAAAACAATCCACAGTCAATTAATCAATAAAATGTAAAATATCTAAAACACAAAACATAGTGTGGAAGTATTAAATTAAGGCATTTGAAAAGAGAATAAAATTTTTAAGGAATTGAATCTCAAGCCATAAACGGAATCTCCATCATGTCGTGTGGATCCATCCCCCCCCCCCCCCCCCCCCCGCAAAGGAGAACCAAAGTTGGTAGGGAGACCCTCGCTTGGTTTCGGTGCTAGAATGTTCAAATGCTCTTCATGTCTATTCATTAGAGGTGCCCTGAGTCGCTTATCAATAATTGAAACAAGGCATAGAAATGCTCAATTGTGTCTCAATCTCCGCCAAGCAATTTGGTCGAAACCTTTCATGCCAAGCTCTTTGTCCAGACCCTCATCCAAAGGCCTCTGATTTCGGTGCTAGAATGTTCAAATGCTTTTCGCGTCTATTCATTAGAGGTGCCCCGCATAGCCTATCAATAATCGAAGTGAGGCACAGAATTGCTCGATCGTGTCTCAATCTCCGCCAAGTGATTCTGTCGAAGCCTTCTATGCCAAGGTCTTGTCCAATTAAGTAGATGATGTATCCAATACCCTTTTGGAACCGGTGCCCCTTCTTCATTAATGTTTTTCATGATATGTTCCCAGGCACAAACATGGTGTTGAAGTACTGATTTTAGAAAGTTGGAGCAATTGTGGTATAACAAATAATTAGCAATCACATGACAATTGTGGTTTAACGAAGTTTTTAGCATCTCACTTCGTTCTTTTAAATTTTTGGCCATGTATAGCCGTATAGGTTATATAATAGCTTCATCAGCTGTATGAAATACATCACCAAAATCACCATAAACAAAAACTTTTCAGAAATTACACCTATTTTTTTCATATTCTGATCATATTATTGTTCTACCATACTGCGCAAAATTTGCGAAAAAACGCAATATATCACCTACAAAAGAACATAATCAAAATTGAGAGAGAGAGAGAGAGAGAGAGAGAGAGAGAGAGAGGCCAAAAATGGCCATATTCAAGTAAATATGCATTAAAATGATCTATATAAATAACAAAACTCCGTAACTCTCTGCAAGTGCAAGGAACGGCGTCCCAATTCACATCCCTTGTAGGGGGAAAAAAAAAGAAGCCGATTACATTGGCCAAGAAAACATAGAAGAAACTTCTATGATTTTGTTTTTGTCTAAGACAATATCACCATCTTCCTGCAAAGACACAATCGACAACAATTACTTAAGGCCATGACATACGTAACTAGGCGTATTGAAAAAGTGATTATCGGAAACTTCCAAGTACTTGGCTTCCACAACATAAACATATTTTAAGGATCATTTCTACTCAATGAAATCTGACTGTCAATACTAGATTCTTACAAGGATGAAACTCTCTAGACCTTTGAAAACACGGCTAAGAGCTTTTTCTCACTTGCTTGTCGTGCTCACTCCAAGGATTGAGAGCGTCTCTAATGGCCTGAGCTTCAGGCGTAGTCTCCCAAGCCCTCTTCTCTGATTCCAGAACGGTTACCTTATCATCTGCTCAGACCCAAAGAAAATATTGAAGATCGTTCAATATCAGTGATCTTACAGGCTACAAACTAGCAAGGACAATGAGCATGTGACTACAAGAAGCATACTGCAGAGCTACAATTAGGTACCTTCACATGACAACATAAAACTTTAAAGTTAGTGGAAGTATGGCGAAGTTATACACTAAATACGACTAAGTGAAAATTACGGACACCCCCAATTTTGGGGTTAAATTGAGCTTAGCCATCCCAACATATGTGATTGTGCGCCAATACCCCCACCTTTGTTATTTCTTCCCATCCACCTCCTTTTACTGTTTCAGGTAGAATATTAAAGAATATTCCGACCGTT
This sequence comes from Petrea volubilis, assembly GCA_026212405.1. Taxonomy (NCBI): domain Eukaryota; kingdom Viridiplantae; phylum Streptophyta; class Magnoliopsida; order Lamiales; family Verbenaceae; genus Petrea; species Petrea volubilis. The sequence goes on along the minus strand of CM047879.1, from coordinate 16,695,915 downwards.
GCAGAGGTCAAAATGCAACTGCCCGCAAAAGGTCCGGGGGGCAAAGTGCGTGAAAGTGGATGGAAATATTCCTTAAGATTCTGCATAAAATGGTGCGGGTAGCTAGGACCAATTAACAAAGTTGGGGAAGCATTGACGCACAATCGCATACGTTGGAGTAGCAAAGTGCAATATACCCCAAAGCTAAATTCGTCATTTGAGAACACACAATCTTCGCATCAATCAACTCACGAATTAACAAGGGAACTAATCATACAGATTTCCAATAAGCTTAACTGGAGGATCAATACTTGCAAGAAACAAGACATCCCAAGTTCTCATTCCAGAGAGGGAGAGCGATCAACAGCGTGCACAACTCAAAATATTTAACTCTTAAGGAGTCGTTTACTTTTATGGTCAAAATTTGAGTGTTTTGGTCGTGAGTTTTACCCTTGAATATTCAATTAAAGGGTCGATAACCAAACCACTCAAATTTTAAAAATAAAAGTAAATGACCCCTAAGTGAGTTTATTAGAATGAATCGTTACGGAGCAAATTTAGTCACCTAGCCATACATAAATAACATTTTATTCTCAAGCCTACTCCACACACAATTCCTAGGGCATGTCTATATTCAAGCATTAGCTTTTGCAACGCAGAGCTTTATGTAATAACTCATTTGCACATCTTCAATGGAGACCCTATTCTAGGAACATGTAAGCAAAATTGCAAGCTCTGATTTTCTGACCTAATTATTCATAAATTGAATTAATTCCAAACTAACCAGCACAAAGAAAAATAATAATAATAATACCAGCTCTTCCAAAAACAACAACAAAGCTGACAAGAATAGGGATTTCACCATTAACAAATTATAAACATAACAAGCAAGAAAATAAAATTTGAAACCAAAAGAAGAAAAAAAAAAAGGAATAGTGTGTGTGTGTGTGGAATTTGAGAAGGAGGGTTCTCACACAGAAGCCAGTTTTGATCATGAAAAGCTCCATGGATCCGCCAATCATGGCGGATACAACAGCTATCTTCAAGTACCAATCCAAAAACTTCATCTTTTCTTCTGCGTTTTCTCTACAATTTTCCACACTCCAAACGCAGCCCCATACAATCCCCCGAGGTTTTAACTAGGCCTCTAAGTTGAAATCGTGTTAGCGCCTTAGAAGTTTGTTAACGCGCTTTTTCACTGGTGCTTGGTTTAAGACTTTAAGTTATTCAACTATTCAAGCCACTATAACAAGTCGGGTTTGGATCGGGTTTATCTGAGTTCGACCCAATTTCAATTACAATATCTTCTCATTTTATAATTTTTTTTTAAAAATGTTCTAATTTGAAATAATTTTTGAAGCTTATATCATCGTCTTACTGTTATATTAACTAAGAGTTTTTCACTTTTCGGGGCAAAGCTCCGGTAAATCGGGTGGGCAAACCAAAAAAAAATAAAAAATAAAAACTAAGAGTTATTTTTAAGATGAGGCAATTTGTAAACAAGATGAAGCAAATAAAAATTAAAAATATTACGTAATATGTATATAATACTAAAAAAAAAAATTCAAATCCTATGAAGAAAAAAAAATGGAAATTCTATAATTGATTTATACTCAAACAAAAGGTCAATTTCAACTTAAATATTAAGTCACATAATTCATTTTTCAATACTAATAAAAAGCTAAATGTCATTTTGTCCCCTCAAATCATATTATTAATGTCATTCTACCCCTTTCGACTTTTAAAATAGCCATTTACCCTCTCAATCCATGAAAATTAATTTAATTTTGAATTTTGCCCCTCTTGTCAATGTAGTAAAAATGGTATCAAGATTAAAAAATATATATTTTTTATTTTTATTTTTCAAATATTGAGAAGAGAGCTAATATAGAGTACGAAATTTGTGTCCATGAATTTTTGGCCCAATGAACACGTACCGAACCCTTAAAAATGTGATAAATTTATTATAAAGTATTCGAATTTTGACAATGTGCATGTATATTAAAGGGAAAAAAAAATTGTTTTCATAGGTTGAAGGGGATAAATTGCTTATCTTAGGAATTGTATGGGACTAAAAATCGGTTTGTATAAATTCGTTTTTGAAAAAAAATATCACTTATCTTTAAAAAAAAAAAAAAAAAACCACCCCAGTCAAAGGTTGATTGATTGTAAATGACCAAAGAGAACTATGTTTCACCAAGCTTGTTTACAAAGTAAAAGTTGGGGAAAAAAAAATTCAAAAGTAGCTTTTTGTGAAAGTTATTCAAACGCAAAATTACCTTGTTTAAAAAAAAAAGAAAAAAAGATCATACTATAAAAAGTACGACATGATAAAAATACTCTTTTTTTCTTTTTCAAAGGCATCCTAACAAGCGCTAATGCCATTAATAATATGGCTATTTCTAGGGGTGCCATTGTGCCAATGGGTTAGATTTGGTCCGATTAGCTGTTGTTGTTTCAATATTCAAATCCGACCTGCGTTCTATAGGATTTATATTTATTGTTACCAAGTCCGAATTCAATAAAACTTCAAAACTTGAAAAAAAATCCAATCCACCAAATTGAAGTTTTAAAATCAAGTAACCAATAAAAAAAATCACCCCTTATATAAAAAATAAACTAAATAAAGTAGAAAAAATATTTTAGAATATGTGTGAAAATTAAATATTATTTTGTTGAAAAAAAATACATTGGTTAATAAAGAATAATATATTATTAACTATAATGACATATATATTACATTTGTTTAAATATCTTTACTAATATCTCATCGAAAAAAAAATATCTTTACCAATATTATACGGGCAATGTTGTTAATTTAGTAAAATATTTAAAATTCAGATTCAAATTTTGAATGGATTAAACTGTTTAATTTTACTTTCGATTTATTTATTTATTTATTATTATAAATATTTATAATCGAATATAATCAATTAAATATTTTAATTGATTGATTAATTTGAAACACTTTTATTGAGAGGCCCACCTATTTCTAAATTATTGGGCTTGTTGTACGTATGAAGGTGTGGGACCCAATGACAGTGCAATTGTTCATATGACGACAAGCTAGGACAACCCATTAACGAATATCTTTGTCTCTCAAGTTGTTATTATTTATTTACATTTTGCTTCCTTAAGAAGCTTTATTTTTATTTTTATTTTTATTTTGAAATTTTCCTTTTAATCAACTAATATATTTTTAGGAAACATTATTTTTTTTTCAACCAAATATTTTAAAATATTATTTTATTTTAAATTACTTTTTGATAGCTTAAAAAAAAATCATTTTTTTACTTTCTTCTGGTTTCTATTTTTTGTACAAAAATCCATCCAAATATTTTTTTTTTTGTACTTTAAAATGTTATTTTCCCCAAAAAATAAGTGCTTATTTTTTGGAAAAGTTCATCCCAACGGACTTTTGTTTGTAGGGATGGCAACAGGTCGAGTTTGGCCAAACCCGAAAACCGATCTATGAAGGTTTTCTTGGACTCGGACCCAAACTCGTCAGTTTTGGGTTTAACCTGCTAGGCCCGTTAGATCTGTTTTATATTTTTAAAAATATTAAAAAAAACCTTTTTTTTAAATAATATCCCCATAACTTGTCAAAAATGAAGAAAGTGATAGTAGTACTACAAAAAAAAAATTATAATTTTATTAATCTTATTTGAATTTAAAAAGTGTTAAAATTTTAAACACATATTTAATTGTACATATAATTGGAAAGTATAACTTAATTATTAATACGATATAATTATTTAACATATATGAATGTCATACTTATATTATATGTGACTATATATGTTTATATATGAATTATAAGTATATGTATACAAATTTATATATTAACAAAATATACAATTTCTAATGATTCGGATTGGGTTTGGATTTGAAATCCAAAATTCGACACCCTACCCAGACCTATTTAAGCCTCTTAAATTCGACCCTAATGAGATGATGGTCAAAACAAAAATATCCAAAATGGATGATTTATTAAACCTTCAATAAATTTGACTTGCTTAGTCGTTAAAATACACTAATCTGATTTTTGTCCCCTAATATTTGATTTTTTTTGTTAGGGCATGACATATATACATATGTATTAAATTTTCAATTGCTTTTATAGTTTCATCTCGATAAAAATAATAATTATTTTGCACTAATCCAAGAAAATAGCTCCGTATGGAAAACGACAAGCTGTTGAGCCGCGACGTGGGCCTGCCCGCCTCACTTTCAATTCATGTTTCCAAGAAAATCAAACCCCTTTTTTCTTGATTATACCCCTCATCAAATATTTGTAAAAACATATAATTCTTGAAACACAAAAGAATTGAATCTTATTGGCTCTGTTAACGTAATACTTTTGATTTTTCCCATTTTTCTTGTCTGTTTTTAATCGGTTGAACAAGAAATGGAAAACCCAAAAGCAGGGGACAAGGAGGATAATGTAGCAAAAGCAACGGAGATACCTTCAACAGAAACATCCCAGGTTCGGATTATTTTTGTTAATTTGGTTAATGGGCTCTTGAATTTTCAGGTTTTTGATATTTGTGTTTGCTTTTCATGCTTTTTTTTTTATTGTTTTTAATTTCAATTTTACGTTTTTCTGGGCCGAAAATTGTGGAAAGATGTGTTCTTTGTGGATGAAATGTGGTGGATTGTAGATGATTTTGTGGGTAGCGGTTTTGAAGGATCAATGGTTTGCAAGGATCTTGTGTGTGATCTTTTTTGTGTGCGTGTGTGCTGTGTGCGTGTGCGTGCGTGTGTATGTTTGTGTTTTAAATTAATTTGTTTTGAAGTTTAAGGTTTGTGTTATACCTATTATCAGCTTCCTAACTAGAAAAGGGGGAATAAAAGAACAAAAAAGGAGATTTTATCCATGTTGAGTGAGTGTTCTTGTTTGGTTCGTTTCATGGTTAATAATTGATTATTGAAATTTTGAGATGGTTACTTTACTTTCATCAGCAACAATATACAACTCTATTTAATGAAATATTCATATGTTCAGCTCAAAACACAGCAAAAAGAAACAACGATTCGTGCTATTTTTTGGCGGTCGTGTTAGCATTTCAAGCACCTAAGGAAACTGTGCTTTAGAATCTTGAACTATATTTGCATCTGTTCTTGACAATGGCAAGAGAACTGTTATATCATCTCTAATGTATCGTACATATGTTTCGTATTGTCTAATGCTGTATGTAAGTTTCACGCCGAATACTTGTCACTTTTACCAAGAAAAAAAAAAATACTTGTCACTTTTGAATCTCTGTAAATTATTTATCTTGCTAATCTTTATTGTTTATAGCAGACGACTTGTGATTATGTTTCGGTTACATTCACTTATTGAGTAAATGGTAAAGAAATTGTATAAATCAACTCAAGATTCAAGATGTGTTTATGAATCTCTAATTTGGATATATTTTTAAAATTCCAAATCTCAAGAATCCTTCCAATTATGACATTTTATTGTGTAAGTTTTAACAACGTAATCCAACTGGTTCATAAGTTTAAGTAGAAAATCTTTTGAAAATCAAAGTACATTAGGTTTTTTCTCTTAACTGAGCAATAATTACAACATCATTCCCTATAACTATATATAAACACACAAATATTGCCTCTTGGTTTCAGAATTATACTTGCATTCCTTGTAACTTATTTCCACCATAGTCTTTTTTTTTTTTTGCTAAATTTTCCACCTTACAGTCACCTTCTTCTGTTGATTATTACATATAGTTGAATAATGTTATAATTCAACCTTTTGTAAGCTTTTCAAATCTCTCCCTCATGTATGGATAATGTTATATATAGTTTCTTAATATTTTGTTTTTCCAAATTTGGTTAAATTTTGGTGATTATGAAAGGGAAAGTTTGTGTAATTACTCATAACAGCAGCCATGTGGATTAAATCTTCTTTGTCTTTCTCTTCCTTTTTGTGGATGTACTTGAATTTTATTTAATTAAAAATTAACACGACCCTATATATTGACACCACAAATTCCACTGCACAGGCTGATTCTGATGATATGGCTACAAATCCAGGGCTGAGCACACAACGGGCTGATCTAACACTTCAAATACCTCCAAAATCTCCCCGATTCTTAAGCAGCCGGAGTGTCAGGGGTTTGCTCCCATCTCCATTAAGCGGAACCTCTTCTGCAGCAGGTTTTTTAAGAGCACTAAGCTTTAAAAAGAAGACAAATACATCTGAGGGTGGTGAAAGAAGCTCTCTTCTCAATCCCGCTCCCGAAAGCCCCTCACCGGACGTGAATTGGAAAAGGTGTACTTCACTTCCAGTGACCCCCGCCTCGCACCCGTCTCCTCGAATTGCTGCTGCACCAGCCAGGACACTTAGTGAAAGGGAAAGACCAAGTGTAATTTTCTTTCTTTTTGCAACCGAAAACTCTTTAGGCTTTGGTTGGTACTCTTTTTTACGCAAAATATTTTTTGCATCAATTATTTTCTTATCCTTTTCCCCAAAATATTAGGAAAAAAATAATATTTCAAATCTTCATATAAATAAAAAATATATATGTCGTTTATCTTCTAATCATTGTTTCAATGTAATTATATATTTTTTAACTATTGTACCGCATAATGATAATAACATTTAATAATTAAAAATGTGTGCCGCTAACGAGTCAAAACCTTACATGAAAAAACATCAGCAATGGATTTGCGCCTCCCCCCCCCCCCCCCTCAAATAAAAGTAAATACGCTTTCATTCTCTATACATTCCCAACCCGATGCTAAAACTTACTCCCAAAGGATCTCTCAAGACATCCCAAAAAAATATCAGACACTCACTTAGCTCTTTGTAACCTTCTGGTTATCAAAGTAGTGATTGTTGTCGATTGCAATACGTTTCCTTGAAGTTTAGTGCCATTAGATGTTTGAAAATCACTAGAATCATGTGTATTGATGTTGTGAAGCATGGATGGACTGGCGTCAGAAAATATGTTAATATTTATTTATTTGTTGTTAAAATCACTAAGAAGCTATGTGTTTATGTCCACTGTCGTTGTCTTATTCCTTCTGATTCTACGCTCCGAGATGGAATATCTATTATCATTTTCTGGTTATGTATTCAAACTATAGAGAGAAAAATAAGAAAAGCTCTTTAAAAAAGTAATGATTTCTTAATACTTAATACTGTGGTTTCGGTATTGAATCTGTGAAAAATAGAAATATTTTGTTGATACATCTTTTCCTACTTGAAACAGATAGATGCATCTCAGCCTACTACTGTTTCGAGGTCTCTCTCTGTGCCCGGGAGGAATTATTTTATTGTAAGATCTTCATCTTTTGCAGCCCGCGAAAATAATGCTCCAGATACTGATGGTGGTATGTTGCATGCGCATTTACTTTGTTGTCTAATTTATTATTAACCCTCATTTCATAGCTAATACACCTATGCCAAGCCACTGGCGTTCATAGCATCTAATGTTGACCAATTGTGCCATTATGTTGTCTATTTGGCACTGTACAGGCACGGAGCTTAGGCGGCTGATCGCCCCCCCCACCCCCAAAACACCCCAAAAAGAAAAAAATCTCAAGTTTATATGAGCAATATTTTTTGCGTAATCTTCACAATTTTGCAGAAACAAGAAGCTTCGGAGAATTTGACATACTTGATTGTGTATATAAAAAACATACAGATCTCAATTTACTATAACAATGGTTTGTTTTTCGTTTGGCCATAAAAACCTGCACTTTTTACTAGATACTTATGATCTTCAAATTATATATCCCACAATAGCTCTTTCGGTTGATAATTTCTGATTATGCAAGATTTTTTGTTTTTTTTTTAATTTATTTTTATTGTTTTACTTTTAGATCAAGTAAGTACTACTACTCTCCAAGAGGATGAAGAGATACCTGAAGAGGAAGCTGTATGCAGGATCTGTCTTGAAACATGTGAAGAAAGAAATACACTTAAGATGGAATGCTTTTGTAAAGGAGCACTCAGACTCATACATGAAGATTGTGCTATTAAATGGTTTAGTATGAGAGGCAATAGACTTTGTGATGTATGTGGTAAAGAAGTTTCGAATTTACCTGTTACTTTGATGCGGGTGGATAACACCTCTCATAGAGATATCAGAGAACAACCCCCACAGCAGTCAAGGTGATTTGTTTTTTCTCCATTAGATACTGAAATTGATATCCTTGCGTAATAAAGAGACCAATGAAAAGGAAAGAAAAGAAAACATGGAGTCTGGAATTATGGGTTGCATGCTTAAATTTCTTTCTTTCTTTTCTTTCCTTTTTTTTCCTCAATTTTGGGCCATCATTATTCTCTGTTGAATGACCACCTCATCTAAAAGCTTAAGCTTATAGAGAGGGAGAGTCATTATAGTTTTATGTATATTCTTCAACACGCCCCCACACGTGCAGGCGGACTTCTTTTTAGTTTGTGTCAAGCCTTGCACGTGAATTTTTTTTTTTAAATGGGTGGCGGTGAGATTCGAACTCAAGACCTCTTGTTTGGCCTGGCTCTGATACCATGTTGAATGACCACCTCATCTAGAAGCTTAAGCTTCAGTTTTTAGATGAGGTGGTCATTCAACATTCTATTTTTCTTTTAAGGATATATATTTTATGTCCCTCTTGTTGGAACAGTATATGAATCTTATGATATGTTTTTGGCATATTTATTCAGCGCCTGGCAAGATTTTGTGGTGCTTGTGTTGATCAGCACAATATGCTATTTCTTCTTCCTTGAGCAGTTACTGGTAAGCTTTTAGAATAGTAAATGAAGGGTAAATTTGTCACTGTAGGGGGGCAAAATATTTAAATTTGATAAATGCATATACATATATATGTATGAAAAATGGTTCTTTAAATATTAGAGGGGGCCAACCGCCTCCCGCTGGCAGACCCCCATGGCTCTGTCTCTGTTTCCTATTACTTTAGCACAACAATGCAGTGCTATTTAAATGGATCTAAAAGTTATTACCAATAAAAAATGGTTGACATTTGAGGTCTAATATATTTGTAATGTGTTGCATTTACAGCTCCAGGCGTTGAAAGGTCAAGCGCTCATAATCGCTGCACCATTCGCTTTCACATTGGGTCTTACGGCATCAATTTTAGCAGTTATCCTAGGTATTAGAACGCTCCAAGAAGTTTAAAAGTAAATATCGGGCTTGGTGAATATTTTTGAACTTGAAAGTAATGTGTTTCTGATGCAGCAATAAAAGAGTATATATGGACTTATGCAGCTCTGGAGTTTGCGCTCGTGGCCTTGATTCTCCATATCTTTTATTCAATGGTGAGCAATCGTTGTAGCCCTGCTTTTGTCTTAATTGCGATGTGCAGCTGTTGGTTAAATGGCGATATTTCTTCATATTCTTGTTTCACGACTCGATGTATTATTCTCATCCTCTTGGCAAATCTAACCTGAATTTTGTTTGGTCATGCAGCTTAAGTTCCCACCAATTTATGCCATTCTGATTTCATCAGTCTTAGGCCTTATGTTGGCCATATTCGTGAACACTCTGTACATGCGATTCTTTTCTTGGCGTGCTAATGTTGCTACTCAGAACCTTCACTCGGGGTGATCTCGGTTGGAGAGGGATGAAAACTAGAAGGATGTAAATATATTGTTTTGGAGATCAGAGGATGTATATTTGCCTTCTCAGCGAGTTGATAGTAGCAAATACTCACTGAGGGCATAGAGCTTGTCAATTATTTTGGGGTATTATGTGCTAGCGGTGGTTGGTTTGTAATGCCTGGTCCAATGAAGGGTGGGGCTTAACTCACTAGTGTGTTGGTGGGACTACGTTGACCAAGTTGGGCTTAGTCTCAAGGCGAAAGGAACTTCCGTGGTTGATAGGTTTCTTTAGTTGGGGAAACCATATCATGTCTCCCGACCTGGCTTTTATTACCCATCAAAAAACAATAGTTGATAGTAGCAAATAGTAATTGTTGCTGTAATCTATTTCATGGGGATTTATGAGGCACTTTGTTGTTTTGATCATTGAGTTGTATAGAATATATTTCCCCCATATGCCCATATAGTATAAATCCTTCTTGTAGAATGAACCATTTCAGTACGAGGGTGTGTCTGGTTACATTACCAGCTACTTTTTGGGAGCTAGATGCATAGTTTAATTCTTTTTTATATCATATGAAGGCATGGGATGAGTTGAAAATGAAAACAAATGATATTTAACCCTATTTGTTTTATGAAAAGTGGTAAAATGAATGATTATGAGGGGCACAGCCTTATAGTTTATCCTCAATATACTAAAACAACAATAAAGAATTTCACGACAATCTTAAACAAACTCAGACTTGGTTTATTATGCCCAATAAATTATATGACAAATGAACTGTATTTGTAAAGTAATTGGTCTTTTTTTTTTTAAAATTATACACCAATCATATATGGTAAACGTGAACACATGCCATGTGATTAATGTTGGCTCAGTCAAACTGTGCCTATGCAAGAATTTTCGTACCTGTATCCCAGTTCTGTAACAATATACTGAAAAACAAACTTGGGATCGTCTGATCATGGAGATACCCAATATTGTATCAAAACCTAGAACTTTTTATGCTTAATAACTCAAGTAATCCCATCCCAGCAAAGAACGGACATTGGATATCTTATTTCAGATTCAAGAAAATAAAGCATCATATGCACCTCTTCTTCTACTGGGAATGAAGAGCTTCCTGCAACAAAAGCAGTAACTTGATTTCTCACTTCAATCCAACTACAACCAGGCATTTTCTTAACACCTTTGTCCACCATCACCCTTCTCAAAGCCTGTGCTTGTTTCCACTGCCCGCTAGCGCAATACAAGTTCGACAACAACACATAGCTCATCTCATCGTGAGGCTTCAAAACCTGCAGCTCTTCTGCCAATTCTGCCCCTATCGTTAAAGTCCCTTGAGAAGAATAGCAAGATCCGAAGAGGGCTTCTAGTGAGCTAACCTTCACATTATTTGCTTCAATGTATTTGTTTGCCAACTCTTTTGCTTTTTCGAATTGACCACTTCGGCCCAACATATCCACCACGCAGGCTACATGATCAATGTCAGGAGGAAGGGCATAATGGGAAGTCATGGATTGAAAAAAGAAGAGGCCTTCATTTATTAACCCCAAGTGGCTACAAGTCATCAATAGGCCTATGAAGGTCACTTTGTCTGGTTTTGTTCCAGAAGCTACCATCGTTTCAAGAATTTGTAAAGCTTGGCTAGAGCATCCGTGTAATCCAAATGCAAACAACATTGTGTTCCATGTAATCAAATCCTTCTCTATTACATCATTAAAAGCTTTGTGTGAATTGGAAATGTCCCCACATTTAGCGTACATGTTGACCAGCCCATTGCCAACATAGGCATAAGCATGGAAACCAGAGTGAACTACACATCCATGGATCATTCTACCATGGCCGATTGCGGCCAAGCTCGAGCAAGCATGTAAAACAGCTCCAAACGCAACATCATCCGGTTGAATGCCACTTCTCATTAGATCAACAAAAGAATTAAGAGCACGTTCTCCATGCCCATTTCTCATGCAACCTGTGATCATTGATGTCCATGATATGAGATTTTTCTCAGGCATAGATCGGAAAACAAGATACGCCTCCTCAAGGTTACCTATCTTCATATAAGCATCGATAATCGCATTCCAAGAAACCTCATTGAACATTTCAACAGCCTCAACCGCCTTCAGAACCTCATCTTCCCCACCAAATTTAATATAAAAACTGAGAATTGAATTTTTAACCTCTACTGCAGGACTCCAACCACTTTGGATGATAAAACCATGCATCATACAACCATAACATGGTTCGCTCATTTCAGCACATGCATTCATAGTTGCGCTTAAAGTCCATTGATCCGGGCTGCAGGAATCGGCCAACATCTTCTTAAACAAATCCAAACATAATTCATATTTGCCCCATTTTGCATAACCAGCAATGATAGTATTCCATGCGACTATACCTCTTCCAGGCATATCATAAAAAAAAGTACGTGAAACATCAAGAAGACCAACATTTAAGTAAGCAAACAATAGTGAACCCCATGACACTTCATTCTTGAACTCCGTCTCCTCAAACACTCTATTCGCATCTTGAGCACTTAAGCACTTCCCATACATATCAGTAAGCGCATTATTCACAGGTAAGTATAAACTCCAACCTGTGAAGATAACAAGAGCATGAAGCCTTCGCCCGAATTCTATGTCCTGCAAACCTGCACAGGTGCTTAATATGGAGGTGAATGTGAAGTGGTCGGGCTTTACATTGCTAAATCTCATGCTGATAAACAATGAAAGAGACTCTTCGTAGAAGCCCAGATGAGAATATCCGCTTATCATAGCGTTCCAAGCGACGGTGTCTCTATGAGGCATTTCGTCGAACAGCTTGCGGGCGGCAAGTATGCTTCCTGATTTTGCAAAAGCTGCGATTTTGGAAGTGATTTGAACCAAGGTCGAACGCATGGGAACGAAATGGGACAGCTGAAGATGGTGAAATCTATAAACATTTTTGGATTCAAATTAGAAAATATGAACTGAAGTCATTTTTCTTGGGGTTACTCCACTCTGCTAATATATAGATTGATTAATCTTATTCTTAAATATTAAGGTTATTTGTCTATTCAAAACTATAATACCACATATTTCTCCGGAAAATTTGTTCATCCGACCTTTCAAGTTTTTTTTTTAAAATTTAATAGCCCTCAATTTTTTTCTTTTTTTTTTTTAAAGTTAAATATCCGATGTGGCATAACTTAAAAGTCAATAAAGTGAACTAAAAAGTTTAGGATTGGACGGCGGAAAATTTGTTCATCCGACCTTTCAAGTTTTTTTTAATTTAATAGCCCTCAATTTTTTTTTTCCTTTTTTTTAAAGTTAAATATCCGATGTGGCATAACTTAAAGGTCAATAAAGTGAACTAAAAAGTTTAGGATTGGACGGGGGTCGATGTGTAAATAAATAATTTTATAATTTATAAGATATCGATCAATCGATCGTTTATAAGTGTTGCTTAATCGATCAAAATAATCGCTTAATCGATCAAAACATGTCGCTGAATCGATCACAACATGTCGCTTAATCGATCACAACATGTCGCTTAATCGATTCAAAAAAGTCGATTAATCGATAACAATATGTCGATTAATCAATCATAATATATCGATTCATCGATCATAATATATCGATTGATCGATCATAGTGTATCATCATAATAGACTCTCGCGCGGTACACTTTCTTAGTTCCTTCTCAGAGAAACTTCACCTTCCTCCTTCCTCATCTCATCTCTTCCTTCTCATCTCAGTTGGAATCCATTCGAGAACTCAAGAAAATCGTCGTGAAACCCTTGATTTTTTCATTCTCCCCTCTTTGTCTCGTCGATTTCCCAAAAGAATCCCTTAAAAAATTTAATCACGTTAACCCTTTAACTACAAAACCTGTTAAAAATGGAAGTACAGAAAGACCAACAAATCGATGTTGTACCACAAGAAGCACAACAACCATTGGTGAACGAGCCGTTGATTAACGAGCCGTTGACGAACGAGCCGTTGACGAACGATCCAGTGGACGTGGAAACCGGTGCTGCTCCACAAGAAAAACAGGTACGTTAATCCATTATTTGCACATGAAGAAATCGGTGGTCAATTGTCACTGTCGATTGATCGATTTTAATGTCGATTAAGCGATTGTCCTTATCGATTTAGGGTTTAGGGTTTAAGGGTTTGCACTATTAACTGATTTTTTTGGTGTTTTGTTTGAACATAGGAAAATAAAGAAGAGGATGTTCCAGTTGATGATGAGCTATCCATTCCATCTTGTCCGCGGTGTATCAGATTTAATAGTTACCAGCTCCGGACAATATTGGATGACATCAAATACTTCCCAGTGAGGGTGACTGTGAGATCGTCTGTTGCTAAGCTTCGGAAAATGGAGGAAGTTTTAATGGGTTTGGGAGAGAATATGTTGTCGAGATTCTCTGAAACTTGTTTTGGCCATTTATTACGTATGACGAATTTCTGGTCATTTTCTGGGCAACTCTGCCATTACCTTATGCTCCGTCAGATTCAGTGCAAGAAGAAGTGGGAGCTATGGTTTGCCATCGACAACAAACCCATTCGTTTTGGCATGCCGGAGTTCGCCATAATCACTGGTCTGAATTGTGGTCCGCTCCCTCCCGATAATGAAATGGACAGGATGAGAAATGACAAGAAGAGCAAAAATTTCTTGCAGAAGGTTCTAGGTAAGAAACAATCAGTAAAAATTCCAGACTTGGATGAATGCATGAAAAAGAGAAGTTTTTCGGCAGAAGACAAGTTCAAAATATGTCTCGTATGGTTTGTTCATACTTTCCTTTTGGCAAAGGACGATCATAAAAACGTGAACGAAGACCTTCTTCTCTTTGTCAAAAATCTAGAATTTTTCAATTCTTATCTATGGGGAAGGGAGTCGTTTGTGATGATAATGGAGTCTCTCCGGACAAGAGAATTGAAGAAAAAATATTTTCAATGGGTTCAAAAAGGAGAAGACTTCCGAAAAACAGAGTCTTACAATATTGTCGGATTTCCTTGGGCCTTACAGGTAAACTCATATTTCTATTCAAATATCGATTGATCGATCATCATTGTCGATTGATCGATTTATGTTGTAGATCAATCGATCTTTATATCGTTTGATCGATACATATAGTCGATTGATCGATTGTAGTTGTCGATTAAGCGATAAATGTGTCAATGGATCGACTTTGTTGTCGTCGATCGATCGATACATCGTATCGAGTGATCGATTGTATTTGTCGATCAAACGATACACTATCGATTGATCGACTGTATGTCGTCGATCGTTCGATATGGTTTATCGATTGATCGATATATGTTGTCGAGTGATCGATGTTTTGAAATTTTTTTGGATATTTCTTAATTGATCGATTTGTTTCTTTGCATTTAGGCTTGGGCTTATGAGGCTGTCCCTGCTTTTGAGAACTTCAAGTTGTCCATGGTTCCAGATGAGGATGATCCGTTGTTGCCACTTCCAAGAATTGTGAGGTGGCATGTCACAAAATCTGAAAAGTTGTCTTTTGAGATAGTTGAAGAGGCAATCTTAAAATGCAAAGAGGTGGTCGTGCGTCCCTTCCTACACCCAACAAAGAGGGAGTTGAGAGAGCCGTACATGGGATTATTTGATGATCTGCAAGAGATTTCTGACGATGTAATCGATCAACTCACTCGAGACTTGGAAGAGATTACAGAGTTGAGGTCTCCTTCTGAGCATGATGCTGACTTAATTGAGTTTAAACACGAAGGGGCACCACATTTCCAGCATCATGAGGAAGCGACAGTCTCAAGAACCCCACCTCCCTCCCCAAAACCAAGCCTGAATAGAACTCCTGCCCCCAAACCAAGCCTGCCTCTTGAAGAAGTAGACATTCGTCCACCATCATCGTGTGCGCATCACGATGAAATCATGCTACAATTGAAATGCATCAACGAGCAAGTCACTTCAGCTCAACCCAAGGAAGTGAGGGAGTCTCCATCTTCATCGTGTGCGCATCATGATGAAATCATTGAACAACTGAAGTGCATCAAGGAGCAAGTCACTTTTGCCCAACCCAAGGATGCCGGTGCGTATCCATCTTCGATTGAAATTATGGAAAAAATGAAAAGCATTAATGATGGAATTCTCGGGTTGAAAAATTTTCTGACTGAACGAATGGAGAAGACAGAAAAAAGGATTGACTTGCTGTATGCATTGGTGGACAAGAAACCGGAGAGAACGAAGAAGAAAAGCAAATACACGAAGTCTCCGTTTACTCAAGAGGGTGGGAAAGGGAAGAAACCGAAAGTGGCTGCCCAACCATCCAAGCCTGATTTGTTTACGCCACTTGATTCAAAAAAGTTTTCTGACTTCTTACAGTGGTATGAATCAGGCCCAGAAGGCAAAAAGGTTTATGGTAAAATGGGGCCTTTGGGCAAGCCATTTTTCCACAAGCTTTTGGGTGAAGACCTATGGCTCGAATCAGAGGTAAGTTACAGATTTTGTTCAATAAAATTACAATTATCGATTGATCGATTATAAGTGTCGATTGTTAGATAGGTATATCGATGGATCGATGTTTATTGTCGATTAATCGATGTATTCATTCGATCGATCGATATATATTTATCGATTGATCGATGTTATCATCGATTGATCGATATATTTACTCGATTGATCGATACACTTATCGATTGATCATTTTTATCCGTCGATTAATCGATGTTTTCATACATTAATCGACTTTATCATCGATTGATCGATACTTTCATCGATTGATCGATGTTTTTATCGAGTGATCGATTTACCTTTATCGATTGATCCATTTTTGTTTGTCGATTGATCGATAGTAATTTCCTTATTAAATTCCTGACATATTTTTTTATTTTTGCAGCATATCGATGAAGCTCTATGTCTAATGAGGATTAGACAGAGGAATTATCCAACATTGTATGATCAAGACATAGCTTTTGTCGATTGTCAGTTTATGCAGCTGCTAGAACATGCTTATGATCGGCTTCTTATTGGAGTGGAGCCCTCCAAAGTTGATAGCTGTAGGTACACCGACAACGATTCTTTGAATAATGCAATCGAACTCATACATATTATCCCGAAATTATTAGACTATGCAAATGGCAATGAACCAAAATATGCCGACCCATGGGTGGGATTCAAGAAGGTCTATGGAGTAATGAACATACAGAATCAGCATTGGGTTGCCGTCGCATGGATTTTGGATAAGGGAGAAGTGCATATTCTAGATTGCAACAACAAAGTTTGTCGAGGTCCAGAGCTTAAGAAGCTGCTCGCACCAGCATGTTTATTATTCCCCAAGGTCTTGGGAGAGACGGGTCACTTTGGGGCGTTGGGCAAGCTGCTTGAGCAAAAATGGAGTTTCCATCTCGACAAATGTCCATTTAATAAGCGAAGGTATTTATTTTCTATCTTATGTGATGTAGCCCATTTCCTCTCATCTTCTTTCTTTTTTTCTCATATATGTGCTTCATATTTTTTGCAGTGGGGACTGTTGGATGTATTCATTAAGATTCATCGAATTTCACTTGACCGACACCGCGATGGACAAGTTGAACGACGATAACATCATCGAGTTCCGGAAGCGGTTAGCTGCTGAAATGTTCTTTGGAAAAATGGATCCACTTGTCCCTACTTGAAACACTGTAAAATTGCTTCTTGTAAATTTTGTAAATTGTTAAGCTGTGTAAATTGTTATTATTTTTTGAGATGTGTAAATTGTTCTTATTTTTTGATCGATCATATAATTGAGCAAGAGATGTGTAAATATTGAATCATAATAATCGATCAAGCGAACTTGATAATCGATCAACCGATCACAACAAGATTTAGAATATTGGAAAAATCGATCCATCGATCTTAATAATCGATCAAGCGATCACTATAATCGATCAACCGATCACAGCAAGATTTAGAATATTGAAAAAATCGATCCATCGATCTTAATAATCGACCAATCGATGTTCTAATCGATCAAGAGATCACTGTAATCGATCAACCGATCACAGCAAGACTTAAAAATGTTATGGAACAACAGTAATCGATCAATCGATCTGTGTAATCGATCAAGCGATCACAACAAGACGAGTATTGTGGAAAACCAAGTAATCGAGTAAGAGATCAATACAATCGATCAAGCGATCACATATACACTTGAAATTATATTTGAACAAACAATTAATCGATCCATCGATCACAATAATCGATCAACCGATCATTATAAGACGAATATTAACAAACACTTAATTAACGAACACATAATTGATCAATCGATCAGCGTAATCATACAAGACGAATATTATGGAACAATACATCGATCACTCGATCTTAATAATCGATCAAGCGATTACAACAAGAATATTGAACAAAATAGAAATCGATCAAGTAATCGAGTAAGAGATCAATACAATCGATCAAGCGATCACAACTAGATAGAATATGTATTATGTATGTATTGCAATTGTGTGTGTATATATATATAAGTCATACTATATATATGTGTCATACTATAGATATATATATTTTTATATTATGATTAGGTATATATGTATTATGTATATATAGCAATTGTATATATATGCCATACTAGATATATATATATATATTTGTATTTTATAGTATGATTAGATATATATGTATTATGTATGTATGGCAATTGTTTATATATGTCATACTATAGTATGATTAGATATATATGTATTATGTATATATAGCAATTGTATATATATGCCATGCTAGATATATATATATATATATATTTGTATTTTATAGTATGATTAGATATATATGTATTATGTATTGAAATTGTATAAATATGTCATACTATAAATATATATATATATATATTTATAGTATGATTAGATATATATGTATTATGTATATATGTATTATGTATGTATTGAAATTGTATATTATGTATATATGTATTATGTATGTATAGCAATTGTATATATATGTCATACTTATATTAGATGTGTGACTAGATATATATGTATTATAGTTTATATTATGATTGAATACAAGTTGTGGTTATATCGATCAATCGATACAATGTGTCGATTGATCGATAGTCTTAGTGGATTGCTCGATTTTTTTTGTCGACTGATCGACTTTTTTCTTTGCTTTTAAGGCTTCAGCCTCTGAAATTGGTCAGAATACAAGTTGTGGTGATATCGAGCAATCGATAGTTTATGTCGAGTGATCGATGTACTCTATCGATTGTTTGATATTTCATGTCGACTGATCGACTTTTTTTTTTTTTGCTTTTAAGACTTGGGCTTCTAAAATTGGTCAGAATACGAGGTATGGGGATATCGATCACTCGATAACATATGTCGATTGATCGATAGTACCTGTCGATTGTTCGATATGTCATGTCGACTGATCGACTTTTTTTTTTGCTTTTAAGACTTGGGCTTCTGAAATTGGTCAGAATACGAGGTCTGGGAATATCGATCAATCGATAACATATGTCGATTGATCGATAGTTCCTGTCGATTGTTCGATAACTCATGTCGACTGATCGATTTTTTTCTCTGCTTTTAAGGCTCGGGCCTCTGAAATTGGACAGAATACTAAAAGTGGCGATATCGATCAATCGACACAAAATATCTATCAATCGATATATTATGTCGATTGCGCGATATGTTATGTCGAGTGTTCGATAATCTGTGTCGACTGTTCGATATATATATATACACAAGAATTTCATTCAAAAAAGACTTTTGATGATCAACTTGAAATTCCCTTTATTAAAAGTAGTGATATTTACAGGCATAAGCTTGATCATAAACTACAAATGCTAACATCCACACTTTTCAGTTATTTGTAAGGGGTTCTTTGCAGGTTCCTTTCTTGTGACCTGGCTTATTGCATCGTCCGCACTTGTTTTTCTTCTGATGAACCTCACACGCAGTTGGGATCCTCTTGACTCTTTTCCTGCCTTTTGAAAGATTCACATGAGGAGGATCAATGATAATATCTTTTATCGATTCAGGAAGCACCCACAAATCTTCCGGAGAAATAGGATAGATTGTTTCTGCATAAGCATGCAAAAACTCATCAGTTCTACATGCAGAAGAGCATGCTGAGTACAATCTCATACCAAAATCAGGCAAATTCTAATGTCTAAAAGCAGCTATGGCATGAGGGCATGGGACCCTATCAATATCAAATACTTTACAGCCGCATCGATTATTGTTATGATCAACAACAACATTCGGACCGTGGTCACGCACATGGTATTCATGCACGTTGAGTTGTACAACGTCAAGAGATGCTGAGTTTTCCAAACTGTCACGAAGTTCACTTTCTTTTGATGAAACCAATCGTGTATTGCATTTAACCATCTCCGTACGACGCTCACAAAACCACTCTGACAAGATTTGTTGGATTGCGTTAAAAAGAGCATCAATTGGAAATTCCCTTAGTTGCCCGTGAACAACTTAGTTGCCCCTTCTCAATAATTTTATCAATCAAGCTATTGAAAAAAATTTCTTTAGTAACAACAAGAGGTGTCGTTACTTTGCATTTCCCTGTCCACTTAAAACAAGCCTCTTCTTCTATCCACTCACCAAATTCAACACCTACAACAAATTCTTCCGCCATATTTGCTGCCAACATACCCATATTATAAGATAACAGAAATTCAAAATTATCACGAGCGCCAAAAAATAATAATAATAATAACAGAAATTCAAAATTATCACGATCGATCGACAGAAAACAAAAGATCGATTAATCGATATAATATAATCGATTAATCGATGGAATAACAAGAAGATCGATTAATCGATGTATTATGATCGATTAATTGATCATAATACATCGATTAATCGATATAAAATGGTCGATCAAGCGATCTACCATACATTCAATATCGCTTTATCGATATCACATGATCGATCAAGCGATCACATGCATCTAGAGATCTCTTAATCGATATGATATGGTCGATCGATCGATCACACAAGGTTTAACTGTTTCACTTCACTGTGCACGGGATCGCCATTAATGGTGGGTTCTCGAAAACCCACCAATCCAACTGTCGAATTAATGGTTATTTCCAAAACCCATTATGAAATGATGGATTAATGGTGCTCTATACCGAATGTACCACTCAAATCTAGTATAAAAATCACAAAAAATGGATTCTTACCTTGAGTAGCTACGTCTTTTTTGTGAAGAAACTCTTGTACAGTTTGTCTTCCTCTGGCAATGAATCAGTTCAAGGTTATTTAACAAACTATTCTATCAATATTCGACTACAAAGTGGAAGGAAAAATACTACCCAAAAAAATCGCAGGTTGTCTGAGAAATGAGAAGAGGGTTTTGATCGTATGTTGCAATATTCTTGGTTTTAGGGGTTAAAATATAAAGTCTAAAAGTTAGATCATTATTTATCTAAATCTCATTTAATTAGAGTTAATAAATAAAAAGGCTATCTAACTAAAAATTAAAATTTGAGGGCTATTTAATTAAAAAGAAAACTTGAAAAGGCTATTTAACAAAAACGCCCCATATTTCTCTCATCATATTTTCATATACGGCTATTTAGTATTCACATTATCGTCATTTTTCATATACAAGCATAAATACTTTAGAAAGTCTTTTAGAAATTTTTACATGTCTATTATATCATAATCCTGGTTGTTAATTATAAAGAATTAATAGCGTGTCATATTCAATGTGTGTAAAAATAATAATAATAATAATAATAATAATAATAATAATAATAATAATATATTTCAATTATTGTACGTAAATTTTGTTAGGATAAAATTATAAATATTTACTGATTTTATTTTATAAGTATACGTTTTCTAAAACTTATTTTCATCATTATTATTAAATTAATGATAAGTAAAAAATAAAATAATTTTTAAAAATAAAAAAACAATCACAGAAAGAGTAAAAGAATATGCTAACTAGTGGGAGATGTGCGTGAGAGAGGATGCGAGATATCATAAAGAGGGTTAGAGATGAGAGCCAAAAAGAGAAATACAAAACATCAAAGTGGTTATTAAATTCTCTACATACGTCATTCAAATGGTAAACATACATATAGTTAAAAGAGTGACTTCGTATATTCTGTCAATTTTGAATTGATGGGTGTTTAATATAATATTTAGACGGGTTAATTACATCTAAATCGGTCCACAAAATACATGAATATAATTGGTCCCCAATCCCCATAATTACGGCAATATTACACCAACCACCCCTATTACCGCTAGACCCGGGCTTGCATTGAGTTTTTTTTTTTTCCCATGATGGATTTGCTGGAAAGAGAGACTACTTGTAGGCATGCTTAATATGAATGTCGTAAGTATTATCTGCAATTGTTTCTTATCAACAAACACTTGTACCAGTATGTCATCTGTAGTTTTAATTTTCAAGAATAAATTGTCAATTATTTTTCTATTTGAAAATTCTATCCCCACAAACACACACACACACACACACTCTTATCTTTCACAACATAGAATGACGATGTCAAACTTTGAATAAGCAAAAACACTCAAACGGGATTTAAATCATAAAAGTAAGTTGAAGGACAGAATTACAAAATGGAACACTCCCAGTCTAACGAGTAACAAGCCTTTATTATTATGAACCCTATTAAGTATAGGTAGCAAATGATGTTGGAGGCTTATCACGAATAGCTGGGAAAATGATATAAAGCTGCCACAGAAGTAGGGTGTTGCAGCATCAGGTCGCTCAGCCCTGAAGACCGATGATACCTGCACAACAATCACAATACACAAGTGAAAATACCAAAAACGAGAGCAGCATCATCAATCAAATTTGATTTTAACAAATATTTGACGCATCAATAGAATTCAATAGCATAAAAAGATAAAATATGTATTCCTCACTCACCACAAGCAAGTCTTCCACCAGCATTGCCAGTGGATTTGCTCAGTTCATGTCCACCTGAAACAAAAGACACAACTCGTAAAAAGATGACATACAATTTGGTTTAGAGTATATCAAAAGCACTGTAACTTTAATGAGGAAGCTCCTGCATATCCCGCAGGCCCCTTCCCACTCTACTTTAAGCAATTAACTTACAAGAATGCTAGCCCAGTTCAAGCAGGGTAAGATGACAAAAAATAAAGTTAGTTCAGTTCTTTTCTTCATCCAATCTTCTCCGTCAATAGTTAAAGGAGGAAGGGAGAGATCTTTCATGTTTTTCACTCCAAAATGCATGACGAAATCCATTAAGCACAGGAAATAGAAGACACTCACCCTTTCCGAGATCATCAGGATCAGCATGGACAACTACAGCTCTTCCAATAATGGAATGTGGTCCAGTAAGTGGTATCTGTCCAAAAGAAAAAGGATAAGATATTTAAGCTATAAAACACAAGAACTATTTGCATGAAATGGACCTATGGTGGCAAAGAAATTATACCTGCTTGTCGACAATGGTAAAAGAAGCAGTGCCTGCACGATTTGGACAGCAGAAAAGAGAGAATTAATGAAGTCAGAGTCAATTGATTTAACCAAAATGCAGGGTAATCATATCATGTAGTCCTAATCATTGATCAAAGCATAATTCCCAACAACCAGAATACAGATATCTCAAAAGGTGCGGGGAAGAGCATTGGCCAATATTCAGAATTCTGCAAAATACTAGTAATATTTGAAACATGTCTTCCTTAAATAACAGGTACCACATACAACTATGAACTAGCAGTGACTGTGACCATTAGGAACTCAAACACTTGCTGCTAGAATAAGTCCAAAGAATAAAGATTAATTTTCAATATAGAAGTAATTACCATCTTCACCAACTGTGACATTCCCAAGGTCACCAGCATGGCGATTCTCATCAACAGGTGCACCATGCTCTTTCCCAGCAGGATTGAAGTGAGGCCCTACAGATTGGAATCACCAACACATCCAAAAAATAATAACTTAATAAGATACAGTCAAATCCAAAACCTGAATCTACGCAGCCAACAAGATTTTTACATATATTATAGATCTAGCAACAAGCATTTAAAGAGAAATTACCAGTTGACATGCAACCATTGGTGGTGTCACCAAGGGCGTGAACATGAAAGCCGTGGAGCCCAGCCTTAAGGCCAGAAAGGTTTCCAGTAACAGTTGTTGGAGCTAAATGAAAAAATAAGCAAATAAAATAAGAAAATTAGCACCCAGCAGAAGTTGAATGAATATTAATGCAGCAAGTGATTCAATGAAAACAATATAAATACCATCTCCTTCCTGGCTGAAGTAGACGGTGCCACTAACACCCTCACCGCTGCTGAGTACTGCGACAGCCTTCACCATGGTTATGTTCTACAAAATTTATGAATATAACTAATTTTATTAGTCTGACAAATGACAATACAAGAGTGCCAAGTCAAATCAAGTACACAGTGAAAAATTATTTACACGAAGCATGGCAAGTTCAAGAAAACGAAACTGAACTAGTTATCGAGCATCACAATCACTAAGAAAGGGCTTTGCAAAGACTTGAATCATAGTAGGGAACATCCTTCTAGCATTCCCTAACCCAAAAACAGCTACTCATAAGGATTTCATACAACATATTGTATTAAAATCACATTAATAAGATCAACCGCATTTCAAAATGAGTAAAATCTGCAAATATCAAACAAGCAGAAGAATCCCTGAAGTAGAACATGAAAGATCCAAGCTACACAAATGACAATAGATTTATTCATCCGAAATCTACCCAAGTACTGTAAACTTTTAACATCATCAGCATCAAAAATAAATTCCACCAACAAACCAATCAAGCGAAATCAATTTACAGCAAAAATTAACAGCATAAAGTTACCAATAAACTCAGACCACCAGATTAATCAGTCAAATAAGCTTGAATCTAAATCCATAAACAAGAAACACTAATCAAAACAAAGAACATAAACAATATAATCTTTGATACACAACAGATCAAGAAACAGCTTGAACATGAAGCTAACAAGAATCGGAAACAACTGAATAGTCAAAATCGCATCTCATTCCACATAATATCTCAAATAATGAAGCAAATCAAAATAGAAAAAAAAAAACAGAATCATACCAAGAAATGGAGCGAAAAACTAGAGATTATTTTGGTTTTGCTTGAAATGATTTACCTCAGAGCACCCCTGTTGAGTAGTATATAGAGAGAGAGAGAGAGAGCTGAAGGAGAGAGTGAGGTTGAATGAATCGAAGGTTCTAGTGAAATCTCACGCGATTTGAAGTGGCGAGGGGTAGGTGGAGAACATGAATTATATTTTAATATTTATATTTTATTAGTTATTTGAATATGAATTTCTATTTGAATATTATTTATTATTTGAATATGGGTTTATTCTTTGGTTGCCATTAATGACCAATTAGTGGCGAAAGGTCCTTGGTCTATAATAGAGCCGGTTCTATACCACCCACCTTGGGAACACACGCCCACGCGCTTTTCTTGTGCGTGTAGAATGTGGTACGCAAGGAAAAAGAAAATATAAATTAATAATTTAGTATGATGCATCTACAAAATGAAAAAAGTAATATAATTGATTCTATATTTAGATTTTGATAATATGAAGTTATAAATATTTATTTTTTTTATATGATTATCATTTTTATAATATTTACCATGTATTTATTGAATTTATAATGAAATGAACAAAAAATGATTTAATTTGAAATTACATAATTAAAAAATAAATAGAGACAGTGTTTTGAAAAATATTTAATAGTGGGAGATGATAGTACACAGAGTTAGAAAGTAGAACAAAATATATGAAAAAGGAAATAACAGAGGGAATGTGTATAACATATTAAAGACATTAAAATACCAAAAATGATTTAGTAAGGGGAGTTGATTTTTCATATATAACATTGATAGTATTTAGTCATCAAAAGAAATTAAATAAATTGTCGTATACTTAGAGTGAAACTACTTTGTTAAGGAAAATTGATCTGTAAAGTGTGTTGTGTCTTTTATTCGAATCATTTGTAGTTCTTTTTTATTTTATTTTATTATTCTTTTGATTGTAAATTTTGATAATTTACTTAGGCTTATTTAGACAAAGTGCCCCATTAAAATGGATTTCAAAATTTTAAACGCCTTTTTCTAGCTATCTTAAAATTTCTTATGAGAAATTGAAATGTGAAAAATAATTTATTTATTTTGTCAAAATATTATCCCAAATTCATATTATTTTTGTTTCTATCCAAACGCACAATGATATTATGACATTATTTGGTTTCTAGATCAAATTACAGCGCGTGGGGAATGAAGCGTTAGCGGGATTGCAATTGGATGACCGGCAAATTACTAACCAATCACCGCTACGTATTTAGTTGGCCGCGTGGATCGCGGGGCTTTATTGGGCTGGGCTTACACTGCCCGCAATATTCTCCTCTTTCCTAAGTGGGCTTTGAAGAATGTTTCGGGCCTGTGGAGATCAAGTGCTTCTATTTTTAGAAAAGTAGAAATTGTAAAAAAAAATTTAAAAAATCAAATAGTAAAAATACGTAGTGGTTACAAATAAAAGTAAAAAGTAGTAGTTTAAATTTTGAAAAAATAACTAGAAGTTGGGGAAAAAAAAAAGTTTGAAAGCGTCTTCCAACTTTTAGTTTATTTTAACTTTTTTTTAATAAAAGCAGAAAAACAAAACGCTTACTTTTTATTTTTCTTCAAAGCCTAATTTAGTTTTATTGTGATTGCAAGCACCCCCTTAATCAAAACACGATCAAAGCCTAATTCGAATTTTTGATTTTTTAGTCTATTTAAATATTGGGTAAAATACAGTTTGCCTAATACGCTATAATGTATGTAACGTTATTCTCTCTATAATTTTAAAACATCATTTACATACTTCAAATTGACTAGTCAAAATAATATTAATTGAATTTTGAAAAAGAGTATATCTTTTATTGTTATGTACATAGTAATTTGGCCCGACTTTTGCCGTAGGACCAAAAGTATTACATTAGAGGACTACGAGAGTGCTTGGTTTTGTTTATAAACTCAACAAAGCATCTTATAAGTTGTTTGAGAGTTTATAAAATTTCAAAAATGTTTGGTAATAATTTTAGTAAAAGAGCTTATAAATTTAAAAAAAAAAAAAAAAGTAAGCCCTCCCCCCCCCTCCCCGCCCCAATTTATTTTTAGAACATCTTATAAGTTGTCTAACTTTAAAGAATAAAATGATATGAATATCTTTATTTTTTTAAGATTATATTTCTATTATCTTAAAAAACACTTAATTATACAAAATTAATTTTTACTTTATTATTTTTTTGCCATTATTACTGTTGGCGATTAAATTTCGTCCAATCAAAAAATTGACAAGTGTAAATTAAAATATTAAATATTAATTAAATTTTCTATTTATCATTTGGAATTTCCTAAATTTAATTCCAATATTAAATAGTTAATTTTAATTAATATTTTAATATTTATTTTACCAACAAATAAGAGCTCGACAAGTGTTAATATGAGGTGTTCCGGCCAATTAAATCAAGTCTTGCAGCCCGAAAGTCCAAAACCAATTAAATGGTGACAAGTGGCGCATTTGGTCGCATGGACCAATCAAATAATGACACATAAATGGTATTTTTCTCTTTAAAAAAAATAATTTATATTAAAGAGATAAATATCGAATAAATTGCTAGCCATCCAAAGACCCTACAAAGACGCCTATAAATAGGGGTCATTTGGAGCTCAAAAGGACATCAAGAAGTCTTCAAGAGCCAGACATCAAGAAGTCTTCAAGAGCCAGACATCAAGAAGTCTTCAAGAGCCAGACATCAAGAAGTCTTCAATACACGGAGAAAAAAGCTCACGAGAACACAACCTTCGTACGAGCTCTCAAAATTCTCAAGTCTTCAAATTGTAAGCAACCGCTACGACGACGTACTGCATCCACAAAGGCTCTACTTCGTCTTCAAAGCGCAAGTGCTTCAACGCCTTCGATTTCAAAGCCGACCTTTTGACTTCAAGGTAAATCGTGACTTCCATCCCGCGAATCTAGGAAGGAATCACATCACTCATCCGAGAACAAGGTTCAAGCCCTCGGAAACAAATCCGGAGAGAAGAATCAGGGGATTTAGTCTACTAGGAAATTATTTTCCTTTTAATTATATCCTTTCTTCAAATTCAAAATATTTGTCACATATTTTTCTTGTATTGTATTTGTTTGTTTTACAGATACGAAAATTTTGTGTGAACAAATTTCTGGCACGCCCGGTGGGACGCAAACCTACCCCTCATCTCTTTTCTCCTAACATCACTCTTTCAACAAGTTCGATGGCCCCCAAGAAAAATAATGTTGGTCTCACCAAAAGGGATGACATTGAAAAGCCTACCGAAGACGCTGTCAATCTATCATCAACCAAGGCCAAGGTCTCCGACTCTGAGTCTTTCCATGGTTCCAACCCTCCGAGCCCGACGACTTCTGCTGGAAAAGCACTCCACTTCGCCGAGACAACCGCAGTGGACGAGCAATTGGCTCAGATGGAACAGGCTATAGCAAACCTGCAAAGGACGATTGAGGATAAGGATTTTCAAATCGCTCAACTTGTGGGCAGGTTGGAACGTTCAAATGTTGGGGAGCCTAGTCACCGGTATCAGAATCCTCAAGTTCAAGCCACAAATGAAGGGCAAACTCAAGAAACACATCAAAAATACGAGCACATGCCAAGGCTTGAGCAATCAACCACCTCTATCGCCACACTGTCGGTGCAGCAATTGCAAGATATGATTGCCAACACCATAAAAGCTCAGTATGGTGCCCCAACACAGCATTATCCGATGTACTCGAAGCCCTACACCAGACGCATCGACTCACTGAGGATGCTGATAGGCTACCAACCTCCGAAGTTTCAGCAATTCGATGGAAAGGGCAACCCGAAGCAACATATCACGCATTTTGTGGAAACATGCAACAATGCAGGAACCTATGGCGACCACTTGGTAAAGCAGTTTGTGCGTTCGTTGAAAGGAAATGCTTTTGACTGGTATGCTGATTTGGAGCCTTAGTCCATCAACAGTTGGGATCAAATGGAGAAGGAGTTCCTCAATCGCTTCTACAGCACACGGCGCATCGTAAGCATGATCGAGCTAAGCAACACAAGACAATGGAAAGATGAGCCAGTTGTGGACTGCATCAACCGCTGGCGTGCGCTAAGCCTAAATTGCAAAGATAAGCTCTCCGAGATTTCTGCAGTAGAGATGTGCATCCAAGGAATGCATTGGGGGCTCCTATACATTCTCCAAGGAATCAAGCCTCGCAACTTTGAAGAGCTAGCTACTCGCGCCCATGACATGGAGCTCAGCATCGCTAATCATGGAACCAACTTCTCTGCAAAAGATCAGTGGAAAGAAAAGAGAAGTACAAAGAAGAATGATGACTACAATGAGTCATCCGCGAAAGAGTCCATGCTCGCCAAAGCAACTCATTTCAAAATCCCTGCCGGCAATAACAAAAGTACTGGAAAGTTAGAAAATCAACACATCTCAAATGAAAGACGTCGGCTAACACTAAAAGAGATGCAAGAGAAGGAGTACCCGTTCCTAGACTCTGATGTCTCCCACATATTTGACGAGCTCCTAGCAAGAAAGCTAATTCAGCTACCAGAACCAAAGCGCCCCGAAGAAAGCGTGAGGGTGGACGATCCAAAGTACTGCAAATACCATCGAGTCATCAGTCATCCTATTGAAAAATGCTTTGTGATTAAGGACAAAATCATGGCACTAGCGAAGGATGGGAAGATAATCCTTGACAATGAAGATGCTGCAGACGCAAATATTACTAGTGTCACAACTATTGTAAGTGCAAATGATATCCCTGAAGTCAAGAAAAGTGTCGTTTTGTCACCTACACTCATGGGGGCACCGACGACAATCCAATTTGGGAGTTTTGACCCTATTATGGTTAAAAATATGTGTGCTGATGCAAACACTAAATCAATGACAAAGCCTTCTACTAAAACTGATGATAGCGGCGAGTGGACTCTGGTGACTAGCCAAAGAAAACAAATTCAACGCGTCAAGCAAATTCATCAGACATGGTCAGGAAATCCAACTCCAATTAAGCGCGAGCACCATGAGTCGATCAAAAGCTCCAAAACTCAGCATGTTGGATCAGAGAAATCGTTAAGTAGTTGCAAGCGGGACCCCCGGACTTTAACTGACTTCTTCACCGAGAGAGGTTTTCAGCCAAAAGTCAAAACAGTGCATGCTACCTCTGATGAAATAGGAGGCCAAAATTCTTCTTCTTTTTGTACTGCCAAAATTCCTCATACGAATGAAGTGGAAGTCATTGTCAACTCATAATATACAAGTACTGCAGAAAAGACAAGAACACGGCCTCGCCGTCAAGTTATGAATCAGCTCAAAAAGTTCAATGAAGATGGTTTTGTACAGCTAACAAGATTCGGGTGGAAGCTAGTGCTCGTCCCAATTATGAAAGCAAATGGAACAATGAGATGGAGTCTTGTCTTCAAAATGCCAAGAATTCCTAAGGATCATGTAATGGTTGTGCCATCCCAAGAAGAAGCGGGGGGCAAATAATTTTTATCTTCAAGCTGCAAATGCTCCTGGACATGAGCATAAACTATCTATGAACAAAAAAAGAAAAATTTAAAGTCAAATTCAAGTGTACTCCTTAACACGAGTATAAACTGTTAAAGTCAAATTCAAGTGTACTCCTTAACACGAGTATAAACTGTTAAAGTCAAATTCAAGTGTACTCCTTTACATGAGTATAAACTGTTAAAGTCAAACTCAAATTTACTCCTTAACATGAGTCTAAACTATTAAATTCAAACTCAAATGTACTCCTTAACACGAGTATAAACTGTTAAAGTCAAATTCAAATGTACTCCTTAATACGAGTATAAACTGTTAAAGTCAAATTCAAGTATACTCTTAGACAGGAGTATAAATTGTCTACAAAATCAAGTCCCAAGTGATGATTCCTTGACACGAGTATAAAAGGTCTGCAAACTCAAAAAAAGATTGCTCCTGATGCACGAGCCTAAACTGCGTCACTCCTGGCCCGCATGAGTATAAACTGTGTACGGCTCCCCCTCAAAATCATCTCAGGTTCTTTGAACTACGTTATGACTTGATCCCTTCATTGGGTACGTAGGCAGCTTGGATAATTTCTAAGTTCAGTCATGATCTTTCGATAAAATCATTTGTCTGTGCAGCTATTACTTCACCAAGTCTGAAGAAGAAGAATCGTCAAACATTTTCATAAGCATTCTTCCAAGTTCTACAAGTCTTTGATTGTGGTTAATAAGCCTATGAGCCAATTGAATTTGAAGTTCTATAAATCTGCATGGTACGCACACCAAGTCTTTGAGCATACTGGGCTACTAAATCTCCAGAGCACAGTCTCCTAGCAACTTCGGGGTAGAGAATTGGGCCACGCCTCATCAAGGGATAATCTTCTCTGCAGTGGGAATGGTCTCTTTTCTTTCTTCAATAACCTCATATATTCTCGCTCGGACGTGGTGAAAAGTTTAGCTATTCACTCACTGGAATACTTGCAATCTTGGAGGCGCTTGGAAGTATCGGGTTGACGTCATCAACTACAAGGGTGAAGGTGCAAAGCCAGCAAGCCAAGTGCGCTGCCAAATATACGTCTTCCTTCAAACTCCCTGTGATGCCAAGCTTCGAGAATAACTCTTCTTCCGTCGTGGACCATCCTTCATGAGCACCAAAGTCGCCAGGAGGATTGTAAGTTGGCTTCAAATGAGCTGATGTTTTTCTCTCTCCGCGGTGATGGTTGGAAATACTTCACGTCTTTCTTGCACCAAAAGCTCACCCAATCGCCGATGGTAACTGGAGAACATTGACCTATGTCGGCACTTCTTTGCAGTAGGTGGAAGGCGTGAAATAAGCACTTGCAGCAGCGAGGAATGAATCTTTTCCCGTTGTCATCAACTTTGTTCAGCTCCATGGCGCTAGAAATCACCTCGTCGTGTAGAAGTCCCGTCATTGGAACGCCCGCCAAAGTGCATAAATCCCACAATGATATTGACAACTCTCCGAAGGAAGTCAAATGAGTGTTGGTAGATGGACACCATGCCTCGCAAAACACCTTGGATGTCTCGCTTATAGAAACTTCTCGGGGCAATCCTCCGTGTTCATCAATCTCGGCCACTTGACTTTGCCTTCTATGATGCGCCTCGTCCACTTGCTGGTGATGAGTTGCTTGCAAAGTCCACCCCTTCGCGTACCGACCAATAGTGGGGGCATGGACTGCCAAGAATGTACCCTTCTTCATGGGCTCGTCTTCATTGTTAAGAATCATCAAGTGCTTTTCTCCTGAGCGGGACGTGGTATCTTTAAAGTACACCATAGTTTAGACCTATCAAATTCCAAGCAAAGGTGTAAACACTGTCAATTCAATTCAAGCAAAAAAAGAGAGAATAGAAAATATGGGGAAAATCAAAGGAAATTGATATATATTCAAATGGAAAGAGAATGCAAATCATTATGAATATACACAAATTCAAGTTCAACGGCAGAGTGTTGATCTTTTTCAATTTTTCCTTCACCAAAGTTCAAATTGTCAGAAGTAGGATCTCGGTTTATTATTCCCTACGTCAAGAAAAGATATAGGGTCAGTAAATCAAAACAAATAAAAGAAAGAAAATTGCATTCTAATGCTAGCATGCAAGCCTCGATTGATGCAAACAAGAGAAAAGAAAAAAATCACCAAAGGCACAAGATTGAGTTCGTATCACATGATAGAACTCCAGAAAAAAAATTCAGCAAACAAACAGTCTGCATGATTAAAAAAGAATATTGGTGCTGGAACGAAAAGAAAAAAAAAAAAGGCGTGAGATGGCTGTACAACAAGTATCAACATGGTGAATTTAGCTTTGATATGTTGTCTCCCATGTTTTCTCAAACTTGTAGCGGACGTGAAAGGAAAAAAAAAAAAAGAATCTGGATATGATGCATAGATGGTTGACTCACCTCGGGCAAATAATCAAGCTCTGCTATCGTGATTATATGAAGTTAACTATCATGAGGTGCTTTTATAGATGTTCGGAGGGGTAGGCAAATTCAATTAGGATTGGAGGAATTTGAATACTAATCTGAGTTGGAGAGGTCATGAGATATCCATTCAAAGAATTTGACTTCCATTAGGATGTTGAAGAAAAAGATGCCTAAGCTCCGGAAACAATGAAAAAAGATGATAAGTTGCCTTGACTTTTCTGCATGACATTAAGTGGTACACTGTTACAGTGTTACGTGAACATGAATCCTACAAAATTAGAATGGTAGTAGGAATTAAATGCCGTGGGGCCACGTCCATTAAAGAAAAGGAATTGTTTTGCCATTAAGAAAAAAAAAAAAAAAAAAGAGTTGGATTTTGATATTGGCTTGCATTCAATTCCTGGCACGTGAAGCATTAGGGGAATTACTGTATGAGAAGTCTCCAACTCCAACTCTAAAACTGATATTGTTTTCCACATGTGCATATAGGACATGACCATAAGAATTGGAAGATTTCTTATTTTCGTATTGGGCTGAATTCCATGGGCAAGCATAAATCTTGGGCTGAAATTTCATGAGCAAGGATCAATCTTGCAATTATATTGCTAAATCATGGGCCAAATTTCTTACAAGTTTAGAATTGAGGCCCAAATAAATTCAAGTGAAGAAATTAATGGGTTTAGTCTCTTAAAAGTCCATAATTATTTCTTTGACAAAAAAGAGAAGTTCAAATACTTCAAGTCCCGCCTCACTCACACAAATATTCGGTACATTTTTCGCCGAGCCTTGAAGTAGGGGGCATTTGTTGGCGATTAAATTTCGTCCAATCAAAAAATTGACAAGTGTAAATTAAAATATTAAATATTAATTAAATTTTCTATTTATCATTTGGAATTTTCTAAATTTAATTCCAATATTAAATAGTTAATTTTAATTAATATTTTAATATTTATTTTACCAACAAATAAGAGCTCGACAAGTGTTAATATGAGGTGTTCCGGCCAATTAAATCAAGTCTTGCAGCCCGAAAGTCCAAAACCAATTAAATGGTGACAAGTGGCGCATTTGGTCGCATGGACCAATCAAATAATGACACATAAATGGTATTTTTCTCTTTAAAAAAAATAATTTATATTAAAGAGATAAATATCGAATAAATTGCTAGCCATCCAAAGACCCTACAAAGACGCCTATAAATAGGGGTCATTTGGAGCTCAAAAGGACATCAAGAAGTCTTCAAGAGCCAGACATCAAGAAGTCTTCAAGAGCCAGACATCAAGAAGTCTTCAAGAGCCAGACATCAAGAAGTCTTCAATACACGGAGAAAAAAGCTCACGAGAACACAA
Source organism: Petrea volubilis (assembly GCA_026212405.1). Lineage (NCBI taxonomy): Eukaryota > Viridiplantae > Streptophyta > Magnoliopsida > Lamiales > Verbenaceae > Petrea > Petrea volubilis. Next base: position 16,662,058 of record CM047879.1, on the reverse strand, counting down.
CCTTCGTACGAGCTCTCAAAATTCTCAAGTCTTCAAATTGTAAGCAACCGCTACGACGACGTACTGCATCCACAAAGGCTCTACTTCGTCTTCAAAGCGCAAGTGCTTCAACGCCTTCGATTTCAAAGCCGACCTTTTGACTTCAAGGTAAATCGTGACTTCCATCCCGCGAATCTAGGAAGGAATCACATCACTCATCCGAGAACAAGGTTCAAGCCCTCGGAAACAAATCCGGAGAGAAGAATCAGGGGATTTAGTCTACTAGGAAATTATTTTCCTTTTAATTATATCCTTTCTTCAAATTCAAAATATTTGTCACATATTTTTCTTGTATTGTATTTGTTTGTTTTACAGATACGAAAATTTTGTGTGAACAATTACGTTGATAACTTATTTTTAAAATAAAATTTAGAAATTTATAAGTTTCAGAAACATCTTTTAAGATTTACAAGCTTATAAGTTTTTTAAATTAAGCTCAGCCAAATAGGCAAACACCCTCTAAGTATGTAAAGTTATAGCTCAATTTGCCAAAAATTAGGACTAAAAGTTTAAAATCGCTAACAGATGTTAACTTACGGAATTGAATCTATAATTATTTAAGTTGCAAGTCGAAAAGCGCCAAGTGTCTTAGGTTACAAAACCAATATGTAATTTCACCTAAAATATATACAATATAACCTTGTATAAACTTAAACTGGTGACTAGTAGTTACCAGTCCCCTCGACTCTACTTTGGTCAAACAAAATTTCTTCTTGCATCAAAGTTTGAGAGAATTACACTTACCATCTCTAAAGTTTAGTGTATTTATAGAAAACACTACCACGTATAGGAAGTTACCATTATCCCCCTAAAATGCGAGTGTTTGATTTTAAATTTGAAGAAACGGACAAAAAGTCATATTTGCCCTTATTCAGTTTATTTATCTTTCTATTTATTTTAAATATATAACAATCTAAATTATCAAAAGACCAAAATAGCCCTTGTTCATCTAATAGTGGTGACACAACTTTTTGATAAGGTGAAGCGAAGAATCCTGCACACTTCTGGAGTAGAGGCGAGGGATTAGTGTTTGGAAGGCTTGGGTGCGCAAGAAGATACGTCTTTGAATTGATAAACCCATCCAAAAACCTTTTTTTTTTTCAGTGTGAAAAAAGGTTTCTTTGTTAATGGTGTGCATTTCACGTGTAATACCTTTTTCCTTCAAGACTTTGAACTTGCGTAGGTTGAATGAGGGTTTTTTTGTGTATGGTTCTCTTTCTATTTTTTTTTTGTCCCTTTTACTCAAAATTTCTTGATAGGGTTGCTTTATACTTTTTGGTTACTAAAAATTTCCCTAAAAACTTCTAGGTTTTTTTTTTGTGTGTGAAAAAGAATTTCCAAAATCTCTGGGGTGTTTTTTAAGTCATGTGTATAATCTAAGTCAATTTTTCTAGAAAAATACTATCATGAATAGTTGAAGTGTTGAAAAGTATTTCTTCATGTAACCTTGAAAGACAAACTAATGTAGGGATTGGAAAAGTTTGTGTTTGAGTTGAAGTTGTGGGCTTAATTCAGTTAGTCAAATATGGATTTCAAGAATCACTTGTATTCCTTTTAGAGGAAAGAAAGTAGGCTTAGTGATTGCCCTTTTAGTATGTGTTATTAGTTGTTTATTAACACAAAATTTATACAAAATTTCAGTATTTGTTTTTTTAACAAACAATGGGTACTCGAATTTTAGTGTAGTTTATTAGTTTATTAGATTTATACACTACTTGTTATATTTTGTAGTTACACTCTGTAATGCTTGTTTGTTGGCTTTGTGACATATATAATTGAGAAAGTTGAGTGAGATAGCTATGAAACCATAGATTTTAGAAGACAAAAAGGTTCAAGTTGATCACAATTTTCTTAAAAGAAAGTATGGGGGGAAACAAGGAAACTTGGTCGTAGAACATTTTGGATGGCAAGGACTAAAATTTTATAAACGTAAAGAAGGGACAATTTCCAAGCCTATCATGGTACCATCAGTTAGCAACATAGAGAAATACGAAGCAAGAAAATGCACGATAGGCCTTCAAGTTCAACCCCTCCACCCGTTGCACAAACTTGATACAAATTGGTTAAGTCATTTTGGACAATGATTTTTCATATTTTTGTAAGTGATGTTATTTTGGAAACTGAAGGTTAGGTTACAAACTTGGTTCTTTTGGACAGGATTGGTGATGTTTATATGCGGGTGCAACCTTGGTTGTTTTTGAACATGATTGGTAATGGTTATGCATTGGTAGGGTGAATAATTTGTGAGAGTCCAATGTGTGCATGATGTTCTTACTAAAATTCAGTATAAGCAGGCTATTTGCTATTAAAATGCACTATGTGATCGGTTTCTAATCATTTATTGATCAATGTTAATTTGATATCTGTAATTTGACTAAATTGCTTAATATATTCCATTACTAGAGTACAACTACAACTAAAATAAAACATTCACAATATGGCTAATTAGAAACAAAGCCAATGGCCATATGTTCACAACTAACAATTTATACAATAGGTCATTACTTCCAAATAGCCATAAACAACTACTTTGAAAAAAAAAAATAACAGTTTTATTACAATTCACCCCCAGAAGTTTTGCTATATTACTATGCACACCCTAAAGTTGTTAACTAATGGCAACCGTTAGTCAACTAACGATAGGGGTAAAATGTTGGACGGAAGATATTGTTAGAGGGTGTTGATGTGTTGATTATTTTCATACGTGAGAATATTTTTTGTAAATACACTAAATTTTATGAGTGGTAGATGTAATTCGCTCTCAAAATTTTGCAACCTCAAATACATAATTTCCGCACTTTCAATTCTCTAGAATGTACATCTGATCATTATCTCCAAAGAATTTTGATTTGCCTTGCTATTGTCAGCATCAACTAACAGTTCACATTGTAATGAAAATGCTGCAACCAAATAAATCCTTGTACCTAAGGCTTTGACATATATTTGTTTTGTCAATTACTTAGAGGATTTGTAACTAGTGACAACTGCATGGAGTAGTTGCTAACCTAATGGCTTTGACTAAGAGTAGATAGTAAAGAGTGTGATTGTGAAGTGTCAAGAGGAGAGATGATGGGGGGGGGGGACCCCACTCAAACTAAGCAAACAAAGCAAAATGGGGGAAAGCCCACCATGAGCTAGAAGGAATCATATCATACCCCCGATGAAACATTTCAAATCAAATGCCCAAACACACACACACACACACACCTGCAACCAGCACTATATAAAAAAAAATTTAGCAATCCCACTAGCAAACAAACCTCTGTCTCCGCCCTCCCACATGTTCCACCACATGCAATCCAATTATATTTTCATCACTCTCCAATAATCAATCTAAAGCCCCTTTTGGCACTTCACCCCATATTGATCCTTCACACCCCATTTCCTCTTCTAAGTCACATTATCAAAGCATCCCTCAAACACACACACACAATCCCCAAGAATCATCAATCCCACTTCCCAATCACTAGAAATGGCTAATAATCTCCACTTCCTTGCCATGATCATAAGTGTAGCAAACTTAATCTTCTTGCCGTCAATCTCCACACAATCAATCCCTTCTGATAACTTAGCAACACCTTCTATTTCAGCAGCACCAGCATTGCTCCCCCATCCTCCACAACTCTCTCCATACACTGAGATATCACCAGATATTGCTCCTCTCTTGCCTTCCCCGGGCCGAGGGTCGGCCCGTGCTCCGGCCGGATCATCCGTGCCCACGATCCCCTCGACGCGCAGCCCGAACCCGGATACAATGATCGCCTCCATCGGCCCGGACACCTCGATTGTGCCGTCCGGCCCGGTTCAAGATTCCTCTGCAGTTTCTCAAGTTTTAGTTAAAGGGCTTAGTGTTGATGTGCTTTGTGGCTGCTTCGCTTATTGGTTAGTGGTGTTTCTCATGATATGAGGGCATATTTTTTGATGATCTATATATCTTTTTGCAACCTTTTGAGTTGATTTTGTTTATTCTTGAAGTATTAAACATGTAATAAGATGATATCTATCATATGTTCTTACTTCTGGCTTGGAGCAATGAACTAAGATGAGTTCCTTGGCTGCCATAGCTAGCATCGTTTGCTAAATGCTATGTGTGAATTTTCGGAGAAAAGGAGAAAAAAAATAAGGTTCAAAGGAAAATATCTTCTACATTTTAAATAGTACCACTTTATGTTCAACTTTTTATTTTTTTTGTGTTTGGTTTTGCTTCTAAAATTTATGGTTCGGATCTTCTACTACACAACGGTGTTACATTTCCTCCTCCATTCATTAATACACATCATGTGTATTGGTGGACAATTGAGATAAGAAAAGAGAAAGATTTATGATATGAGAAATTTTTTAAATATAATCTTTTCTTATCTTAACCACTCACTAATACACATGTCGTGTATTGGTGAGTGGAGGAGGACATGTAGTATCGTTGTGTAGCAGAGGATCCGAACGGATCAGTCACCCCTTTAATCTGTACGAAATCATATCACATTATATGTTTTATTTTTCATTTAAATTTATAACTTTACCCACTAGAATTTATAAAAATTCGGTTTTAAGATTTGTGACACTGACTTGAATAAATTTGTGGGTACTCTGAAGAAAACTTTTCTGAAGAAAGTTTTAACTTATTTGTTAAAGTTTTTAAAGCAAAAGCAAGAAAAAGGATCCTATACTTTCCAGTTAAGTGAATTTGTCGCTACTTACTTTGATAATGTATTGTTAAATATAAAGTGGCAGCATATTAAAAAGGCCCACCATAACTGTAGATTTTAAGTATTATGTTATCAGAAAGATGACTGTATATGCACCACAGGGTGTCCCCATGTTTTACTAAATAATAATTCATCACTTTTTACACATTATTGTTTTAGGTCTTGTTTTATTTAATAACAAAATTCACTTTTTACACATTTAATTGCGTGTTTGGGTTGGTTCACCTCACATGTCTTTATTAAAACTTCAAAGTTTAATTTTAAAAATAATGTATAAAATCATAATATATATATATGTGTGTGTGTTTATTAAAATTTTGAAATTTTCCCGCAAAAAATACAAAACATTTTTAATATTTTATGAAAATTTCATCTTATTGCGCAAGCAGTGGTTGAGCCAGGATCCTACAGTCTAAAGGTGCACCTATCAGTTATGGGTCACAAATAGTGCAAATAATTAAACTGAGACAATTAGGGAGCGCACCAAATAGGAAGTATTCTAAAGGACAGTTAGAGCTACCACTCAAATTAAATTATATTTATATCGGATAATTTCAAAATCATATGTGGCTCCGCTATTGGCTGCAAAATTGGACACTTTTTGAACACTTGAAACATAGAAGTTGTAAAATAAATCACTCATTAAAACCTATTATCAAAAGCACAGAATCACTATTTTCTAGCTTTTGCAAACACCCTTTTAAAAGCTATTGTCAATGATTTGAGGCTCATGATGCCTCCTCTTTCTTGCATTTTCCCCAGTAATTCGAGTTGTGAATATAAAATGTTGGAAATGAAAGTCGAAAATTACACAATAAAGGGCCATGATCAAGCTTTTCTTTTACTATATAATATACCAAATCAAAAAACTATATGTCCATTTATTTTTTCCTGCAAATTAACAAAACCAAAATCGAAACTTGTGCTTCTGCAAACAGGCAGTTTCTTTATCCCAAGAATATTTATTCACAACTTTCTATTGATGATGTGACTCAATATAATTAATTAGCCCCTAAATTATAAATATCCAGAATTGATTTCTTATGTTTTTAACTATTATAAAAAAAGTGATATGTTACATTTTGTAGCTTATTCGGTTCGCTACCAAACCCCAAAACTCATACCGAACTTCAAAACCGAAACCAAATAGGATACCGAAAATTTTATAAAATAAATTACCGAATACCAAACGAAAATTCCAATACAATAATTGGTATGGTTTGTAGCGAAATTTCAATTTTGGCACTATCGGTTTGGTAATTGGTTTGGTTTGTATCGAAATTTCAGTTTTGGCACAATCAGTCCGATATTTGGTTTGATTTGTAACGAAACTTCGATTGGTTAGGTTTTTGTAGCAAAATTTCAATTTCAACACAATTCAATCGATTTATCAACTTGTGCACACCCCTAGTTCAGAGGAACTAACGCTAGAGAAGAAGATATCATTCGGGTTTGAAAATAGATTACTTATATAACTTTAGATATAACTCGATTGAATCCCAACACAAAATGAGAAACAAAACAAGCCATAGTTCCTTCAAAGTTCAAGCACAATCAAAAACTGGCAAAGATAGGTAAAGGTTCATCACATAACAAAGTTCCAAGGACCTTTCACAAGACAAGACAAATAGAAGATATGTTGCTACACAACTTTGCTAGCAAACCCTATGGAACTAAAATTTTTGCTCTCTTGAGTTTTTAACATTTGTTCTCCAAGAGCTTCTCGATGAGATCAGCCGCTTCTTGAACGGTGGTGATGCTCTGGGCGCTCTCTTCCTCCACAGAGATTCCAAACTCCTCCTCGAGTCCCATCACAATCTCAACCTACACACGGGAAAATGACAATCAGCCACAGTGCTAAACAATCATCAAGACAATATTTCAAGTTTCAAGTGTAAAAATTTCCACAAAATGAACATATATATCATATACTATTCAATATCCGGCCGTTTTAATCAATATATCGATTTCGGCTAAAGCCCAAATAGACATTTTGTTTTATAATAATGTCTCCCTGCAGAACTTCATGTTTGTAACTAAGAGAGAGAGAGAGAGAGTGAGAGCAGGATATAACTGAGCCAAATTAGTGAAATGTAAAGTCAGAATGAAATTTATCGAACAAGGTGTTTGACTGCAAAAGTGAAATTAAACATGTTCACTACTGACTGATGTAGCCTGAATCAGTGAGTTGTTAACATTTATATCTTATTACCATGCTCCATACTGTAAAAATTAGTTCATCAAGGAATTACAACTAGAAAATGCATAGCATTGTTCAAAACCAGAAAATCATTCCGTGTAAAATATACAAGGCTTAGTGTACTTCACATGTACTAGGTAGATGGATGTATACAATCAAATGTGACAAATAAATAAATATGAGAAACATATCATATCATATTGATCACACTAAACTTGCAGCAAGAAGCAGAAATAAGAATGTAATGTAGGTAAACATAGAGTAATGGCTTAAAAGCCCTATATTTTTCAACTAAAATGGAGAGCATGAATTATGAATATCACACATCAGGTCTTAATAATACCAACACAAAAATTCCACATTCAAGCAAAAGGCACTCGATTTCAACTTGATCATTTTTTTATAACAGCAAAAGCATTACCGTGTCAAGAGAATCAGCACCAAGTGTAGCAAATTTTGACTCTCCATTGACATCACGATCCTCAGGAAGAGCCAGCTGTTTTCTCACAATCTCACAGACCTTGTCAACGGTCTGGGGTTTCGCCTGCTCAAACAAACCATCAAGAATTATAAGTAATATCATTCGATATAGCACAAGCAAACATTTTGCAAAGAAACAGAGTGTGCATAACTGGAGGCTTCACTAGAAGAAGTCAATACTCAATAAGAACAATGCAAAATATACATGAATATATGTGTGTGTGTCTGCATGGAGTTAAAACAATGAGAAGACAATAGATGATGGTTATAATGGAACATACAGCACAGGCAATGCGGAATCGAAGTGCTGGCACCCTACGAGATTGGAAGCCATTTCCACCGAATGAAAGTGAAACCTTCCTCAAATTTGAGACCTATCAAAAAATGCAACAATCCAACATCAGGGGAACCATAATAATCCATGAATAATCAAATTGATGGAAATAAAAATTGCTAGATTGAATTATGTTAGGCAAAAGAATTGTTTTGACAGTTTTTTTGCATTCTGTTACAAAAATATACAACTTGCAAAGTCTAACAAAAGATACAACTACCAACGAACCAAAACTTTTATTACTTCATAATAGAATCAAAACAAAATCACTAGTCAGTGACTGTAAACACATGTTGACACATCCACATATCCAAGTAAATTTTAGAATCATTAAAATATGCATGAAAGAGCCCGAAAAGTAAAATTACACAAAAATGACCTTTGTAGGTGAAAAGATTATTGCCTAATTTATGGGATTTTTGTAGGAATCAATAAGGCAAACTCAAACTTGTGGCCAAAAGCTCAAAATCATAACAAAAAACTCAGCTTTACATTCAGTAATCCGAAGATCAAGAATAACTTGAAGCTAACAGAATGACATGCAAGAAGCCAACTACCTAACTGAAGGAACATAGATTTTTATTCAAAATGTCAATCAATAAAGAAAAATTAGCGATTCATCAATACTGATAATTAAAAAGCTTAATAAGAAACAGCCCATTTGAAAATACAAATTTTGAACAAGAAAGATGAACAACCAGAAACTTGTGAACAGAGATCAGACATCATAAAGCTTTAGAACTCAATTATATGCTTTCAAAAACCTTAAACCCAGACACATATATAAACATATCTATCAGATTCTGAAGCAGAAAATTATAAAAAAATCATCAGGTCTATAGATCACAGATCACAAAGACTCAAACTAAACAAAATGCACATCCACAAAAACCCATCAAAAAAAACTCAGAAAAGAAACATCAAATTCCCACCAAAGAATTAGCGGAGAAAACACAAAAAAAAAGAGAGAGATCGCGAAGAATGTAACCTGGTTTTGCTTGAAGGAGCAAGAAACGGAGGAGAATGAAACAGAATTAGCAGTAAAAGAAGCCATTTTCGATGGGATCAAAGAGAATGGATCTGAGAATTAGAGAAGAAAAAAAGGGCAAAGAGAGGGTGGCGGAGAGCACGAAGAGTGTGAATGTGTTCGTACAGTAAATAGTAGACGACGTTAGATACGCGAGAGAGAGGGAAAGAGAGAGTAGTGGGGTTATATAGATGGGTTTATGCCTATTTCTAAATTCTTTGCTTGTATCGAAATAGGAGTGTTTGGACGGGGATTTAGATGAGATCCAAATTAGGGTTTGTTTGGTGGGATCTATGGGCTTAACCTAAAATTGGCCACATATCATTTATATTCAAAATTGATGACCCCTCCATCAAAACCAGAAATTGTTTACAAGCACCAAAACATGTCAGCCTAATGTTAAACCCACTATTGATATGTTTTAATCTATACTCTCGAATGTTCGGCACCGATTTTATAAAAGCACTTTTTGGGGAGCATACGAAAGTACATTCGATTCGATGTATATAAATAAAAAATAAGATACAACTTAATTATATTTAATTATTGTGATAGTATAAAAGGATAAATATATACTAGCAATTTTGATATACTCAATATATGTGTAAAATATAAAAATATATGATTTAATTACATTTTTAAATTTGATTAGTATAAAATTATAGATATTTATGATTATTTTTCTACAAATTTCATTTTTAACTATTTGTAATATATTTATTAATTAAATTAATGATAAAAAAGAAATAAAATAATTTAACATAAGATCAAAGTAAAAACAAAGGGCAAATTAAGTTAAGTTTGGGGCGTTTTGTACTTTGATACCCAATTTTTGTAAATTTGCGATTTGGTACCTACTCTTTATTATTTGTACACCGATGGTATTTTTCAATATTTTGATAGAATGTTTGTAGAATATTCAGGCATATTCTAGGCATATTGAGGAATATTCCACCAAAATAATATAAAAAATACCATCGGTACACAAATGATAAAGATTAGGTATCAAAATACATATTTACAAATATTGGTGACCAAAGTACACAATACCCCAAAGGTTGAGGTGCTTAACGTAATTCACTCAAAAACAATATAAAGAAACAATAAAAGATATTAAAGAGTGAAATAAAAAATGATAAATAGGAGAGAGAATAAAATACTACGAGAGATAAGAAATGAGGAGAGAGAATAGTGTAGATATATTCAAATTTTTTATATAAATAAACACACACACACACACACATATATATAAGGGTGGCAATTTTTAACACAACACGACAACCCAATACGAACCTAACACGAAACTAGCGGGTTATGATTAAGAGTTTATGGATTGGATTGAAAATGGGTTGAACCTAAAAGCAACTCGAAAAGGATAGGTTGGGTTGGATTGACTCGTGGATTACCCAGACAACCCGATTCCTTTTATGGGTTAACTGACAACCCAACCCAACCCAAATCATTTTTTTTGGTTTTTTTTTTAATCTTTTTTCCTCCTTTCCGTCTTATTTATAGAAAAATATATTAAGTATAAATTATAAACCATAACATTTTGAAGGGTTATAATTAATCACTAATAATATAATATAGGAAAAATTTATGAAAAAGAGAATAGAATTTTTTTTTAATTATTAAACATACAAAAATTTTTAGATACTTAAAGATTAAAGATAAGAGATTGTTAAATCTTTTAAATAAGTGAAAAGTCAACTTGAATGAAAAAATTATATTTATGAAAAAGAGAATAGGGATTTTTTTTTAATTATTAAATATACAAAAACTTTTAGATACTTAAAGATTAAAAATAAGAGACTGTTAAATCTTTTAAATAAGTGAAAAGTCAACTTGAATGAAAAACTATATTTATGTGAGTTATCATCTTCTTCTTCTCCCCAAAAAAGTATATCTTGATTATCTTCTTTCTTTAACCGTTTGTTTGAATTCATTGAAGTTTTATATTGATTTATTTTAATATTGAATGAAATTTTTTTATCAAATATTTTTATCGTATATTCTTATAAATAAAATTTAAATAAACTAGAGTAAAAAATGAACTCAATAATTTCTAATGTAAATTCCAAACGTGTATCTTGTACGCAACCAACTATCACTATAAGAATTAAGAATGCATACATTTAGTAACAAACCTATTATAAATTTAGTTTTATATGCGGGATTTCATCTATAACAAATTTGAAATTTGTTAGTAAATGCTTTGTTACTAATTGTTTATTTAGTTTTATGTACATTAAATTCTATTATTAATCATCACATGATGTGATCATACTCTAAAATTGTGACAAAATGTTAAAATCTTTGTATCACAAATTTAGCGATGCAATTTGATTTTCTATGTTCTATGATTACTATTACTACTAAGAATTCATTCTTTAAATTTGGAGATTAGATTTTTGTTGCTTTCTTTTAAGTACTCTGGGTTTCTTTTATAAGTTTCGGAGATTGGATTTTGATAGGGACATTAGAGAAATTTTTTTTCTTCTGAGATATACAAACCATTTTATTGAATTGTTTTCTATGCAACATCTTGTTACTTTCTCCTCGTTATTTACTAAGTGGAGATTGCAGTATTTCAGTACTAAATTCTAGTAAGAAAAGATTTTGCAAAATGAAGAATGAAAAATAAGTTTAAGTAATCAAGATGGGTTGGGTCATAGGTAGTCAGGTTAATAGGCTGACCTAATTTAAAACGGGTCAATCCGGATTGACACGAACCCAACCAAATTGGATTAGAGTTGAGGTCTCATGAGTTTGACAGGTCATGGGTTGGGTTAGGGTTGCAAGATTTTTTTATTATACTCTTACCTCAATCCAACACGAACACATTTGACCTACCCGAATTGCCACCCCTACACATATATTATGATAAGTGAAAAAAATAATTTGAAGTAATATAAAATTATATGATTAATATCATACATGAGAAAGAAAAAGTAAAAATAATAAATAAATATTGAGGGGGATGAGAGATAAAAGAGAAATACACACTTACAAGTTTGTGCAAGTAGTATAGCTCGATGGTGGGTGTTTGAACCCGGCACCATTGAGGTCTTGTGTTCAATTCTTGTCCTATTTCCCTTCTCTTTGGATTAATTTATGTATGGCGTTTTGATTTACATTTATAAGGTGTTTTGAATTAATTGTATATAAAAAAACAAAAATAGTTATTCATGTATTGTATCGCCTATTATGCTTCACGAAATGATAGCATTTTCTAGTAGTTGAGCAACTCAAGTTCTAGTTTTAAAAAAAATTAATCTCAAGAGCTTACTTATAAAGGGCCAAAATTTGGCACGTTTGGTTGAATTGCAAAGAATAATTTTCACAATATGAAGAACTATAATTTATAGTATAGAGAAAGAGTTAATCTAACACATTAGTTTGTCAACAACAATAAATCTCCTGTAATCTATTATTTAAAAAAAGAAAGAAAAATAATAAGTTGGATACATATTACAATTTTTATAAGTAAAACTCGCCATAAACACATTAATTTACTAATTTTTATATACTTGTTAAAAAATGTATTATTTAATTATTTACTCACTTTTTAATTAACCGTTTAGTTCAACACCCAACACCGCTATTGGAGGCGACTAAATATGGGGCGAGCGTTATGGGACCAGTATAGGCGACTGTTCTTTTAACAATTATTTTTTTATATATATAAGGGAAAATTACATCCACCTCCCCTGAGGTTTGGCGAAATTATATTTTAACCCACGGTTTTTTGTAAATTACAAAAACCCCCCCGAGGTTTATTCCGTCTAACAATTTACCCCAGCCGTTTATGACCGTTAGGGTTCCGTTAGTTTTTGTACGTAAAGTTCCGATAGTACCCTTGACGGGTTTTTTTGTCATATATATAAAATATTTGGGGTTGTATGTTATGTATTACATCTTTGTGGGGTTAAAAGTAATAATATTGAAAAAATTGCTCCGTTTTCCGACAAGTTTTTCGGTGAACTTGAAGCGGGTCTTCAACTTTTTGACGTGGAAAACACATTGGTGAGGTTAATTTGGGGCTAGAGTAGGTTTTATACATTTTTCGTTTATCACTTGTAATTATTACATATCACATGGGGTTATTGTAATATACACAAAAAAATGTGGGTTAAATTGTAATTTCTCCAAACCTCAAGGGAGGTAGATGTAATTTGCCCTATTTAATATCAGCAAAAAATAAAGGGCAAAACGGACTTTTTACACTTTCCATCCATTACTTGTAATTATTACAAACCTCAGGGGGGTTTTTGTAATTTACAAAAAACTGTGGGTTAAAATGTAATTTCGTCAAACCTCAGGGGAGGTGGATGTAATTCTCCCTATATATAATACTCGAACACAACACATGGCTTAAATGATTCAAATTTCTGACCACTTAATTTAACCCTTTTATAAGTAATTAGATAGTTAAGAAACAGAATAAAAATGAACCACAAACTCCATTTATTTCCGTGGAATTTGGTGTATAATTATACATTAAAAGAATATGAGATCGACACACATTACATTATATGTATAAATACTAAAAACTAGAACACGACACATCATCAAACGTAATATGGAATCATATACAAACACATGTCATATGTGACGTGTGTGATTATATTATGATGGATAATATAAAGTTGTTTATTCGATGTGCAGTTTAATTACATTTACAAATGTTTTATTATGTGAATAAAATGTTAATCTATAACAATTACAACTAAGTTGTCATTGTTCCCACATGTTTTATTTGACTCACTCTTTTGTCGTATAAGAAAATTTAAGTAATTAGTTTATATAGTCGTTATAACCTACCCAATTAAATATTAGGTTGGTTATTTTAGTTTCAATCATTTATTTAAATTAGTTGGATTACTAAAAACTGTTGGAAAATTTTATTGAAACATGGATTTGCACAAAATAATCTACAAATACAAATACAAAATATAATTTCCATGAATCGAGTGACACAAAATTACATGTAAATGATTAGATAATGATTTAAATGTATATTACTAATATTGATCTATTGAAATGTGGAAGAACACACAACTTTGGGTTATTTGATCTTCTAAGTCAAGAAGCATCAGCACTTGAATTCTCTCTTAGATATGGACCATAACTCTAATATACTTTATGTTGAACACTCTAATTTATGGACTCAACAAATATAATTAAAGTATGATTAGACTTCTGTATATACATATAAAAAGACCTAATACTCAATATGATACTTTTACAAACCCATTTAATTGATTTTCTATATGATGATACAATTGGGTTCTTTTAATGTTACAGCATACTTTGTACGACTAAAAGATATAACAATTTTAATTACTATATATCACCTCTTTTACTGCATTTTTTTATTCAATACTTGTGTAATTTCATGCCTGCCATGACCAAACACCTTGCCTTTATCATTGAAAAAATATTTAATTAGTTTAAATATAACAATATGTCAAATCATATTTCAATTTGGATGGATTTAAAAATAAGTAGTCGAATCTTACTTTTTATAGTATAATTTAAAAAAAAATTCAAATTTATATTTAGATGTAATAATTAAAAATACTTTTAAAAGTTCTTTTCTAGTTTTCTTTAAAACTACTATGAATAGCTTCAGAAAAAAGTCGCTTTGAGCTTTTCTTTTTCTCCTTTTTTTAAAAAGTCCTACCAAATATATATATATATATATATATATATATATATATATACTTGAGTGCTTTTTTTTTTAAATAATAATTACTTTTCTTTAACAAAAAAAAAATCCCACATCTCCAGGACCGAATTTGAGCCTTAGGTCTGGACATTTAGAGACATAGGCCTGTTTTTGAACCCCTAACATTTAGGTCCTAAGCCTTTCATTATTGTTAAACAACTCTAGCCCACTTCATTTGGTACAAGTAATTAATACTTCAATGAAAGTATAAAAACCAAATTTGATGGCTAATCGCCTAATTAGCACCACTTGCCCTTGGTAATACGCAGATAATCAAGAATAAATTAGGCAATCTATCTCAACTATAAGTTGCCCTCTATTATATAGAGATGTTGCTAAGTTTTTGTCGAGGGAATTTATTGACAAAAATTGATTATATTTCAGCATTTTCTTAGTTAATGATAAATATATATCACATGGACTTTTTTCTTTTAATATACTAATATTTATAATTCAATTGATCGCATAAATATTACAAACTAAGTATAAATTATAGGACGAATTACAGCTACATCCCATAAAATTTGGCGAAATTATAATTTAACCCACATTTTTATATAAGCTACAATAACCCCTTAGGCCACGTTTACTTTTCTAGATAACGTTTGTTTATATAAGTTATCTGTTGTTATCTAATGTTTACATTGTTTGGTGGCGGGCCCGCATTAAACCGCCTTACGCGCGGCAACGCATGTTTACGGATGGCAAAATAGACCAGCCAAAGTGAAGAGTTTAAATTAACCCACACTTTGTCATAATGTCTGAAATAACTGCTTAGGCCAAAAGTTGATTATAATTACTTCTTTTGCCATTGAAAACCTCCATCACGTGGTCAAGGTTAGATCTATCATCTATTTCTCCCTCTTGTTCTTCTTTCTTGTTTTTTGCCCAAATTTTTGTAAGAAGAAACTGGTTTGGGCTGATAATCTCTTCGCCGTCCGCTTGCGGCGGCTAATGAGGAGAACTACCCTGAACATGACTAGCAAAACGACGCCGGCGAAGCGCTTTGTTAGTAGGCTAGGCCATGGTCCGAATGTCGGAGGTCCCGTCCAGTCGAGTCGCCGACGATGATTGCGACGGTGATGAAAGCAGCGACGCCGTGGCAGAATATATTCCGCTGCACTTTTTGGGGAGAGTTTCTGTAAACTTCAGCTGATCTCTCGCTCTCTGGATTTTGTCTGTGTGTGTGTGAGCGAG
Organism: Petrea volubilis; assembly: GCA_026212405.1. Lineage (NCBI taxonomy): Eukaryota > Viridiplantae > Streptophyta > Magnoliopsida > Lamiales > Verbenaceae > Petrea > Petrea volubilis. The sequence goes on along the minus strand of CM047879.1, from coordinate 16,646,344 downwards.
TGAAATTAGTGTGTGGGGCTGTGTAATTTGTTATTGGATTATATGTATATATTTTTTCTTAGCTTCCTGGACATAAGGCTAATGATTGAACTTAAGCTGCTGGTGAAAACTCTCAATTCAAAAGCCATTTTAATTTCGATTTTTTTTTCTGGTATTGATTCAAGAGTGGACTACAATAATCATGAAAGAGAATAATTTTCTACCAATCTGGAACCAAAGAGCAAAACAATTTCACAGTTTCGCACTTTCTGGGTGGGAGCGGGACTTTTGGAGCAGAAGGGGAGGTGGAAGGACATTGAAGGAAAAACACACACAAACTAGTTTGGCTAGAATCTGTTAAGTAAACAAACTGGGAAAACTTGGACCCACGTACTTTCAATGTAAACAAAAAAGTAGGTTACTTAAAACCAACACAAACTGTCCTCTAGGCCCGACAAGCATAAAGGGCCGTTAAAATGAAAAGTTGAAGTAAACGAGCCCTTAAGTGATGGCGTAACTACAAAAATATAATGAAATGGTGTAAATAATAATATTACCCTATATTTAATTATCTATACTATATAAAAAAAGAAAGAGTATTTACAGAATCAAATGTTGATTCTCACACTGCTACACCAAATTTTCGTAATACCGTTATTATATTTCAAGTGTTTTGTTGAGCAAATGAAAAAAAAAAGAAGGTCAATGGTTCTTTGTGTATACCTCCTCATACGACATCTCTACATAAAGAAACATCTCCACCATGGCTGGAAAGGTTGTAGAGAGGACTCGAGAAGTGTAACAGATGAGGAGAAACAAGATTGAAATCGTGTACCAAGGCATGGGAAATTAATATTATTATTTCTATATTTTTATAAAATTTTATTTTGATAAATATAATTTTACTTTTTGTATAACATAAATAAGTGCACCAAAAAAAATCCATTTAATAATAGAATAAATTAAACTTCGATATTAATTTTGGTATAATTAAGGCATGAAATTTTTTAAAACTTTTATGTATAAATAAGTGAATAATTTTAATTATCTAAGATAAAAATAAACAATAAATATTGTGAAGAAAAAAAAAATCATTTTTTTATTTGAATTAGAGTTTCATCCATTTATTTTAAATATTTGATAATGTTGATTTTTTTTTGGATAACCATAAATTACAAAATACGTACCTAAATATATACAAAAAATATTTTAATATCGTCCGTGGTAAAATAAATTTAAATGAAATTATCCATACATGAGCTTACTTTTATATTTTCAAAGTTTCTAAATAATATATATATATATATATATATTAGAAAATGGTATTTTTCTCTTGCTGCACTATCTCATTCCTTTTATTACGTTTCAAAGTAAACTACTTTGGCTTGCCATTCAGTTGTGTTACTGCTAGCTACCATTGCATCTCAAACAATATGATGATACCATCATTTGTCCTAGTAGGAGTCAAGGGATTTGATCACATTATAAATAAAGTTTCATTTTCCCACCACATGAAGTGCCTTTTAATTAAATGACAAAACCCAACACTATGCCCAAAAAAAAAAGGAAGAAGAAAAGAGATTTCCTACAAATATTAACTTCAAAATTCCTACTTTCCTATGACATGTGAGATAAAATTTCCCCCAAAAATATTTTTAACTTATTAAAATATTTTCCTACGAATTTGGGGGGAGGGGACGGGGGATATCCCTCGGAAATTTGATGGCTGCTAGACTAAGGGATTTGTTAGGAAAATCTTTTACGAGTGGATTTCCTGCAGAACTCGTAAAAGTTTAATTTAGTTGCCAATTCCTCGCTAATCTATAGGTAAATTTGATGCAAATACTGGCACTCTTTTTTTTTCCCCTACGATAGGTGAGAGAGAATTTCCCCCATAAATATTTTGAATTAATTAAAATATCTTTCTAGGGATTTGGAGTTGGAGAGGGGGATATCTATCAAAAATTTGATGATTGCTACACTAAGAGATTTGTTTGGGAAATCTTTTCCCTCGGAAATTTGATTACTGCTAGATCAAGGGATTTGTGAGGATAATCTTTTATCGGTTAACCATTGGATTTTTTTTACTAATCACCAACAATTTGAGGAGATGAAATGCATAAATAGTTGAAAAAATATGTAATCAATCAATTCTGAAAGTTCAAGTTGAGTGAAAAACTTCATAGGTTTTTTGCTCCAAACTTTTCTTTATCAGCTATTTTTCTTTTTATAATTTTAATTTTATGTAAAGGAGATTATAACTACAACATTTTGAAAATAATTTTACATGTGCAAAGCACGTGCACTTTTCTAGTATATTTAAAATTTTAAATAATTGAATTTCTTACTCAAATATTATATATGTTTTCTATGTTAATGGAACAAAGTACTTTCTCATTGTGTACTAATGAATTTATGCACATAAATTATATATAAATAATTAGTAAAATGGTGTATATACTTATTATTAAGAATATATGCACATCATTGTTTGTTAAGATGATAAACTACAAATGAATACAATGATATTATGTGATGATAGATGACCGATGAGTGACAATAATTGAGGAAAATTAATAATAATTCTAATCACTTAAGCCTAGCCTACGAGGGACCTCAATTTTGGGCAACCATTCGGCAATTAAAAGAAATACGTTAGGATTGTATCTGGTGGCCTTAGCAATGTTGAGAACTTGCAAATGGGAAAACTGAATGTTCATTCTATTAGTTACAGCCCCCTGGCCGCGGTTTGCAAACTCATACATTTTGCATGCCTTGTGGTTGTTGGAACCATCCCACGGCTTCCAACCTTTAGGCCGGCTGAATTTGCCTAACTTGTTTTGCATCACCACCGTTAGAGTTTCCGGTGCCCAAGGGCAGCCCAAGAATGTTTGCATCACGAACCTTGTAGGAAATAGAAACTTGTCGGCAACAATTGTGTAGTTTTGTATCACCAGCCCGTTGCTACATCAAGTGGTTTCACTCGTGTCTGCAAATACTATGTTAAATTAGTTCGACAACAGTCTTGTCACCACAATTTCGTTGTCTTGGATCACCACATTGCCCTTGCCGAAAATGAAGTCTATGGTCCTGTAAGTGTGGCCGCTGAAATAGAATTGCAACTAAAGTTGGTAGCATAATGTGTCTTGGTGGCCCTCGAAACTGCAGTTGAACAACACAACCATGTCGCCCCAGCATAGGAACGCCACAGCTTGGTACCCCTCTAGATCTGCCTCATTACGGAACATGATTTCCTGAGCGATGAATCTGTCTGCCTTGTTACTTGCATAGCAAATAATAAATCTCTATACTACTTATAACATGATGAATACTATGGTTATTTTAAGTTTCTTTAATTTTTTTTGAGGACTAATACATCCTCTCTTAATTATACTCAAAATGTAAATAATGGGGTTAAATAATAAAAACACAACCTTATTGTTTTCTGCTTGATGTAGAAAAACTTATTAATCAAAACAACATTTTGAAAATAATTATACACGTGCAAAACACGTGCACTTTTCTAGTTTATTTAAAAGTTTAAATAATTGAATTACTTACTCAAATATTATAGATGTTTTTATATATTATGTTAACCTTAAGAAAACATAGTTTCTCATTGTACTAATGAATTTATGCGTAGAAACTATATATATAAATAATTAGTAAAATGGTGTATATATTAATTATTAAGAATATATGCACATCATTATTTGCTATGACGATAAAATACAAATTAATACAATGATATTATGTGATGACAGACGACCAACGAGAGACAAGAATTGAGGAAAATTAATAATAATTTTGATCACTTAAACCTAGCTTATGAGGGACCCCAATTTTGAGCAACCATTCGGCTCTTAAAAGAAATACGTTAGGATTGTATCTGGTAGCCTTAGCAGCATTGAGAACTTTAAAAAAGGAGAACTATATGTGACTTCTATTAGTTACGGCTCTCGAGCGGCGGTTTACAAACTCATACATCTCGCACGTCTTGTGGTTGTCGGAACCATCCCACAACTTCCAACCCTTACGTCGGGTGAAATCACCCAACTTGTTTTGCATCACCACAGTTAGGGCTTTCGGTATCCAAGGGCGCCCCAAGAATGTTTGCGTCACGAACTTTGTAGGAAACAAAAACTTGTTGGGGACAATTGTGCAATTTTGTATCACTAGCCAGTTGCTACATCAAGTGATTTGGCTCCCGTCTACAGATACCATGTTAAATTAGTTCGGCAGCGGTCTACTCACCACAATTTCGTTGTCTTGGATCACCATATTACCCTTGCCAAAAATGAAGTCAATCGTCCTATAAATGTGGCAGCTGCGGTAAAATTACAACTAAAGTTGGTAGTACAACGTGTCTTGGTAGCCCTTGAAACTACAGTTGAGCAACGCAACCATATCACCCCAGTACAAGAACGCAACAACTTGGTACCCCTCCAGGCCCCCTCATTATGGAATGTGATTCTCCGAGTGATGAATCCGTCTGCCTTGTTACTTGCATAGCAAATAATAAATATCTATACTAGTAATACTACTTATAAAATGATAAATAATATGGTTGTTTTAAGTTTTTTTTTTAAATTATTATATCCTCTATTAATTATATTCTAAATGTAAATGATTGGGTTAAATAGTAAAACACAATCTTATTGTTTTCTTTCTGATGGAGAAAAACTTATGAATTAAGACAACATTTTGAAAATAATTTGACACGTGCAAAACACGTGCACTTTTCTAGTATCTTTAATAGTGTAAATAATTGAATTACTTACTCAAATATTATATATGTTTTTATATATTACATTAACCTTAAGGAAACATATTTCCTCATCGTGCACTAGTGAATTTATGGACAGAAATTGTATATAAATAATTTGCAAAATGGTGTATACGTTAATTATTAAGAATATACGCACATCATTGTTTGTTATGATGATAAAGTACAAATTAATACAATGATATTATGTGATGACAGACGACCAAAGAGTAACCAGAATTGAGGAAAATTAATAATAATAATAATAATAATAACAACAACAAAATAATAATACTCGCTTAAACCTAGCCTATAAGGGACCTTAGTTTTGAGCAACCATTCGGCTCTTGAAAGAAATACGTCGAGATTGTATCTGGTGGCCTTGGAGGCATTGAAAATTTTAAAACGGGAGAACTGTATGTTACTTCTGTTAGTTACAGGTCCTGGGGCGTGGTTTGCAAATTCATACATCTCGCACATTTTGTGATTGTTGGAACCATTTCACAGCTTCCAACCTCTAAGGCCGGGTGATATCGCCCAACTTGCATTGCATCATCACCGTCAGAGCTTCTGGTGTCCAAGGGCCCCCTATGAATGTTTGCGTTACGAACCTTGTAGGTAACAAAAACATGTCGGGGACAATTGTGCAATTTTGTATCACCAACCTATTGTTGCATTGAGTGATTTCGCTCTCGTCTGCAGATATCGTGTTAAATTGGTCCTGTAGCAGTCTCTTCAACGCAATTTTGTTTTCCTGGATCACCATATTGCCCTTGCCAAAAATGAAGTCGAAGGTCCTGTAAATGTGGCAGTTGCAATAGAATTGCAACTAAAGTTGGTCATACAATGTGTATTGGTAGCCCTCGAAACTACAATGGAAAATTGCTGCCATGTCGCCCTAGCACAAAAACGCCATAACTTGGTACTCCTCCCAAGCCCACCTCATTGCAGAATGTGATTCCCCAAGCGATGAATCCGTATGTCGTGTTACTTGCATAGCAAATAATAAATATCTATACTACTTATAAAATGATGAATAATATAGTTATTTTAAATTTCTTTTATTTCACTACAAAAAAATTTTGGTGACAAATGTATATTTTGTCACTAGAATTAGGTTTTTGGTGACAAGAGATGATCTTCATTATCAAACTACTACTTTTTAGTGATGATAAAGACAATTCGCTATGAAAGGCAATAGTTTGTTATCGAAAACTCAAAATTTAGTGACAACAAGGGATATTTGTTATGGAAAACAACGTATTGTTACCAAAAAATTATTTTTTAGTAACAAATGGAAATATTCATGATGGACAATATTGTGTTGTCACTAAAATAACTTTTATTTGTGATAACTTTGAAATTTGTTATGAAACTTTAGACATGATTTATAATATATATACTCTTTTATAGAGCATTAAGATTTTTTAATAACCGTATTGTGTCTTTGATGTTAATGGATTATTGGAACCTATTTGGATGGGCTCTTTTTTTAAAAACAAGCACTTATTTTTTTTGAAAAAAAAAGACATTTCAAAGAAAAAAATTGTGTTTGGATGGGCATTACAATTGTGTTTGTGATTTTGACTTTTAGCCATGTATTTTTATAATGGCTAAAAAATATCAAAAATTAATAAATTAAAAATATAAAAATTAGTAAGATTAATAAAATTTGTTCACATAATTTAATATATATATATATATATAGAGTCACGCATAATCTTAGTTAGTTAAATACCGGATAGGTAAAATATTCGACATTCAATATGTACGTACATATTACAAACATTTTTCAAAAGTTATAGTGAAAAAATTGGCTAAATATTATGCAAACAACTATTATACAATTTATTAAAAGTACAAGCATAACACGGATGTGAAAAAATATTTGAGAGCAAAAATACGACTTATTTTGATATTACATTCACATAAATTATGTTTTTTTTATGTAATTTATATAATGAAAAAAGATAATTTAAAACTAATCATATTTAATTTATAGTCATTGTATAAATAATATATAACTATTTAATTTATAATAAATCTTGATATATTATACCAATAAATATTTTTATATATTATAAATTTTGAAACAAATTTAATAAATTTTCGTAAAATGAAAGTATTGTCTCGTCAAGTATTATATGGAATATGGTATATTGAACATTGTTACATTAAAAGCGCGAGAATTTATTCATTAAGTTCAGAATATATATTAAAAACAAAGTAGTTTTTAATTATTCATACGTCAGGGTACTATATACGTATAGTACGTGTTTTGACTAACAAGGCTCTTATAATTATGTAAGTGTATTTATTTAATACATAAATTAATTAATTAATAAAATTAAAATTAATAAATGAAGGTAGAAAACAAATAAGGATAATAAAGCACCTATACTATCAATAAAATAGTAATTGGCATAGCGGCAACACTATTCCAATTTATACTAGAGGTTGGGCGTACGAATTTGTCAAAGAGCGGTGCGTGGCTCTCATGTTGTTGAATTGAATTTTAAAATATAGTGATGAATGTATTGTGACGAAATTACTTGTCACAAAAAAAACCTTTTCTGTGAGGAAAAAGTAATTCATTACAAATATTTTTGTAACGAAAACTAAAAACTCGTTACCAAAAATTTTTGCGTCGGACTTTATGGGACGAATTTTGGTTACCAAAAATTTTAGCGTCAGACATATTTTAGTTACCAAAAGTTATAGTAATAGAAAATAAACTTCTAGAAATGAAATCTATCATTATAAAAGGTTTTTTTTTGTAGTGTTTTGTGGAAGACTAATATATCCTCTCTTAGTTGTATTCTAAATGTAAATAATGGGGTTAAATAGTAAAAACACAACCTTATTGTTTTCTTTTTGATGGAGAAAAACCTATTAATTAAGAAGACTTTTTGAAAATAATTTTACATGTGCAAAACACATGCACTTTTCTAGTGTATTTAAAAGTTTAAATAATTGAACTACTTACTCAAATATTATATATGTTTTTATATATTGCGTTAACCTTAATGAAACAAAGTTTCTCATTGTTTACTAATGAATTTATGCATAGAAATTATATATAAATAATTAGCAAAATGGTGTATAGGTTAATTATTAAAAATATATGCACTTTATTTTTTGTTATGATTACAAATGAATACAATGATATTATGTGATGACAGACAACCGATGAGTGATAACAATTGAGGAAAATTAATAATAATTCTAATAACTTAAGCCTAGCATATGAGTGACTCCTGTTTTGAGCAACCATTCTGCTCTTGAAAGAAATACGTCGGGATTGTATCGGTAGCCTTGCCAGTGTTGAAAACTTAAAAAATGGAGAACAATATGTTACTTCTATTAGCTACAGCTCCTAGGACGCAGTTTGTAAACTCATACATCTCCCATGTTTTGTGGTTGTTGGAACTATCCTACAGCTTTCAACCTTTAAGGCCTGGTGAAATTGCCCAACTTGCTTTGCATCACCATCGTCAAAGCTTTTGGTGTCCAATGGCGCCTAAAAACGAAACTTGTTGGGGACAATTGTGCAGTTTTGTATCACTAGCCCATTGCTACATCAAGTTATTACACTCCCATCTGCAGATACTATGTTAAATTGGATTGGCAATAGTCTCCCCACCACAATTTCATTGTCCTGATCACCACATTTGCCTTTGTCGAAAATAAAGTTGTTGGTCTTGTAAATGTCGTAGTTGCGGTAGAATTGCATCTCAAGTTGGTAGTATAACTTGTCTTGGTGGCCCTTGAAACTGCAGTTGAACAGCGCAACCATCTCGCCCCTAGCACAGAAGCTCCCAAACTTGATACCCTTCTAGGCTCGACTTACTGCGGAAAGTGATTCCCCAAATGATGAATCCATCTGTCTTTTCACCTGCAATACAAATAATAAATATCTATATTACTTATAAAATGATGAATAATTTGGTTATTTTTAAGTTTTCTTTTTTTTTTGAAGACTAATATAATCTCTCTTAATTATATTCTAAATGTAAATAATATGGTTAAATAGTAAAAACACAGCCTTATTGTTTTCTTTTTGGTGGATAAAAACTTATTAATTAAGACAATAGTTTGAAAATAATCTTACATGTGCCAAGCACATGCACTTTTCTAGTACTTGAAAAAAAAAATAGAAAATGATTAAAACCCAAATTGCCCTTCACTTCAAAAAACGAGCACTCTCTCTCTATAAATTCTCTCTCTACATTCTCTCTTGTTTTTTGAACTGACTAATCACTTCAACGCACAAACCCCACCTACCACTCATTGGTTGCCTCCTTCTAGGGTAGCAATGACATCAACACACATTCCATGGGCCCACAGGCGACTCCACAATCATGTAAGAAGGTTTATACGACCCCCTTGAAATTTTTTTTCCTACTATTATATATATATATATATTACTAAACTAATTATTTGTGCACACTCAGTGCATGTACAATGATACTATGTGATGATAGACGACCAATGAGTGATAAGAATTGAGTAATAATAATTCTGATAACTTAAGCTTTGTCTATGAGGGACCCTAGTTTTGAGCAAACCATTCGACTTTTGAAAGAAATACGTTGGGATTGTATCTGGTGGCCTTGGCAGCGTTGAGAACTTTACAATGGTAGAACTATATGTTCCTTCTATTAGTTAAAATTGTTAGGTTGTTGTTTACAAACTCATACACCTTGCACGTCTTATGGTTGTTGGAACCATCTCACAACTTCCAATCCATAGGCTAGGTGAAATCGCCCACCTTGCTTTGCATCACCAACGTTAAAGCTTCCGGTGTCCAAGGGCACTCCAGGAATGTTTGCGTCACAAACCTTGTAGGAAAGAAAAACTTGTCGGGGATAATTGTGTAGTTTTGTATTACCAACGCCATTATTGTATTAAGTGATTTTGCTCCAGTTTGCGGATACCATGTTAAATTGGTTCAACAATAGTCTCCTAACAACAATTTCGTTGCCCCCGATCACCACATTGTCCTTGTCGAAAAAGAAGTCGATGGTCCTGTAAATGTGGCAGTTGTAGTAGAATTGTAGCTAAAGTTGGTAGTACAACATGTGTTGGTAGCACTCGAAGCTGCAGTTGAACAAGGCAACCATGTCGCTCAGGCACAAAAATGCCACAGCTTGGTACCCCTCCAGGCCCACTTTATTGCTAAATGTGATTCCCTAAACGATAAATCTGTCTACCCTCTTACCCTCATACCAAATAATAAATATCTATACTACGTATAAATTGATGAATAATATGGTTATTTTAAGCTTCTTTTATTTTATTATTTTTTTGAAGACTAATATATCATCTCTTAATTATATTCCAATGTAAATAATGGGGTTAAATAGTGAAAAACAGAACCTTATTGTTTTCTTTTTGATGGAGAAAAACTTATTAATTAAGACAACATTTCAAAAATAATTTTATACGTGCAAAGCACGTGCCCTTTTCTAGTATATTTAAAAGTTTAAATAATTGAATTACTTACTCAAATACTATATATGTTTTTATATATTACGTTAACCTTAATGAAACAAAGTTTCTCATTGTGTACTAATGAATTTATGTACAGAAATTATATATAACTAATTCGTTAAATGGTATATATATTATTTAGTAAGAATATATGCACACCATTGTTTGTTATGATGATAACGCACAAATGAGTAGAATGATATTATGTGATTATAGTGACAAGAATTGAGGAAAATTAATAATAATTCTAATCACTTAATCCTAGCCTATGAGGAACCCCAGTTTTAAGCAACCATTCGGCTTTTGAAAGAAATACATTGGGATTGTATCTAGTGGCCTTGCGTGTTGCAGCGTTGAGAACTTTAAAACGGGAGAAGTGTATGTTCCTTCAATTAGTTATAGCTCCTACGCCGCGGTTTGCAAACTCTTACATCTTGCATGTCTTGTGGTTGTTGGAACCATCCTGCAACTTCCAACCCATAGGCCAAGTGAAATCGCCCAACTTGCTTTACATCACCATCCTCAGAGCTTCCAGCGTCCAAGGGCACCCCATAAATATTTGAGTCACGAACCTCGTAAGAAATAGAAACTTATCGCGGACAATAGTACAGTTTTGTACCACCAACCTGTTGTTGCATCGAGTGATTTCATTCCCATATGCGGATACCATGTTAAATTGGTTCGACAACGGTTTCCTAACTACAATTTTGTTGTCTTGGATCACCACATTGCTCTTGCCAAAAATGAAGTCAATGGTCATGTAATGTGGCAGCTGCAGTAGAATTACAGCTAAAGTTGGTAGTACAACGTGTCTTGGTAGCCCTTGAAGCTACAGTTGAACAACGTAACCATGTCACTCGAGCACAGAAATGCCACAACTAGGTACCCCTCCAGGCCCGCCTCATTGTGAAACATGATTTCCCGAACGATGAATCTGTCTACCTTGTTACCTTCATAGCAAATAATAAATATCTATACTACTTATAAAATGATGAATAATAGGGTTATATTTAGCTTCTTTTATTTATTTATTTTTTTTGAAGATTAATACATCCTCTCTTAATTATATTCTAAATGTAAATAATGAGGTTAAATAGTGAAAAACACAACCTTATTGTTTTCTTTTTGATGGAGAAAAACTTATTAATTAAAACAACGTTTTGAAAATAATTTTACACGTGCAAAGCATGTGCACTTTTCAAATATATTTAAATGTTTAAATAATTGAACTATTTACTCAAATATTATATATGTTTTTATACAGTATGTTAACCTTAACAAAACAAAGTTTCTCATTATGTACTAACGAATTTATGCACAGAAATTATATATAAATAATTAGTAAAATGTTGTATATGTTAATTATGAAGAATATATGCACACCATTGTTTGTCATGATGATAAAGTAAAAATGAATACAATGTTATTATGTGATGATAGTAACAAGAATTGACGAAAATTAATAATGATTTTGATCACTTAAGCCTGGCCTATGAGGGACCCCAATTGTAAGCAATCAGTCGGCTCTTGAAAGAAATATGCCAGGATTGTATCTAGTGGCCTTACGGTGTTGAGAACTTTAAAATGGGAGAATTGTATGATCCTTTTATTAGTTACGGCTCTTGGGCCGCGGTTTGCAAACTCATACATCTCTCTCGTCTTGTGGTTGTTGGAACCATCACGAACCTTGTCCAAGGGCACCCTAGAAATTTTTACATCACGAACCTTGTAGGAAACATAAACTTATCGAGGACAATTGTGCAATTTGGTATCGCTAGCCTGTTACAGCATCTAGTGATTTCGCTTTCGTCTGTTAATATCATGTTAAATTGGTTGGCAACGGTCTGCTCACCATAATTTTGTTGTCTTGGTCCTTTTGGCTCACTACATTGCCCTCGCCGAAAATGAAGTTGACGGTCCTATAAATGCGGCAATTGTCATAGAATTACAGGTAAACTTGCTAGTACAATGTGTCTTGGTAGCCCTCGAAGCTGCAGTTAAACAATGTAACCATGTCGCCCGAGCACAAAAATGCCACACCTTGGTACCCCTCCAGGCCCGTCTCATTGCGGAATGTGATTCCTTGAGTGATGAATCTGTCTGCCTTGTTACTTGCATAGTAAATAATAAATAATCATACTACTTATAAAATGATGAAGAATATATTTATTTTAAGTTTCTTTTATTTTTTTTGTTTTGAAGACTAATAACCCTTTCAGCTTCCCTCCCAAGATCAAGGCCTCGATCTTGTCCTGCAAGTTGTAACAGTCTTCTATGTTGTGCCCATACCGCTTATGATAGGCGTAGTACTTCCACTCTTTGTGGCCCATTTTTCCTCGGAGATCCTCTTAGGCGTAGGAAACACGTGGCTCCCTACAAGGAAAAAAATCTCGGCAGGCATCTTGGTGAGGGCAGCATAGTCCCTATACTTCCTCGGAGATGGGTCCTTTTTGTCCTTGACTTTGGATTTCTCTTTTTTGTGGGGCTTGCGCCCACCTTCAGTCTTAGGCTTGGGCGGGTGCTTTACTAAATTGAGTTCCTCTACTTCCATATACTTCAAAATGAGGTGTTGAATTCTGACAATGGTTCGAGGGGCCTGCATGATAATAGCTTCGGCACAATTCTCATTTCTAAACGCTTGGTAGAGTGCATGCATTGTTCTAGTAATGGAAAAAGAATAGAAAATGTTTAAAACCCCAAATGCCTTTCACATGAAAAAATGTGTGCTCTCTCTCTCTCTCTCTCTCTCTCTCTCTCTCTCTCTAAACTCTCTCTCATTTTCTGAACTGACTTATCATTTCAACACGCGAACCCCACCTATCGCCCATTGGTTACCTTCTTCTTTGGTAGCGCCGACATTGGCACACCTCCCATAGGCCCAAAGGCGATTCCACAGGCATGTCAGGAGGTTCATGCAACCCCACTAAAAAAAATTTCCTACTATTTTGTGTGTATATATATATATATTGATATTAAATATTAATTAATATGGTATTATATGACCATTTAACCCCACATTAAAATTTTAAAAATCTATGATTGATCCATCATCTATAGTCCAAATAATAAGTACATTAAGTTTGGAACCCAATGATTGACAATCTTAAAGTCACCATAATGGGCGCCGAAGTTGCTTCTTCCTCTTTCCACCCATCTTTGTTATTTGGATGTGGAAGATAAGGGCACAATTGGTGCGTATTTCATATAAAACTTTGATAATGTCACTAAAAATTTGATGGAACCCTAATGAGGTAGTTGTTAACTATAATTTTTGTTAAGAGATTTTTGGTAATTTTTCAAACATAAGGGACATTCTGTAATTATACCATTTTAAGTGGGGCTAAATGTAACTAACCCTAATATATAAGCTTGCAAGTTTAAATTTTACTAGTTCCATAAGGGAAATTACAACACAAAAAGATATAGCATAAGTAAGTAGGATTAAATTACAATAAGTAATAAAATTTATCAAATCACGCTAATTATCACGTAATTGAATCATATCTAAATACAAATTAAGAGTTGCAATTTATATATTTCAATTGCAACATTTATTAGTCTCGTCAAACAAGACTAAAACTCGCCCTTTTATTGTGTTCTCTTTGAACTTATCTTAAATAAAACAAAGACTAATAACATTAACGCAGAAATTAAAGTTTCTAAATCCTATACCTTCACCTTGGACATTGATTTCAACGGCCTTGTTTTGTCGTTTGGTTCTTTTGTTCCTCTCTCTCTCTCTCCCCCCTCAAAAAATGCTACTAAGTTTGGCATTTTAAACTTGAAAAATTTCAATCTGAGGTCGGCAAAAAGCATCACATTAGTGGTAAGTCAATTCTTTTCATATTTGTGTGTGCCACTGAGTTTATTTTTTACGGTTTTCCAGAATTGTTAGCTTGTTTTGCGATTTGTGCTTTGTTGTAAAACGTGCATGTGGTGTAGCGATTTTGCTGAGGATCTATTTTCTTTTTCTTTTTTTTTCTTTTCTTTTTTGTGTATTGTTTTCTACTATGAAGTCTGAAATTAATATAGATTATGAAGGTCGAAATTAATGTCGATAGAGTTTTGTTATTTAATAATGATTTGTTATATTTATTGAGGATAATAGTTTTTTTCTCTTCTGCCTACTATATATTTCAGGTCCAGAGAAATTATGAATAAACAGCTAGTCGAAATTCAGCCTGCTGAACTTAAGTTCATATGTAAGTGTGTTAAATAGCTTAATATATATACTGCTCTAATAATTATACATACTGACAGAAAATTGAAAATTCCTGCCCTTATATATCATGTATCATCGAACCCCACAAATTATATGACAAATATATTGCATTAATATTGTCACATGATTAACTGCATTCCTTAATATATATATATATATATATATATATATGTACACAATTCATCACAATTGTCACGTGATTACTACTAATTCGATCGAGCCGGTCTCGACTAGAATTTTCCGCACTGACACTCCTTTTTACTGCCCAAGTTGAGGTGAAAAGGCAGAGTTCATGTGTTGTCCACCTTGCCAATCTCACTGACCAGTATGTAGCTTTCAAGGTTAAGTGGTTCCATTCGTGTACGTGTTGTTAGACAACCATTTTATTTAAAAATTTAAACTGTTAGAGATGAGAATTATCAAATATTTATGACCTATATGGTCATACAATTTCGATATTTTTAGAGGGGTAGTTACAAAAAAATATCCCGTCAATTTGGTCTATTTTATACACAAAACTCTTTATAATATGAAAAATTACAAATATATCCTCTTCATGTCATGATTTTATTTTACACATTCTCGATCTAGCAACTAGTCTCGTTAGAGGACTAGGGCGTTCCGTTACAATCCACCACCATGATCCCCTATGGAGCTTTTGAGTCAGTTTTTGGAAGTTCGAAATAAACTCCCTATTAGAACTAGAGTTGGATGTGAGAGATGGAGGGAAAAGGCTGTCTAACTCCTAAAAACACCTAGCAAGCCAAGGGCAGGAGCCAGAGAGGGAGCAAAGCGACCGAGCGTTAGCTCCTGTCCTAAGATAAGCAGCTGGTGGCCTATTCTAAAGGAGCTAGGAGCTAAGTAGCTAAATTATGGTCCTTCCCTATTTAAGAGCGCCATTACCTTCGCGCTGCCCTTTGCCCTTTTTCGACCCACATAAATCCATTTCTAGTTCTACACCTCCTCAAAAGCTCTTTGGGTTGGGATAACGTATGGAGCCATACCCCATCTGTTGTTGGACGGTGTTTGTAAACATTACATAGTATTTGTAATTATTCGTATCTTTCGTGAAAATGGAGCAAACATTAAGGGTCTTCGTAATTTATCCTAAAAAAGATTATAAGCCCATTTGGATGAGCCTTTTTTTTAGGAAAAACACATATTTTTTGAAAAAATAACGCTCTTCAAATCAAAAAAAAAATTGTGTTTAGATGGATTTTTAGAGAAAAAAACGAATGCTAGAAAAAAAGCCAAAAAGAAAAGGTTTATCCAAATACAAAATTATTTGACTTAAACAAACAAAAACTCTATTATAAAAAATACTGTTTGAGATGTATTTTTTTTTTAAATCCATCCAAACGGATCCTATGTCTGGTTAATATAGAATCAGCCTGGTACCTATTGAAATTATTTACTATTTTGATGACATAAACCATGCGGACATATAGAGAAATATTGAAATGGGTGTATGATCATTGTGCAGGTGAAGACTACATCACAAAGAAGTACTGTGCGAAACCTAATGTAGGTATAATCAAGCCAAATTGGACGTGTGATTTAACGGGTACTTACTTTTAGCTTTGTTTCAGGTAGTTCGATTCTTTTTACATGAATAACTTGTGTTGTTATGCTTTTGTGATCAAGCTGGGTCACGGGTATCTTTAACTAATGTTTTGGTTCCGACAAGTTGTGAAGAAACGCTTGATCCATTATGAAACATTTACACTCCGTTTGGTTCTTGAATTTTGGTAAGGAAAATAGGAAGAAAATTTTTTATTTGCTTCAAATGATAGTATTCTATGAATTCATTTTTTATCCTTTCCATTTTCCTCCCTCTTTTCCTCAACAAAATTCTTGTTCCAAACATAGCCTTAGGGTTCGAATTTGGAATTATAAATGGAACAATTGGATTGAGAAGATCATCGTCTCCATAATGAACCTCTATAATACTCAATTTGGATTAATCGACTAGTAAATCAAAACTTGAGTGGCTAAGAAAGAAAAAAAATAGTCACATTGAGCTTTTCGACCTAATTTTTAATTTCTCATCTCCAGTTACCATGCAAGCACAAAAATCAGCTCCCATGACGATGCAATGCCGAGATAAAATATTGATCCAGAGCACGATTGTACCAGTTGGCACAACAAAAGAGGATATAACGACACATCACATGGTACGAATATTATTGCGAAAATTCTTGTATGAATACGGTATTTTGTGTCCTAATATATATGAATCTAATAGTTCAAATGGTATTGTAATCTATACTTTAATTTTTTTTTAAATAAATTAATGATATAACAAAATTTGAATTATTTGATATGTACCAATCTGAATCATTTGTTTTAGTTGTTTCTTTTTTCTTTTTTTTTTTTTTTTGATTCATTTTTCTTGTCGCAGTTTGCAAAAGAAAGTCAAAAGTATGTTGAAGAGACCAAGCTCAGGGCTGTTCTTAGTTCTCACAAGCAAGCCACCTGCTAGTGCATTTCTTCATGTTTTATGGAAAATATCTTGATTTATTTCATTTTTAATAAAAACATGATTGATTTTATAATTGCGGGATAATTGTGATATATTTAATAAATATGTGTTGATGTATTTTTCTTGTCTCATTTTCTATTAATATGTTGTTGCTTTGGTTGCGATAATTGTTGGAATTTGTTCACAAAAATTGATCGTATTTTAGCATTTATTCGATTAAAATTCAAACACATATCATATCTTTTTCTTTCTGTAGCGAAAAATATATACCATATTGCGTAAAGTTTAAAAAACATACTCGTTTTTTTTTTAAATATTTTTTTTTTGAGCCGATATACCAACTTTGCCACATCAAGAATATCCATCGAATCAAAAAATTATAACAATTATTAATCAAATAACAACTATTACTAGAAATAAATAAAAACCCATACTTTGATAGGACTTAAATCTAACTTTTAAGCCCCAACTTTATCGCTTAATTATTGAAATTAGGCCTCTGGTTGTAAATATTAAATACTCACTTCATCATCACATGCACCATAAGTACCCCTTTTTTAAGGTTTTAATGAATATATACTTTTAGCAGTATAGAACAATCATCTCCACCATTTAAGTGAACCAAAAAAGAAGTTTGAAAGGGCCAAAAACCCTTCAAAGTGCATATAAAGAAAAGGTGAATCAATTAACTTTTGGTATCCAAAGGTGTTTCTCATGATTGATAGAAGTAATCACATTAGTCTGGTATTTGACCAAAAGATTTTTTTTTTTTTTTTTTGTGAAAAAGATTAATGGATCCATTATTTTCTCAAAATACATATGCTTAACTATCACTCCAAATATTTATAATTTTTATGATGAGAAATTTTGAACTAGCTATAGTATATTTTAATACAAGAAAGCAATCTGATCGTTGATGAAAAATTTGTGACTGAAAGATTATGTCATAGATTTAAGATATATATACACACACACACACATACGATTGATTAATCAATGACAGAAACTAATAGATTTGTTTTATCACAGAAACTAATTTATAATGGATTAATAATTGTAAATCAAAATATATATTTACAAGAATAAAATAATATGAAATAGAATAAACAACCACCCACCCCCTCAACCCCCCAACAAAACAAAAAATAAATAAAATAAAATGAAAAACCATTATTTTAAGTTACGGAGTTTGGTGTCTTTGGTACATAAAATTGTAGAAATTTTTATGTTGACCAGTTTTATAAGATTAAACAAATGGTGCTTATAAGTCAAATTTTACTTAAAAATGTAAATAATGATTTAACTTGAAGATACAAACTAATCAAACTTCTTGTCAAACATTCCTATAAAACTTAGCTCAAATATACAAAACTTATTTCATAAAACCTGGCATTGTGATACGCCAGATTCCTATTTCACCCGACATATCATACTTTTTAAATTTTATATTAAATTAATAGACCACAATGCTTCATTATCAATGTATTCAACTAACCCTATAAATGAGATACACTAAAGAAAAGTAGATGAAACCGAGCTTAATTGGCAAGATGGAAGTCTCATGCCTTTTATGTTGCGGGTTTTGAGTTCTTGTAATACGAATATCATTACAGTTATATATTAGTTTGTTCAGTGAAATATAATGAAAAAAAAGTGGTACCACATGATGTACTGGAAATTTGTTATATCAATCAAGTGTTTGGAGCCTACGTATAGATCGAATGGTTGAAATTGTATTATATTTTGTATGTTAATTTGTTTTGTAAACGAATTAATCATGTAATTCAATGTGAATTAATTGGAGCACGAATGAAACTCAAATCGGGTATGCGGAAGAATTTTCTTGATATACTAGTATAATTTTTGTCAATATACAGTGCCAAAATTCGAATTCCTAACAATAAATTTCCGAACATTTGAAGGCGAGATATGTGTCTATTAAATGTGTGTGTATTTATGAATGATATATATATATATATATATATGTATGTATGTATATAGTGTAAAAAAGTAAGAGGGAGATTTGCTAAACGTGGGCTTTTGATTCAAAGCAGGTGCATCTACTAACCTATAGGCAACGCAACTGCCGATTTGGTTCAACCGCCCCACTGCGCACGCTGAAATGAATTTTCTAGAAACACAACAACTGGCAAAGTATCTTCAAACACCGCTGTATTTGTGGTACCCTTTGGACCATACTGTCCTCGGATCATCACACAGCATTTTTCGATTTTATAAAATTCAAACTAGTATTTTGCCCGTGCCTTATATTTTTTAGTAAATGTGTATTATACTGAATAATTTGATAAAAATAAATTAATTTTTTTATAACATAAATTGATAAATAAATATATTAAAAATTAATGAATAATATAATATATTCAATTTAAACATTAATTTGGTATAATTAAAGCGTGGAAGTTTTTAAACATTTTATGTGGAATTAAGTTACAAATTTTTATTTAAATATTAGATATTGGATTCTTTTGAATTAATATCAATGACCAAATATTTATTTAAATTAATCGGTGAGGCACACTCGATGTGTTTGCAAAATAAACAATTAAAATATAATTTAATTACATATTTTAATTATAAATATAAAATTAAAATATTTATTAGATTTTATATATCTATATATTTTTTAATTATTTTTAATGTATGTATTTTATGAAATTTGTTATAAAATAGCTTAAAATAAATATAAAATTATAAGATTAACAAGTAAATAAAAAATAAAAAGCTTAAAAAACAGATAAAAGAGAGATGAAAAATCTTATATGATAGAGGAGATAGAATGACAAAAGAAATAAACTAAAAGCACAAAAAAAGAGAGAAGAGAGATAATATAATTGAGAGCGGATACAACAAAAGAGACAAAAAGAGACCAATTTGATTATTATACCCCTAAATACTTTATTAATATTAATAGTATAGATATTGGATTCTTTTGGATAGATATCAATAACAAAAAATTTATTTAAATCCAGATAAAAATTATTTTAATTTCATACATTTAGAAATAGAAATAAATGAGGCTATCTATGTGTACGTTTACTTAAATAGTTTCGAAATTTTTGAATTATATATATAGAAAGAGATTAAAAAGGACGATAATTAATGCTTCCTTCTTGTTTTTGCATTCAATTTCAAGCGCTAATCGAAAAATGTCATATTCAGCAATAAGACCAACTTGAATATGGAAATTTTCATGCTAATCAATTGGGTAATACCCAATAGATGTTATTAGTTGTTTGGTTTAAATATGACATTGTCTAAGAGTGTTAAAAAAGTGAAATTATAACACTTTTATACTCAATTCAACAGTTAAAAACATCACTCGAATACTCCTTGATAATGTGTGTAATGTGGTTCACAATTGTTTTTGCTTAATATTTTGCAATAGTTGAAGTAATGACTAAAATTTATATACCTCTACTAATAGTTTTACAATTTTTTTTTCTTTTTTTGTTAAAATCGACATTTTAAGAACCATTAATTTATACTAATCATATCACTCAAATCTTTTTATTACTTAATTTCACAGAGATATCTAAAAAAAAATGGTTTAAATTAGTTTCTTCTTTTTTAAAAAAATAAAATAAAATTTAGAGCATTCAAAAAACCTACGATAATCCAACATTTATCGAATTTCATTTAAGCAATACATAAATTTACAAAATTTAAATTTTGGAGGTTCCCTAACAAAAAGATGTAACTCAAAGTGATATATGGGTTACAAATAAGCCATTACGATCTATATTTAAATTGACCCTTGATTACTTTGTCTAAGTCAAACCGAGACCAAAATTCTCCCCTTTGTCTGCGTGTTATACAAAAAATTTAAAATTTAAAAGAATAATAACGCACTTAATTAAGTTAATACCTTCACTTGGGAGTTGGGAGATATAAGCCGTCCTTAATTAATTAATAGCTGAGCTGTAGTGAGTGACCACGCAATAGCCACTTGCACCTTGATTTCAACGGCGCTTATTTGTTGTTGGGCTCAGTATATTCCACCGCAGGGAATCGTAGTCCCAAGTTACTGAACTTTATCGCTTAAATTGTACTCCATTTTTCTCCCTTGGTAAAAAGCGTTTGATCTTTCTCTCTCTATATTGACTCCCACCGACCGTTGCGTTTCTGATCTCTCTCTCTCTCTCTTCAAGGTTCTCTCTCTCATGAAGTTTTTCCTCGACGAATGTTGCTATTTTTTGTAATCTAAATTTGAATTTTGAATTCTAATTGCGGTGAAAAATCCCAATCCGAGGTTAGCAAAGAGTCATTATTATCGGCAAGTCAATTACTTCCGTATTTGTCTGTGTTTACTGTGTGTGTGTGTGTGTGTGTGTGTGAGTGAGTGAGTGAGTGAGTGAGAGAGAGAGAGAGAGAGAGATAACAGTTTCTGGAATTGTTAGCTTGTGTTGCGATTGGCTGTGTGTTGCGAATCGTTTGTATAGCGTTGTGATTTTGGTAAGTAAGTATGTTTTTACACTCTAAATTGATGAAATCTGAGTAGATTTTGTGATCATATAGTCGATTGGGTGTTTCTATGATAAGGTAAAATCACTGGCTTGATTTTGAGTATTTGGATCGTGCTTACGGAAGATGAAGCATGTGTTAAGATATACGTGGAACGGGAGAATCACACACGCACGCACGCACATATATGTATTGTGATCTTAATATTATGGTTTTCAATTATTGTAGACGAGGCTACAAATTATGTTGTATTAGTTTTTACATTTAGGGAGAAAAAATAATCAGTTTGACAAGTGGATTTTAAATTAAATTCCTTATAAGAAAACGAATGAAAATTTTAAATTTTGCTATGATTTGTTGTTTTTTATAGGTACAGTGTAAATGGAAATTTGTTGTTTTATACAGATTTGTTATTTATATTGTGAAAATAAATGGACTCCTCCTGCTTACTATTTCAGGTCCGTTTAGAGAATTATGAATACTCAGCTTGTGGAGATTCAGCCTCGTGAACTTAAGTTCACATGTAAGTGTATTTAATGGCAAAATATACTGTTTTGATAAGCAAAATCTCTAATCTTTCCCCTTTTTCTGTTGGCATTTAATTATTATTACTTGTATCTTATTGCATCCTAATTGAGGTACAGGCCATACATCTTGTGATAGATTGGTGGCTTTCACTATTAATATTTGTGTAGAGATATCTTGGTTGGTGATTTATGTTGGTTGTGAGGGGATTGACGCCTCATGTGTAAACTTACACTATATTTCTGCTCAAAATTCAAGAAAATATTGAAGCCCTACCTCCGTGCCGCAAAACACTTTGCTGTTGAATTTTATTAAACTTTATGGTTTCCATTCAGTGAAAGAAGTATGTAATTTGAGGGGGGAAGTTTAACAAAGTTTAAGTTGGTTTTTAAAGTATTGCCTAGACTTCATCTCTGAAGCACTCAGGACTTGTTTGTATGTTTCATTGAATTTAGTCTAGTAATATTCACCTCACATGCATGTTGTAGATTTAATTGTCCAACGTATGTTTCTTGTCTGACACTCCCCTTTGTTTCCCTAGTTGAGGTGAAGAAACAGAGTTGCTGTGCTGTCCACCTTGCCAATCTCACTGACCAGTATGTAGCTTTCAAGGTTAAGTGGTTTCCAAACCTGTACTTCTGCACTATCTCATGCAACTAATATTTTTGGCAAAGATTAATGTCTGGTTGTAGGCTATCAGAATTATTTCCTATTTCTATAACGTTAACAATGTGGATATAAATTTCCTTTTGTAAGAGAAGTTTGAGAAATGCTGCATGATAATTATGCAGGTGAAGACTACATCTCCAAAGAAGTACTGCGTGAGGCCTAATGTAGGTATAATCAAGCCAAAGTCAACATGTGATTTCACAGGTATTTTTGGTTTGTTTCCTGTTCTGTCTTTGTCCATAGTTCTATATTTTTTGTATTTTCTGGGATTGGAGTGGAAGATGAGTGATATGAGGATTTTATTTCATCTCATCTCATGACTAGTTAGTTAATGCTGTAACTAATAAAGTTGCCCGTATATATGCAATTGCATGGATAAAGATGCTGCTTGCCCTCTCGAAATTGCTCATGGCAACCATATAGTTGTGAATCTGAATTTGATGGCGACAACATAGTGAACAATGAATGAAAGCACAATCATACTGTTAAATTATGGACAGAAGTTCTCTGCATGTTTGGACAAAGATGCTGCTTCCCTTCGGGGAATTTCTTCTAGCAACCATATAGTTGTGAATTTGAATTTGATGGTGATAACATTGTGATGTAATAATGTTAAGTATAAAATGATTGGAGTTGACACTAGATGTAGCTGGATAGGGTTTTCATATTTGTGATTCCAGTCAACCAACAAAGGATATCCTATCAGCTTGTTGTAAATGTTGAATGACCGCCTCATCTAAAAGTGGAGACATTGAATATTTATTATCTTCAACTCGCCCCCCCCACGTGCAAGGATACTTCTTTTTCAAGTCTTGCACGTGAAATTCTTTTTCATAATTGGGTGGCAGTGCGAGTCGAACACAAGACCTCTTGTTTGACCCAACTCTAGTACCATGTTGAATGACCACCCCATCTAAAAGTTTAAGCTGTTAGAGAGGAGAGACGTTAAATATTTATTATCTTGAACAGTAAAGAGTTCCATACACAAGCTTAACTTATGAATATATGGATGTGCACAATGGGAAATGACAATTTTCATATCATTTTAAATTCTACTCCAGTGTAAATTTTTTCCACAGGTCAACCAAAAATTGGCGGTAATCAGTTCAATTATAGAATGGAAAAGTCAAGCCTAATGGACATGTGCCTCTGTTACTGACAAATAAAAAGCTTCAAGTTTAGAATTTTCTATTCGATTATGGGCTGTTACTTTGGGTTTCACCTTTTGTGCTTGATTTGGTTTGAATCTTTAATGGCTTTGCCTACATTTTATTTCCGCTGTAGAAGTTTCTGCTGTTGCCTAAGTATGCATCTTAGCAACATACAATACAGTATCAGCTCGCTACCAAGCACCACCTTTTGTAGAAAAATTGCATTTGTTTGGCTGACGTCCAATTATAATGCAATGAATTTGATTATCTTCAAAGAATTATGACACGTATCTCTTTTACAGTTACCATGCAAGCGCAGAAATCAGCTCCATCGGAGATGCAATGCAAGGATAAATTCCTAATTCAGAGCACGGTGGTACCGTTTGGCACAACAGAGGAGGATATTACACCTAGCATGGTAGGATTGCAGCTACACTGGATTTGGATTAGTCATACTTCAGTTCGAGCTTTTAGTAGGAAATAATCAGTTGATGTTGGTTCTTTCTTACTCTTTTCTTCTAAGCAGTTTGCAAAGGAAAGTCAAAAGTATATTGAAGAGACCAAGCTCAGGGTTGTTCTCACTAGTGCACCCAATTCTCCCGTGAAGCCACCAGCTGATGCATTTTTCAAGCAAGAGGCATCTTACGAGACTTTGAAGCCAAAAGAACCCCATTCACCAGTTTTGTTGCCTGTTAATGGAGTTTTTAAGCAAGACCCATATGAGACTTCAATGCCAAAAGATAAATTGCAGAATGGAGTCGAAAATTTGCCTCCTGATGATATGGTGAGAAATTCATGCTAATTTATTTGTTGATTATTAAAACTATTCTGCACTATCGCTTATATGACAAAGTTCTTCTTCTATGTAAAGAAGTATATTTCCACGGATTGAATAATTACTTCCACAGATTGAATAATTATGTTAAGTGTCGAGGTATGGACTTTCAACTGTAATACTGCTCTTTTGGGTCAAACATATTGCTCATGACTCTGTGGAGCGCTCTCTTCTGGAACTTGTGAAATATGAAATATTGTTCTCTTGCTTGCAGCCAATTAAGAAAGTGGAGGCAATCAAAAACATCAAAAACATGGAAGAGTCTAGATCATTAAAGGTCATGGACAATATGAAGTCCGTTCCTGCCGCGGATGAGAAGGTTTACCGTGACAATTACCCTGACAAGAATGAGGAATCAAAGCAGGTAAAGGATCTAGAAGAGAGAAAGTTGAAGCTGACAAAAGACATGGAGGAATTGAGATTGAAGATTAGTGACATGGACTCCAAGCTAGTTGAGGTCAGTATTGCATCATGTAATATGTGGATCTACTCTGAAGCTGCATCTACTTCATAGCAGTAAACTTGAAATTTAATTTTCATTTATTGTAACTCCATTACCAATTTGTGAACCAGATAAGTAGTGTTGTGCCTGTATCAATGAATCAAAGCCTCTTATCAGTTCCATTTCTATGTTTAATGAGTCAATGCTGATGGAAATACTTAACACATCAATTTTGGCTTTCTTTGCAGGCAGAATGCATGATTGAGAAGCTAAAAGAGGAAAAGAACAACGCCATTCGTGAGAAGGAAATGTTAAAACAAGAATTGGTGGGTGAAATATACACACTTATTTCCTTCAAATCCTTGTTCTCAATTAATATATGGTGAAAGGATCACCCGTATTACGCTCTCTCTTACTTTCTTGTTACGGATGGAAACTTAAGTGATGGCCTTGTCTCTTTCAGAAGCAGCAGCGTTCAGGGATGGAGCGAGGAGGAGATCTGGTAAGGACATTGCTCCCTGTTCACATATACACGCTCGTGCGTGTATAATTTAAAATTTTACCGTGGACAAATAATGAAATCGCATAATATGTTATAAAAATTCAATCGCTGACTTCCATAAATTAAATTTCTGGCTTTTGTCTCTGGCTGCACTTGAGTGTCCTAGATTATTAGTGTAGTTTTTGACTTTTTGGTGACTGCAAAAGTAGCAAGTTCACAATGGAAGTTGAGAAGTTGATTTTTACCGCACAGGCAATCTCGAGGACCAAGGGTGGTGGTATGAGAAGAGTTCAAGTTGGTTTCCCCCCACTATTCGTCTGCATGGTTGCGCTAATTAGTTTGATGATCGGGTTCTCGTTTCGCGCTTAGGGAAGTTGTGATCAGGCTCTCCGTTTACTCCATGGATTCTCACAAAGGGTTTGCTATTGACAATAGAAGTGTATTTTGGTGTGTCCGGTATAGTATACATCTAGTTGTTGGATTCCACAAGCCATCCCTATGTACTATGCTTGTTGATAGCTTAAGTAGAAACGAATCCCTCTATGAATGTAAAAAGAACTGATTTTATCAAATAAACGAAAAGTGGGACTTTAATCCAACGAATTTGTGTTCTTTTTCTTTTTTTCTTGGATTTTTATAGATAGGAAGTGGAAAAACTTTTGAAGGCATTTGTTCTGCTTGAAACTGCTTGCCGTTGTTTTAACTTTTTTGTAACTCAAACTTTGTGTAAATGGACTACAGACAAAGCAAGTTTGTGATTCTCGTGCTGATTCCATAATTTTTTTTTTAGAAACTGTTCGTGTGTGTGTGTGTGTGTGTGTGTTTGTTGCTGTTCCCTTCACCCTAATCGGCAGATAATTACTATGATGCTTGTTCCTTTCCCGCGAACAGACAGATCATATTTCTGATGCTGGATTTATGCACACAAATCGTGCGGTAAATAAGTCAAGCTTTTAAAATTTTTTAGGCTCTCAAACTCATTTAAAAATTTGAGCATAAGCTCAAACTAGCTTATCAAGCTTATAATTTTCTATTTAAATTTAAGTTCATTATATAAATTTTGAGCTCAAGTCATTTATAGTCGAACTTATTCGACCTCTAATTAGAACTTTGTTACAAATTTTGAATTAATACAAATTTTAGCATTTGACATGCATATATTATAAAATTGGATTGTTCGGACATCTAAGTAACACTACATATAATTTTAATACTTCCACTAGTATAATTTATTGTATCATTTCTAATATATTTTAAAATAAAAAACAAAAACTAAGGCTTATTAGCCTATTCATGAGTTCTTGAACGCTTATTTTTAAATTCAAAATCAGCTCACGATGAATTTCAAGCACAAATTCAAAAAAATAAAGCTTGAATCAAATTGACTCAATTTATCTTACACCTCTATGCGCCAAAGTATAAAAATAGATCCTGAATTGAAATTTTAAAGCAATTGAGAAGTCCGCACACAAACCAAAAAGATTACGTAATGACTATACATCACATGTAAACTGTCAAAACCATATACAAAGCAATAAAAAATCAAAAAAAGAAAGTAAAAGAAAAAAGTAAAAACATATACAGAAAATCCCCTATATTGATTGTTGAGTTATACCCAAAAAAAGGAAGAATAAAAATGCACATCTACACGGCGTTCCTACAGAGTCAGGGTAGGGAGAAAACCTTATAGAGCTCCCATGACTGCTCAATACAAGAAATAATCTTTAACTCAAAACCATTACCAACAAAAACCAGATTTTGCAATCTCTACTAATTTCTAACACCCCACAACATAGACCAAAAAAATAAAAAAAGCGAGTTTTGCAAAAATATAGACCCAGGAACTGAGTCTCTGCGACACCGGCGACAAGAGGCTGATAAATTAGAGCAATATCCCCTTTATTGTTTGGCTTCTCCTTGCCAGTGATCCACACTTTGTTCAGTTGGTGAGCCCGGCACGAACGGCACGAAGCCACGTCCACCAAACATGGGACGCATGAAAGCATCGTCGAATTGTCTCCAATAGTAGTGGACTGTGTGTGTGGGCTTCGTAAGTAGCATCCTTAAACTGTTTGGGCGGATTACGCCCTGACCACCTTCCTGAGCTCCCGAAGCTGGTTCGTTGAATAGTTCAGCTACGGAGTCTTGACCTTCGTCTAGGAGCGGCACAATGATGGAGTTTGGCGTCAAGGGTTCGGATGAGATCGTTCTGTTCAGTTTTGTCGAGGGCATCAAGAACCGCACCAGTGGTTTCGTAATCAATCCAAACACCTGCAAACGAGTGAGGCCGCGTGTGATAATGTCGTTTTGAAGAGAATATAACAATTTGCAGGGTGGAACTTTCAAATGGAAAAACGGTGGAATTCTTATTGTTTGGTTTTCGCAATTGTACCCTTATCGGACTCCCTATTATATACACATTCTAGCTGGCCTAAGAATTAAGTGTTTGCTGTGGAAGGATTAAATGTCTTACCACAGTGCTGAAGAGCACAACTGTTATTGTACTGGTAATCATAAAAGCACTTACACGCCCCTGTGTTTGGCTGGGGCCGGTAAACTGCATGAGCAAAAGAATGGAGTCAAGTGTAAACTTTCAATAGAAAAGAAAGAGAAAAAAAAAAAAAAAGCAATAACAACGGCATCCTCTTCCTCCCCTATAACTACTCAAAATAAGTGTGAACTTTCAATAGGGAAAAATAAAATAAAATAAAAAAAGCAATAACTACAGCATCCTCCCCTATAACTACTCAAAATTAAACAAATGTCCGCTCTTGGTTTCAAAGATACACGCCCTTGTAACTTATTTCCACCTTATGGGTAAGTTATCCCCTTATGTTGAGCATTACATATAATTAAATAATGTTATAGTTTAGATTTTAATGAACTTTCTCAAATCAATGTCACATGTATGGATGATTTATTCAAGTTTCTTAACGATGTTCTTAAAAATTGATTAAATTTCGATGGACCAACGAGGGTGTGTGTGTTTGTAATTTTGAAACTAGAGGAAATTTCCACAATTACACAAAGTTGTACGGTAGGTCAGTATAATTGACCCAAAAGCTTATGAACCATGTCTAATTTTTCTGAAGAATACAGCATCACCGTCCCAATCAAAGAAGATGGAGGGCAAAGAGTTTACCTGGTTGTAAGCAAGAGCCATAGAAACGGCGCCTCGCATAAGACCTGCCCACCATATTGTAATCTGCAAATTGGAATTGGCAAAAGGTAACAGGATAGGCCAAGAAAATGAAGGTTATATAAACTAGAAATAGGGAGCTCCAGTTCGTACTTGCTGCTTAAAATCGATTTTCTCATGCGGAGACTTCTTAGTCAAGTTGGATACAAATGACAAGGGGAAAACAAAGGCAGCTCTGCCAACCAAAACCAATCCCAGTAGGGTAGCACTGACAGAAAGGGATTTCTTTGGGCTGAAATGAAAGAAACAAAACATAAGAAATATCTCCAAATAAATACACATTTCTCAAGTTAATGGCATTGCTCGGGAAAATGTTATAATTGTGATATCCAACTGCGCAAGTATGTCACCCAGACTGCCACCATACCTGCTGCTCACGACCCTCCATTTCTCAATGTCTAAAGCATCCATGCCAACATAAAGAAATATAAAGATCTCAGCAACAAATGATAATGTTGCAAATGTGTGCCTGCATTATGGTTGAATCATTAGTACAGGTCATAAACAATTACCATTGAAAGGGAACTAAAACAATAACTTGTTTCCATGGTCTTGAACCACAGGATAGTGTCATACTTTGTAGTAACTCGAGATTTCTCGGTGACATTATGCCAGGTATAGTGCGACATCACAATCCCACAGAAGAACACAGTGAGGATACCGCTCAAATAGAATAACTGCAAGATACATCAATGTCAGGAAGAAATTTAACCTCTCCAGTTCAAGGGTCTACAACATGATATTAGTCACTACAAGAGAATGTCAAGTTCAACAAGGTCTTACAGGTTGTCCAGAAACTTACTTCAGCCAACATGTATGAAAGGTAAGCCATGAGTATCATGATAGCAACCTCACGATCAGTGGAATGCCTGCCGATAACCCAAGAACAGTCATAGAAACAGGAAAGCAAAGACAACACACATCGATCTTTATCAAAACATTTATTTTATGCTTGCAACATCAAATCAATGCAGTGAAAGACTAAATTGAAACAACTTGAAAGGTTTCATTATTTGATTGTCCAGTTCATTATGACATTGCAAACATATCCAGTGTGCCATTATGTTCTCATAAGAGTTCTCCGCAACATTAATTTGCTAGTGAAAGAATAATCAGTAATTAACTTTGAGAGTAAGTAAAGAAAAAACCACAACCAAGGCAATTGTCACCAACCTTCCAAAATAGAGCTTCTTTATGACATATGCACTAAGCAGTCCAGCCTGAAGTAAAAGACAATGTTGAATGTTTTGAGATAATAACTAAGAAGTTCACATGCTTGTTGGCGGGAGGACAAAGAGACTTACTGCTACTCCCAACACAGTGCTTGTGATAAACAAATAAAAGAAGTTTCCAATTAGCTGAAAAGCTACAGTGGTATTGATATGAGACAGATCAAAGTTCTGTACTGCATTGAATAGCACCACGGATGTTGCATCATTTACAACACCTTCTCCAAATACTAGACTGTACAGCAATGGTGTCTCATCCTGACTGAGCACCTGAAGAATCAGACATATTGCATCAAAATTGAAAAAAGTATTCTGCACAGATTTCAACTTTGAAAAGCTGCAAAATGTACCTGCAATGTGCAAACAGAATCCGTCGCAGCAAAAATTGCTCCAATTGCTGGAAAGAAGCAAATGGAGTTAAAAGCAGAGGCAATAATGGTTATGCCACAGCATGTGTGTGTGTGTGTGTGTGTGTGTGTGTGTGTGTGTATGAGAAATAGAGAGAGAGAGAGAGAGAGGGAGCTACCAAGATAATCTCCAATTGCAAGACCAATATCCATTTGCCGGAAGATGGCGATAGCGCCTGGCACAAGATTTAGAAGACTTCAAGTAAGAGAATAGTAATTGTGCTATAGACTAAAGTCACTAAACAAATGAGGAACATCTTTCAAGTACACAGAAATCCCAAATTTCAGCAATAACTGATCTTCTTCTTTTCTTTCCCCAAATTTTTCACTTCCAATTCGTTCCAAGACTTGACTTACAAGTCACCCAGGACAGAGAGAAAAACAGGTACAATAAGCCAACTTTCAGTAACATGCTAACATTGCATGTTTTTCCCAAAGAAGAGAGTAGTTTAATTATATTATGGTAATATAATACAATCTGGAGGTATCCTAAAAATGGAGATCAATAACAATTGAAACATGGTATCAAGGCAACAGTACCAAAGAATGCTGCATACTCTTTTTCTGTCGATACAGTTTCTCATCCAATTTCAGAAGAAGGTTGATACGACAACGGCTCAACCATAATTTATAACAATAATAACTAAATATATTACTTGCAAATAGATATCACTTAAGATGGCAAAGCACTGCAGGCATGCCCATGTATACATGTTTACTTGTATGCATTTATGTATGCACTAAATGACAAAAAGAGTAAAGTCAGGTCTCGTCGGAAGAGCATGAATGGAACAGTGCAGAGGATGTTGTCTCTTTCACTGAGTTCAGACCACAAGCTAGTGAAGACTAATATCAGCGAGAGTCAAGAGCCAAGAGTTGTTCCTTCATTGGGATAAATGGACCTTCATACATCATGTTAAACTAAATAAGGTAGAAGATCATACCTAATGATATGATGATGAAGGATATCAAGGTACCAAGTGCCCCAAACAACATTATAGTCATGAAATTGCGGAAGAATTGTTTCTTTTTAACCTGGAACCTGGTGCATAGATTGAGCCCGAAAAAATGAAACTCAAAATCACCATATTGCAAAACTTTACAGTTACAAAGCAAATTAGAACGGATCTCATATTGATACTATAAGTAAAACTATATGAATCTCTAGAAATAAGCTTTACTATGCGAAGCAACACAAGGACAGGAAAAATTCAGTTTATTCCCATCAAATAACAAGAATATTGAGCAGCTCAACCGGGAATGCTGACTGAAAGTTGTTGATCAAGGACAAAAATTTAAACCAGATATATGCATTAAATATTTTGAATTTTTTTTAATGCAGCTCATCTTTGATCCACAACACTGAAGGGAACAATGAACTCAATACCTAATGAGGTACTGCTGGAAACAGACCATTAAGGAAAGTTACTGGGTAGTGCACATATACAAAAATTATAGGTCATCTTCGAGGCATAACTTTTTCAAGTTTTCAAAATTATGTATGATACATAGGATAAAAAGATAGTAGCATGTGTAGACAAGCATCAATGAAATTCTCTATGTAGGAAATGACCATATTTTATATTGTGATGCTGATCATGTCTCAGGCAAAAAATGAATCATTATCTCCTAATAAAGCAACGAGATTGATTTGCTATAGCATAAAGATGAGGAGGCAAATATCACATAAGACTAATAGATCAAAGAAGGTAGTATCACAGAAAGAGGGAGTGACCAAAAAGTAATTAAATTACCCAGCATTAAATATGATCGGCGGAAGCAGATAAATAAAGAACAGATCCTCACTGAACACCAACAGATGGGAGCTTCTCCCTTTGCTTATTAGTAGGATTACTACTCCAGTTGCTAGACCCTTCAATTTGGAAAACAGGAAGAAACCACTCAAACCACACAGAAAGAACAAAATAGATACTTGAAATTGAAGTATAAACACAAGTTCACATATGCACTTACAATCAAGAGGGCAGTGATAGATTCATTCATCCAGCGATTTTCCTCCAATAGATGACCAATCACAATACATGCACAAAGAAGTGTGACAAATAAGGCTATTGGGACCACTGAAGCGTGATCAGAGGTTGCCAAAGTATCCGCCTTCTCTAACATAGTTCCTAACCCAAACCCCATGTCATCCAATACTCAGATTAACCGGAAAATGACGCAATTGTCAACAGATATGCTAAATACTTCTAATTCTGATCTCCAAACTTCAAGCAGTATCAGATAGCTCTCATGAGACAAATTGCCCCTGCAATACAGAACAACATGCATGTCAATGCAACTTCAAATAATAATCGAAGCTCAAAATCAGATCATTTACAAACTGATATGGATAACTCTCCACTTGTGCCGGGCATACAATTCAAATATTCACAAGAACATACAGCAAAGATGCAATAACTGCATGATTCTGCATAATTACTTCATCACCATAAAATCGATCGCATGCATGCTCTTTGACAAATAGGCACGACACACAAAACAAGTTACACAGTAAACGACCAAATTTTGAGCATGTAACCTACTTCAAACTCAAACTGATGTAATCAATAAGCCAATTAACCAATAGATTTCCTAAAATCAAATAAACAAGAAATTCCCCGAAAAGATGTATGCTTACACACAGATATTCCTTACCAGTCCGTCCATAGTAAATCTTGCTAATCTTTTTGGCAGCTTATTATTATGTTGATCTCTAACAATCTTCATATAGTTAAAACTGACAAATTATAATCAGTTATAGCTGTAATACCATTCAAAATACATTCTTGAATAATTTAACAAGCTGTAATAGCATTCAAAATACATTCTTAAATAATTTAACATATGCCACCGTGCAATCATAACACTAGTCATGTCAGCAAAAATGACACGCTTGACAGTTCATTCGTTTGTGGATTTCCAGAGGAGAATATTAATTATTAGTAGTCACACACACACCAAAAAAAAAAAAGAAAAAAAAAGAAAAAGAAAAAGGAAAACAGAAAAAAAATTAAGAATAAAAGGAGACACGTAAACAAATGCACTGCAGTTGACAAAACAAAAATAAATAAACAAATCAAATCCTCCTGATCACCCACATGTAGCTGCATATTGCTAAATAATCACGAAAAACAAAGATAGAATTTTATGCATAACTAAAGGTATCGCAAAATTACCTACAGAGTTTAAGATAGCACACATCAAATTCAAAATATGAAATCCGAACCAGATCTCAGCTTTCGAACTTCAAATGCAAACTCTATCACCAATGAAAAAGCACTTTTAACATCCCGAAGAAGCACTTCTCACCCTTTAAATTCGAATAACACAACAAACCCAAGTCAATTTCACTTCCTGGTGCAGAAAATGGAGCTTCAGTCAAACATCGATTTGAAACCGGCTCCTTTTCTTCAGCTTACGCATCAAAAACCAGCAGAATTCAGAAAATTCAAAGTCCAATATGCGCGCCTCCGAATAAACAGAGACGAAATGAAGATTTATTAAGATTTTGGCGAGAGTTTCCAATAATATCACGGATTCGAAAGCTGCGTCCGAAAAAACTTCACCAAAATTCACGGAATCAACGCTTAAAGGGAATCGCAGAGAGAGAGAGAGAGAGAGAGAGAGAGAGAGAGAGAGAGAGTGAACGAACGTGGCAGTGTGTGCTGTGCGTGAGAGAGAGGGAAATCGACAAGAAATAAAGGGTCCGGAAAAGATATATATATAGAGAGAGAGAGGACAGAGAGAGAGAGAGAGAACGAACGTGGCAGTGTGTGCTGTGCGTGAGAGAGAGGGAAATCGACAAGAAATGAAGGGTCCGGAAAGGATATTTATATATATATATATATATGTGTGTATATATATATACGTGCGGCTGGTGAGAGGGCTAATGATTCGACTATGGAAATACTGTTGGGAATAAACAGAAAGGCCTTCGATGGGGCCGACCGCGGGCTTCAAATGAATCTCGGCCGTTGAAGCTTTTACTCTGGCTTCTGATCAAGGCTGGAGCTGTATTATATTTGTGTTGTATGATTATATGTTTTTTTATATTTCTTTGTTTTTTGTGGTGGAAAATTTAAAAAATTTTATATTGTTTGGAATTTTTTTTTCTTAGTGCTTATCTTTAACTATAATAGAGAAATTTCTTTTTATGACAAAAAAAAGAAAGTAAAAATATTTGAATTTAATGTTTATGTATATTATAATCCTAAATTTTAAATAAAAGTACAAATAAATAAAAAAACTATTACAATTGGTGTTTTTTTTTTCTTTATACATAATCAATAAGGGATGAAGTAATAGTGGTGACATTGCCTCATCATGTTACGCCACATTTGAACTTTCGTGTTTTAGCCACAAATGTATCAGACACCTGAATAACCAGCACAAGTGCTAGTCCTATAAGCATAGCACCACCAAAAGGCAAGTATAATCCTCAAAAATCAACATTGGTCCGCACTTAAGTCGAAGAGTTCACAACTAGCAAATATTTTTCACATATATACAATAGAAATTCGAACCAAAAACATATATACTTACCAAACTACTTGAGGGTAAGTTTAGAACTACATGGCTACCGTCCCTGCAGGTGATTACAATTGATGATAACTCTAAAATGATATAAGCATCAGCATGCATTGTTATTTTTTTTAGAAGTTTTAAAAAATTTAGTTGAGGTAAAAATACAAAAAAAAAAGCAAAATAAGAGAAATTAGAATATTATATTATATGGCTTTTGTGGTGTGGTTAATTTTATTATTGAAATTGGTTTTTTTTTTTTTTTTTTGAGAGCTAAGTTTTAAGAGATTTGCAATGCAATCTTTGTCACACTTTGTTGTGGCTTGCAATTAGGATGCTTGCCTAAAATGGCTATGATTTCTTTTAATTAGTTATATCATCTGATATAAATTTGAAAACGAGTGAAAGTGCAAAATACCTATAATTTGCTAATTGAATGAAAGTTATTATTGATAAGACTATAAGAGGATCACATCTTCATACATTTTTAGATATTTTTCCCAAGAGGGATGTCCAAGAAGCAAAGATACAATACAAGGAAACAAAATAAATAAATAAAAGATTCATCGTGCTTGGTAGCTATGCAATTCTAACTATGATTTGGGTTTATTTTCAAGTTCAAATATTTCGGCAGAATGTGTGTTTTGGTAGTGGATTGTGAGACTGTGTGGTAAATGAGTAAGTTCGATTTTATTTTGGAAAAAATAAATTTTATTACAAGTGTATTTTTCATGTAAATTTTTATCTGATTACTGTTGTCGTATCGAATTTTATATGATCTTATATCATAATTATAATATTCTAGTAATCGAAGTTTAAAAGCATATATTGAAATGATATAGTAGATAATGTAAATATATAAATTTCAATAATATTTTAGAAAAATAACGTGCTCTAAAAAAAACTTTTGAGAGTGAAAAAACATTTTCCCAAAATAAAACCAAACAAATAATTCCCCCCAAATAGTAAAAGTAGTATATTATACGCCACCAAGAAAAAAAAAAGGTGTTTATGAGGTCAATGTAAAGTATTTTATTTAAATAAATTATTATTATTATTATTATTATTATTATTATTATTACAATATCAAATGATTATTGGTTATTCCATAAACGGGATGTGATTAGTTATGGTTTGCGACATTTATGTTAAAGTTGATTCTTGGTTTTACTCCTCCTAACACCTAGTATTAAAATGGCAAGATATTGTCATGTGAACTATAGTCTATACGCAAGTCTAATTCGATTGTATAAGTTTAAAATTTAAACGGTTCTATTATTGATTAGCAAATATTTAATCAACTACATTATATATATATATATATATATATATATATATATCTCAAAGATCAATACACTATGAAATTGTGTAAATAGTGAGAGATTTAGCAAAGTCAACATTTAATGTTCTTCACTAACATCTCCAATGGCTAATTAGGCATTCATCCGCACAATATATACAGATATATACACACACATAAGTATAGATTTTTTTTTTTTAATGCATTGTATAGTTAAAAACACCTCAAAAGTTTTATTCTTTTTTTTTTCCCCTCTATGTTCCACAAGAATTCACTAATTTTATCACATAATATATAAATATATATGTGTGTGTGTGTTGCCAAAAAAGAAATGTCTTTTAATACATAAAAATAAGTAAGAATATATACTAAAACGACATTTTAGTCAATAATAAGAAAAATTAGGATTAATTACAAAAACCCCTCCAAAGTTAGGTCTATTTTCAAAAAATTACCGGTAACGTGAGAATTACAAACAGCTTTTTAGTATTCAATTTATTTTTCATATCAGAAAAAATTTACACGAAAAAAAAAGGGTCAAACCTCATGGATCTTTTTGTAATTAATCCTAAAAATTTATGAGAAAGTGATTAAAGGGAAGATTAAGTGATTAACACCAAAAAAGCAAATATCAAGAGTTGCAAATGTGAATATCTTATATGCAATTTTCCTTTTATAAAACTAGTCAATTTATGCGGGACTCATTAAACTTGGAATTTATAGGAATATGAATATTCTAAGTTAGCAATAGCAAATGCTCTTTGATCTGATTCTAGCTATTACCTTAATCTTGAGTTTTCGAGTACCAATTGAACACGAAATATTACCTTCCATTTTTATTTAACACCATACTAAACTATTATATATAAATATATAAGAAAAACACTTTTTTAATTAGTAATTTTTATATTTTGATTATAAAAAATAATATATTAATGAAAATTAGTAGAGTACTTCAAATGAAAAAATAGTATCATAATATTAAAATTCTTTCAAAAAGTCGAATTTCATCCCTATTTGTTTGATTAAGTTTTTCAAACTGCTTTTCACATTTCTCAACTATTTTACTTTGAAAAATTAATTGTGTTACCTACTTTTTCACATGGAAAAATAAATTTTCTTTTCAATTCAACTTGTCTCACTTTTTCACAAAAAAAATACCAACTGCCATAAACAATATTGTTATGGACTTTTTATCGTCCAAGTTGGACGTAATATTGCTATGCATGACAATATTTCAAAAATTATAATAATTTTAGTTATTCCAAATTTTATGCGTTAGAAATGTCTATGCAAACTTTTAAAAATAAATTATACACATTCCAAATAGAATAGATGGGAAAATAATTTTTATAATATAGTATTATCAATTATAATCAAACTATTATTTTAAATAAACAATAATAATTGGGATCTAAAATATGTCATTCAACTTAATAGAAATGTAATAAAGAAAATTTATTCTCAAATAAATATATTCTATAATAATAATAATAATGCATCCATATGATGATGATGATGATGATGATGATGATGATAATAATAATAATAATAATAATAATAATTTCAACTTTGACGATTTCTACATTTATAGAGACGTGGAGATAATATATATAAATAATAAAATATAAAATATAAATAATTCCATGGACGAAAAGAACAATGTCTAAAAACAAAGAAATTGTAGTCATATGTATAATGAGTACATAAAAATAAATATCAATAAAAAATCAAAAATTGTAAATACCAGTTATCAGTTCAAATATAAGCCGGTAAATTATTTTATTTCATGAGTGAAAACACTTCACACCAAATAAAGAGAACTAACAATATTAGAACAAAAGCAAATGGCTTTAGGAAACAAAAAATTATAAATTATGGGGATATCAATAAATAAAATCTACTAATTAAAAAAGATACTAATAAAAATGGCAGAAAGAGATCAAATATTTTTTTTCTAAATTTTAAATCAGTTACATTGGAAGTTATAAATGAATAACTAGTAAAAAATCTGGAATGGGAAATATAGTCAAATAAAATGTTACTTAAAGATTAATATTATGCGAAAAAGGATATAAAAAGTGCAAAGACATAGACTTTGGATGAAAACTAAAGTTAAATGATGTGCTTTATTAATTTATAGGGGACAAAAGAAAGTAATGTCGTAATTTAAACCCAAAAAGATCCCCTCAATCAATAAAAAACACAAAAAAATTCTAGACTTCTAACAAATATATCTATCAAAGTATGATTGTAGAAATTAAATAGGAAGATTAAGAATTAGATGGGCCATGAAAAGGAAAAATTAACAATTTGTTATTATGAACAAATAAGTGAAGAAAATAACTATAAAGATGAATAGAAACACTCCAACGAATAAATAGAACTAACAATATTAGAACAAAAACAAATTAAATGGCTTTGGAAAACAATGAAAATTATAAATGATACGAGCTCAATAAATAAAAACTATAAAAATAAACTAATAAAAATGGCAGAAAAATCTTTTAACTAAATAGATAAAATAAATTTATCTAAATTTTAAGTAAGTTGGAAGTTATAAATGAATAATAAATAAAAATTTGAAATGGGTAAAATCCGCGGCTATTAGCTGTTTTTCTAGTAGTGCATGAAGATTGTTCCTCCAAACCCTTTGAAGGCTTAAGCAACAATTCATCATAAGTAAACTTAACAAAGCAAAACCCATTTTGTTAAAAAAAAAAAATTGAATTGTTGCTTTGGTATTTTGAACAATGAATCTGAAAGAAAAAAAATAATAAAGGATTGCATGAGTAAAAATAACAAATTAAAAATCCATTTCGCTTAAAATAAACCAAAAACAAAAAATTGAAATCTAAAAAAATAATGACTTAATAATATACATAATTACATGCCTCTTGAATAATGAATCTAAATAAAATGGATTGAATGAGATATTTGGAATAAAAAAAATACACATGAAGAAGAAAAATAGTGATTTAAGATCAATAGAAAATAAAATTGCATACATGTCTGTCTGACAACGAAGATGAAAAAGAATAAATGAAAATAAGAATGGTGGTTGTCAATTTGAAGCAAAGAATTAGAGTAAAAGAGATTTTCTTAGGTTTAGGAAGAAAATGCTTTTTATGGGGATAGATAAGTGAGATTTTTTTTACTGGAAAGATAAAATAAGAGTTAATACACGTTAAGAATATTAATGAGATTCAAATTTTGAATTTTTCAAATATTGTAGTCAATAAAACAAGTTTTTTTTAAATAAAAAAAATTAAAAAATTTGAAAAATTAGAATTGAGTCAAAATTAAAAAATTTTGGATCAAACACTTTTTTCAAATATATAATAGTGTGTGTGTGTGTGTGTATATATATATATATAAATTACGTGGTATTGTACCATGTGTGTGATTTTGAAATTATCCTGTTGAACTGTTCGTTTAGCGATCAACCTAGGATGAGTTGCTTCAAATCAGGACGGTACATATATAATCAAAGATAACTAAAATTAATTATAAGACCTTAGTTTTCATATATATATATATATATATATATACATATGCGTGTATGCAATTATTAATATAAGTGGACTAGCTTTTCTGCTTTTCACATTATAATTTGGGATAAAATTATTAGGACCACATGATTTTGTTTGTCCTCGTCTCGATTTTAGGTACAAAATAATTTCTCATGGACAAAAAAAAAGACAAAACAGATGGTTCAGAAGCCAGTTGTGCAGACATTTGAAGTTTCTTGACAGGTTTAAATTATTTGTACTTTTGAATTATCATTCATGTGCTTATCACAAAAGCGGGATCCAAAAATCATGTGACCAACACGAAGTTTTCACTAATTCTTTTTTGAATTTTTCCGAGGTGGGATAGAGCTAAATTAAAAGTCGAGATGAGTTTGGACAAAATTTTCAAACTAAAACAATAATTTACAGAAATATAGGGTTTGTTTAATATTATTTCAAGTAGCGTTTTCAACTTTTTTGTATTTTCAAAATTTGAATACGCTGAAATTGATCGTCGTGTGAGAATGGAAATAATTTGAATTACATATATTTGATTTTGTGATTTTTTTTTTGCACGAATATATATATATATATGTATGTATTTATGCTAAGGGGTTAGGTTTGAAGTTGTTTTGAAGAATTTGAATCCGAATTCAATTATGTAGTTCGATAATCGAATCCGAACTGAGATTTTAATTATAGAATCGAAATACTTTTCTTTAACTAGAATTTGAATAATTTTTTCTTTGTTTTTTTTCCAATGAGAAAATAGAGAACAAGAGAACTAATGGTCACAATTTTAGAAGTTCTCTTATTATTAAAAGAGATGTGTCGCTTATTCAAAACTCAAAGTATAATTGTTATAAAATTGAACAAGACTACCATGTGGATAACATTTAAAGCCTTTGGTTTCCAAATTAACCTTACAATTTCTCCATTGTTATATATTCTTAAACTTTTTCTAGAATTATCTGATGATAATTGAATTATTTAATATATTTGCAGTTATTAGAATACAAATTTGTTCTACCCAAAAAAAAAAAAAAAAAGAAGAAGAGAACAAAAAAAAAGTGATTAGTATGGACAAATAATAAAAATCAGAACATGTCCATGAAGTAATAACCATGTGGATATGATGCACCGCATCTTACGTGGTGCCAACTCCAATTTGTGTGTGTCTACATTCCAATTATTGCTTCACAATAAAATGATTCATATTGTCTCACCAATTATCATGACTAGTGGTTGTAATATATTCTACATCTGTACAAAATAAAAATAAAAATAAAATATAATATAATATGTGTTTGATCAATTTATAATTTTATAAATTATGAAAAATAAAAAATAATTGAAAAATTAAATTGAGGTTTGTTATTGAAAAAGAATAAATAAAAAGAAAAAGTCAACTAAATATTTAAGATAAAAATATGAAAAAAGACAGAGAGCAGAAAAGAAAGACACATAATATATCACAATGAAACGATTAGAGAGAAAAATAGGAAAAGGAAAGAGAAAAAAAAAATCAAACGAAATACACTAAGCAGTTGTTAGGGAGCGCTAATATTTCATAAAATAATACAGATAGTGCAGATGATGATGATGATTATTATTATTATCAATTTTTTTTTTGGGTAAGAGTATTATTATCAATTTATGTTTTGTATTTATCTCTCCCCGCTTCTCTCGCATGTCATGGTATTGAATAAATTCTAACTCTCTTATATGATTACTTTTTTAATCATATAATTTTATCTATTTTATTATTTTAGATTTTCAACTATCTTAATTTAAATAAATACTAAAAAAATTTATTCATATAAAAAATTTAATAAATATTTATAATTTAATTTATTAAAATTTAAATATATAAATAAACTATATATATATATTATTTTGCACACGTATCGAGAGTGGCCACTTTATTGGTTATTATTATTATCTATATTATTATATAAAGAGACAATACCTTTTATAACTGCTTGTAGTCTACTCATTTTTTTGGTGTGTCCATTTTTTCTTTTCTTTTTTCTCTTTTATTTTATTTCTTGGGTAATTCTATCATTAGTCACAGTTCGTAAGTGACTAACGTTAGTCACCTTTAATCTTAACCGTTAAATGTGTGATGTTTAATCTAAGCCACTAATTTTTGTATGACCTGCAACCTGTTGTGCAGGTAAATTGACAGAATTACATGCTATATAGGTTACTAATGAGTTTTTTTATACAACAACTACTGTATTGGACCATGTATGGGCCCACTACATACTAACCAATTAAAAATTTGTTTTAAACCTGAAAAAGAAAAACTAGAAAATTAATGACATTGGGTCCATTAGACCATTATTAGTCATTCTTTTTAATTTATTCGAAT
This sequence comes from Petrea volubilis, assembly GCA_026212405.1. Lineage (NCBI taxonomy): Eukaryota > Viridiplantae > Streptophyta > Magnoliopsida > Lamiales > Verbenaceae > Petrea > Petrea volubilis. The sequence continues at coordinate 16,604,252 of CM047879.1, read as the reverse complement.
ACTACGATGTTATTTGGTATTTAAACAAATTAATATGGTACTCATTAATAATATTTTATCTTATAATACCATGGCATTATTATTTTTTAATTTTTAATAATGAATATCATGGTACTCATTGTAAGTTTTTATTTTTAAATTCAAGAGTATGTGCATTAACAAGGATAACTAATTAAAAAGCATGGCACAAAAAATAAAATATTGAATTGATACGAAAATAAATAGTATTTATAATTCAAAAATCCAAACATATATTAATATTTGATAAAAAAAATTATGTTTAAATTTAAATTTTAACATATTTCAAATAATGCATAACATTCATCATGGATTATGTTTCAAATTTAAAATATATATAGAATGGACATATGTATTTTAAATAACAAATTGAATTTGTAAGATATGGACATCTTTATTTAGTAAACTATCCATACTACCCATAAATTCACTTTTCAATGACTGGTCTACAGTTACATTAAATAATGTATTTTAAAAAGTGATTTGAATATATGAAACACATAGAGAGAAGTACAACAAGAACTATTGGTAAGAAAAACGTGTTTTGATTATGAGTGGAGATAAGTAGTATGAGACATTAAATAATATATAATAATAGTATTAATAATAATAATATCGATAAGACTAAATAAACGATTTTAACAAATGTAGACCAAGACGGTGAAATGTACTGAAATGTATCAGCTCACCAGAAAATGTAATCGAATAGGAAATTGAATTATTGATCTCATTAACTCTAATTATAACAAAATATATTATTATTATTGTTATTATTATTGTCATTATTATTATTATTATTAACAATACTTCAATGGAAAATAACTATAACTAGTGACGGAGCCAGGGGTGGTTGGTTGGGGGGTGGGCGGTCGCATCACCTTGAGTTCATATCGAACTAAAATTTTCATGCATTTTTGTGAAAGTTCCCTAACTTATAAAAATCCATTCAATATTTCATATTAGAATTTGGTCTCACTCCCAAACAAGAATTTCCGACTCCATCCCTAACTATAACAATAATAATGATTATAGTGTCACAAATCAAATAAAATTTATAATAATTTGCAAGGTATTATACATGGTTGTAATGACAAGTATAATGAGAAATATGTGCTCGTTGGACAAGGTAACCAAATATGAAATTCATTTATTGATTTGAAAATTTGTGAATATAGTAATTTTTGAAGTGAAATATGAAGTTAATTGTAATAAGTATGATTATTATAATATTATCAATGATTAGATAGTAAACATTCAGAATTTGGTGGACAATGTTTATACTTTTGGTACGAAATTTTTAGTAATTATATTTTACGTTTTTCATATAGTAATTCATGAATAATACATTATTTTATGAAAAAGAATTGACTTATTTTAAAATCAAAAAAATAAATATAAAAATAAATCAATGTAACTAGTTTGTTCATTTTTATTTTTTGTCCTAAGAATTTTATTTTATTTATAAATTTATGAATCCATATAGTTTTTTTGGTACTATCGTATAGAGTGCAGGTTTGGGTCGGATATCTGATATGCCACCAAATGATGATCGGTTCCAATTCATTTTGATTTTTCAATTAATAACCAACCTGATATTAATTAAAAATCATGCCCAACCCCATAATACCCAGCCCAACAATAATTAAATCATTAATACCTAGCTCAATAATAATTAAAAATCATACCAAACCCGATAATACGGGCCCAAAAGTAATTAAACAATTAATTCCAAACTTTACTTGAATTTAATTTATACAAGGCAAACTCTATGCTCTCAAATCTCAGCCATAGCACAACTGGAGAATAGCTCTTTCCATTTTGCTCTTAACACTTCCAACATTCGAAAAAGCTACATATAGAAATCAAGTTTATACAAATCTCACTAAACTATGATCCTTTTGTCTTGGAAATGCAAACAATGATCCACTTCACTCAAGAATAACAAAGTTGATATTTGGGTTAAGCCAACACAGCGGCAAGACGGACCCAAATCCACCGAGTAGGCTTGTGCCAGTAACCGGTGAAAGGCAATAAGCAAGTAGTCCATTTGCTAACATTAGGTTAAGCTAAAGAATCGGTCAGTAATTCCACAGAGCATGAATTTACACCAGATTCCTGGAGTGCCAGATTCAGCTCGTGTGTGAGACTTGGCAATGGAACCACCTCTTCTGCAAAATGAAACAGAAAGTGGGATTTGGCCATTCGCATCAAGCTGAAGCAGTATTTTAATAAGAAACACGTACCTGGTGAGGATAGGCAGGCAACATTTTACTTTCTCAAGCTCCACATAGCAAACATTGCAACGCTCCAGCCTAGAGAAAACAGAAAGATCTTCCAATACGAAAAATAGTCTACAGCATGAATTAGTTTGTTCCTTCACCCCCATATTGAGCTTATCCAAGCTCGAGTTCATCTAACTGATGAATTAAATCCACTTCTATCCCATATTGTCACTTTTTGATCCATTTTATATTCCCTTGCTTGTGGTTGTTAAGTTGATCTGGACCTGGCCAATACACATAAAGGTGTTTCAATATGAATAAAAATAAAAAAAATTACTAAAGGGGTAAAAACTAGATAAGAAAAGATCCAGATTAAAAATGCATCTAATTGATAGTTCTCCTGTAATGTGGTTATAGTTCATTGTCTACCTCTCTACTTATTTAAGCATCGACACATAATTTAGCATCTAGAGTAATTAAACGAAGCAAATGGTGATACAAGTAAGGTTTTTTTAATATGACGTAACATGGATTATTCATTTCCTAAACAACATTGTCATGCTGTTTGTGAATAGTAATGCCAATTGTCGGGCTCATTGACAAGAATGGAGTAGTTTTAGCATTGTAAATTCATGGAAGTAGGCTGATCCACACACAAATAAAGTATTCAATTCAAGTAACAGAAGCAAGATTTATCACGGAGATCATGAATTATTTTGCAACTACTAATATTGGTTGAGCAAAATACCAGGGCAAACTCTGTACTTGAAGTATCATAATTGAAGGTCAGCAAGCTTCACAATTACAATTAATACTGTCTTCTCTCCCACCTAGACCTTCAAGTCAAAAAATGCTGAAGAGTAACTCAAAGTATAGTTGTGAATAGCGCAAAAGTGCACAAAAGCACAAAGGCTTCCTGGGGCCAAGAATATATAAGGTTGGATACACATGAACGAATTGTGAAAAAATAACAAACTAGTAATGTTGAAATGTAAAAGATTAACTAAATAAAAAAATATCATGATCCTATCTTAGATTCCGGCGCAATAGTTGTATTGTTGGACGCAACTTCTGCTAGAAATCTATATGCTACCTTGTTGGCAGTTACAATTTCAATTTTAGCTTGCCTAAACTGCAGCAACAAGTCCGGCGCAATAGCTGAATTGTTGGATGCAACTCCTACTAGAAATCTATATGCTAACAGAAACAGAGCCAAAACAGAAAAAAAAAAGAGAGAAAACCCGCAACAGAAACAGAAATCCTATTCTATAAACCTACGAACTTTTCAATTCAAAGAAACTGAAATACACATCAGAGGAAAAAAGTAAAGAAAATACAAACGTAATATTCAAGTATCAATCATTCAAGTGAGCAAATAGACCCTAATTTTGATTTTTTTTTTTTAAAGAAAGAATCAGAAAAATGCCTGAAAATTTCAATTAAGAGTTGAGAGTAACCCTCACTCTCAAGTCCACGGCGGCGGAGACATGGAGGTGGAGACACGACGGCGGACACACTCTTCTCTGTTGGACTGTAACTAAAGCGGCAAGAGACCACAAATTGGGGGCCAAGACAGACGAGAGAGAGAGAGAGAGAGAGACGGGTAGAAGGCAAACTTGAGAGACTGGAGAGACTTGGAGAGACCCGAGAGAGACAGACGATGGGAGAAGAGACAAGAGATTCTAGAGAGGAGAGAGAGATAGAGAGCAGTGAAGACGACGGTGCAAGAGAGAGAAGACAAATCTGGGGTAGGGTTTTATGGGGCGGTTTTTCCTTTTTTTTTTTTTCTTTGGTCTTTTAATTTTTAGGGAGATAAAGAGATTGACTTAAAATCAGTTTTTTTTAATTAGCCGGTTACTTTAACCAAAACAACCGGTTACCTAGAGATTTATAATTTTTTAACCAAATATTTTTTTTAAATGGACACGTGGCGATTTTTGAAGGGGTGACTAAGGTTAGTCACCTACAAGTGTGACTAACCATAGAACTCCCCTTATTTCTTACCTCTCTTCTTACATACTTACACATTCTTTTCATTTTCTTTTCCTTTTTTCTCTCCCCCTCCCTATTTCTCTTCCCTCTATTTTCTTTTTTCGCTCAATACTCCTTAATATTAATTTTTAATTTCTTAGTTTCTTATTTTAAATTATTGTTATTTATTTATTACTAATTTATAAATCTATTAAAAATATTTTGATAGTATAGATACTACTCAAAAAAATTATTATGTCATTAGATCATTATTTTTTCATTATGCACATATATCGAGTATACAAATATTGCTAGTTACTATTATACATAAAGCATACATCAATACTTTAGGATAAAAACTTTTCGTTTGTTTTCAAGTGCATGAATAAAACTAACCCTATAATTAATTTTAATTATAACTACTATTATCTCACCTCTCATCTTTTCTCTTTCCGCTATATTCATTATAATGTTTGTTCCAACTTCTCTTTCCCAACTTATTTTCTTAATTATATTATTATTTTTTTATTTTAAATCATTACTCATTTAACTTATTTAATAAGTATATTAAAAATATTAGAAAACACATTTATAAAAAAATTGTTTAAATATACGCATAAAGCATGCCAAACTGCTAATTTTTGTTATGTGTGCGCGTATACGTGTGTGTGTGTTAGATGTGTGCGGCGATAAAGAGCAATGGAAAAATGATGCGAAATTTGAATATTTAGTTGTCACAATTTATAAGTTATTGAACCATGACAGAAAAAAATAAATACGTGTAGATATGCATTCAAACATCAATTACACAAATGATATATTTATTTGTGAGTCGTATAATGTTGGGCACGTTAGTTGGTGGATCACATCATTTGATGTTCCCCAACTCAAATATTATGTCATTTCACATTCTCATTAGACTGGGATTGTCGCATTTTGACACGCTACTTGCACACGCTTTGCTTTTTCTTTTTCTTTTTTTTCATTTAATACATATTCACACTTTAGATAGGTGATATTGTCATGTAAGACTGAGTATTGGTATAAACGAATCAAATTTGATATCAATTATCAATTGGTGTATGGGGATAAGACACTATATCCTTTAAGCAAAGTTCAATGTTTGAATTTTGAAGTTGTGAATGAAGCAATTGGGTTGAAAGAGTTGTCCTATAATAGACCTCTACAGTACCTAATCCAAATTAGTCAATAGGTGGATCGAAATCGAGTAGCAAAAAAAAAAAAAAAAAGAAGGATTCGAGTTTAGTCAAATGAAATATGTTTAAGCTTTAATTATAAAAAAAAGAAAGAAATATTGTTCAAGCTTGATTATAAAATCTTTATCACGCTTGAAATTTTATTTGATTTTTATTTGATTATTTCACGAGTTGAATTGAAATGAGTTTTAATTAAGATAAACTCGATTTGAGATCAAGTAATTTGAAATACTTTACACTTATATTACCATATTTTAATTAATTAAGTAGAGTACGTGACGAACGTCAAACTTTTTTGAACGAAAAGAATGGCATTGAACATTGGTTTCATGTTATACTTAAACAAGCCGAATTCAAACAAATTTTCATTATTGATCTCGAATTAAGTATCCAATAAAATTGTAATTTTTTTTTCAATCAAATGAGAGAAATAGCATTAAAAGAAATTATCAATCCCAAGGGTAACCCCATCATAAAACACATTAAAAGAAATATCATCTACCCGTTTATACATTTATTATTGAAGACTATAAGAATTTTTCTTAATGGTAATTCAACATTGCGTTATTTTCAATGGTAATTAAATAAATATAGGGAATTGTTATTGACATTTCAAAATTATTATTGATACTCATTTTTTTACTTATTTTTTGAAGAATTGACTAAAATACTCATTTATTTTAAAATATAATTGGATACACTTTACTCACTCAATCATATGATTGAAGTTTAAATTCTAAGTGAGGTTTGACTATTTTGAATAAAAATTGATAAATGTTTTTTAACTGTAATTTAATAAGTTTTTTTATATCAAAAAAAAATTACAATATATTTAATTAAATTTTAATTCTTAAAAAAATGTGAATATACATTCATTTTTGCTTTTCAAAAAAGAAATACACAAATTGAAGTACTTAATGAAAATATAATTATTCATATGTTTAAAACAGTCTAAACTCTAAAGTTTACTTTTTATTGAAGAGTAAATAACTTGATTTTTAGTTAAAACATGTTTAAAATTAAACTTAGATTGTGAATTGGAATAAATACTTTATGAACTATATACATAGATATACATTTGTCTAGGTTTAAGGATACTTTTGTCGAAATGTATTATTGAGAGAATGGTGAGGGTTTGGGTGTTACGTTATTACTTTAAAAAAATAACTGATATATAATTTATAATTGAGAGAGTAAAGTGTATTTAATTTAATTTTTAAAATAAATGAGCATTTTAAATAATTTTTTTAATATAAAAATAAAATTGAAGTGCTAATAACAATTCTCACAAATATATCATTTAGAATTTAATAGTATCATTTTGAAACGCGATTCCAAGCATACATACAAACATGCTGTGAAAGATTTATCTCAAATATTTGATACTTCCCAAAACCTATTTTTTTTTATAGAAAGAATACACCAATATAAGCACCCCTTAATTTTTGTTATCAATTAAAACTTAAAATATGGGAGTAAAATGTTCACAACCACCCTTCCTCAACAAAATATACAAGTGTATATTTATACACACCCAAGAGGCTATATATATAGCATCCATCATAAAAATCACCAGTCACACAAAGTCCAGACAATCAGACATATTTATGCTAAAAAACTAGTATTAATATATATATATATGTATGTATAGATCTATATGTATAGATCAGGAAAACCATGTTATATATATGTATATATATATATATGTATAGATCAGGATAACCATGTTCCCTTCCCCCCACCCACCCACACAAACATCACAATGCAAGCAAAACATTGTCAATGGCTTGCCACTCAAACAGTGGAAAACAAAGATTGAGAGAGCAAGGTCACATTCTCCTAAGAATTGCAAGGCATAGAAGCACAACATATTCTAGTGGGTTATGGGCACTTACGTCTTTTCGCCAGCTCGTGTCAAGCAACGTCATGATCCATGTCTTGCTTAAACCAGACAATTCTTATTATGTTAATAAATATTTATGAATTTTTTTGGGTCTTAATTAGACTAATGAGGGTCCTAATTGTACTTATTAGATTCATTTGTTAGGGTACACGTGTAGAACGAACTTAGTTTCTATCTTCATCAAGTGATGTTCCAATAATTATGTTTTGAGCATCTATAAAATACTGCTATACATAATAAACCAATTGACATTTGCATCAGCTTATCATTTTCTTTTTTTTTTTTTCCTTCTTTAATTATCAAAAAAGAATAAAAATGTCATTTTCTTTCGTTTAATATGAGTTGGATCTCAAATTCGAATTCGATTAACCTTTTTTGAAGTTCAAATCTGACTCCAATTATATGGGATTTATGTTTGTCATTGTTGAGTTTGAGTTTGGTAAAAAAATCCAAAATTCCATTAAAAAAAAAGAAAAAAAGAAAAATACGACCCCGAACAACAATAAAATAAATAAATAAATTTGTTTGATCTCTTAGGTGAAATATTAGGACCACGAAGTCAATAGTTAAGATATTGGGCCTACATTTTTGGGCCAAACAAAAAGGCCCTTTTAAGCTCCTCTTTTTCTTTTTCGTTTTGCTCATGAATAATTTAATACTGATGTGGCGCTAGATCCCTTAAATAATATATATGATTCAAATTCTGGTATTGTGAATGGAGTAACTGAGTTGAGAGAGTCGTCCCCATAATGGGTCTCTACAGTACTCGATTCGGATTAGTCGACCAATATATTGGGAATCGAGTGGTTAAGACAAAAAATAAATAAATAAATAAATTAAAAAATAAATACACATTCGATACTTGTACAAAATAAAAACAAAATATATTTTTTCTATCACAATAATTATAAAAAATCATATAATACTTAAATTATATAATCAAAAGTAATTTGAAATATGAAAATATAAAATTATAATAAAAAAAACATGGTCCACTAGTTGATACACAGAGAAAAAGGAGGAGAGTGTAAACAGTCGAGACGAGAGAAGAGAGAGAAATTAAAAGTCAGACCAAACACAACAAACAATTATTGATCGCTGGTGCTTAATAAACTAGTAGTTTTGACACATTTGATGTGCACAATAGAGAAAAAACATATAATTTAATTACATTTTAAAATTTGACTATTATACAATTATGGATATTTATTAAAATTTTAAATAAATATAAGTTTTAACTATTTTTAATATATTTATGAATTCAATTAATGATAAGAGAAAAAAATTAAATAATTCAAAATAAGATAATATTAAGAAGAAAAACATATAAAAATAATAAAAGATATTGAAGAATGTGATGAATGATGATAGAGATTAAAAGGACCGTGAAATATGAGAGAGAAATTAAAGAAAAAAAGGCAAAAAATGACAGATCCAAAGTATTGAGATATCAAATGTAGTTATTAGTTAGTGCACCTTCTTTATATAATAGTATAAAAGTATAGATAATATAAATATTTATCAAAAATTAATAATTATTAACAGTTAACATATATTATAAGCAAAAGCGTCACTTCTTGTTTCCACGACTTGAGTTTCCAAAGTTGTCACTGCATACAACCACAGGAAAGAAAACTGCACTCCTCGGCCTCCTCCTATTTGTTGCTTGCTCTCTCCTCTTCCCTCACTCTCTCTCTCCCTCTTTAAATTCGCGAGAGACTCAGAATCAAAATATTATATTTCATTTTTCATTTTTTCTAGAGAGAGAAAAATAATCGGAATAAAATTTATCTCAATCTTTGGGTTTCAGATATCCTGCATTGCAATTTTCTCGATCATGATGATTTCAGCTCGAATTTGGAAGTCGTTTCAGAAATTTTCTTTCACAATTCAGTGGAAAAAATCCATTTTGTTTCGGTAATTTTATTGGAGATCAGATATTTCAAAGCAGAGGTAATGTCGCTCAGAATTCTAATTTTCAGTTGGTTTGTTCAAATTTTTCGATTTGACGCGTTAAATTTCATGATAGAATTATTTCTGCATGTTTTTATTTTTTAGAAATTATTATCCGGATGGGTAGGCTTTGTTTTTCGTTCGTATCATGATAATGTGGGATATATTTTGGTTATGCATGTGACGATGGGATTCTTCGGTAGAACGTTGTATTGTAGAAGTCGTACAGTGCTTGGAGACTCAGGATTATATGCAGCGCTGTTTTAAATTATATATATATATATATATATATATATATTCTGAATTTTAGTTCTAATACTAATTTGGGCTATGAATGGAGCTACAAAGTATGTTAGAGCTCATGTTAGGAAAGGTTGTCTTTGTAAAGTAGTAAGGTTGCAAGTATTTTATGAATTTTTGCATTATGTAGCACACTTATGTTTAAATGGGGGAATTGCTTTTGGAAAGGCGATTTCATTTTAGGAATTCTGACTTTATATTTGCATGTGCCAGCAGTGATGGAGCCAGGGGGCGCCCTTCCTTCAAGTTTATGTCGAGCTAAAATTTACATGTAATGTTTTGAAAATTTTAAATTTTGCCCACCCCCCCACCAAATCATGTAAATACCTTTAATTTTTAATAAAAATTTGACTTCTCCCCTCCAAATAAAAGTTCTTGGCTCTGTACCTATGTGCCAGGAAGGAAATATAAACATTATTCGAGACACAGAGCAGGATATATTGATCTTCAAATCATCATAATTGAAAAACTAATTCAACATGAAAAAGCCTGTGGTTTGAAACAGGTTCATACATTGCTTTTGCATTTGCCTTTGATTACCATTAAGTTGTAGGCAGTTATCCGGCCTCGTCAACTAATACACAGAATGTAAACTTTATCATTCGTTGGTTAAACTACTGATGCAGGCTTTTCATTTATTTAGTTGTGTGATGTAGAATTGTTGCAGCTTAGCTTCTGACTTCTATTCGATTTTTGACATGAAATATTATTGCTAGCAGTTTGTAGGGATACACATTGTTCAATTTTTGATGGTATGCTCTATTGGGAGAGGAAAAATGACAGCCTTGGCGAGGCTTCTAGATGCTCGAGGCATCTCGCAAACTGTAACAGGTGATTGAACTTATCTTAAGATTTGGTTGCGTGTGAGACCTGATTGCATTAATCGTGGGGCATAAATGCAGCCACTAGAAGCATACTCTGTTATATTAGGAAATTGATTTATGTGCTTATAATTCATAGGATAATGTGTTTTAAGTTTGTGAATTTCCTAACAGTCTCAAGCTCATTAACAGAAATGACTGGAAAGTAGTTTGATAGGGATATGTTAACATGTGATTTTACCAAAAATTTATTCGGGAATGGTTAAGAGTGGATTTAGAAGGGGATTTAATTAAGCTTCATGTGCCGGGCCAACTATAATTAGAAGAGTTATTGTATGCTCGTTTTGCATTTTGCTTTATCTTACCTGTTGTGCGGCAGATGACAAGCTCTCGTATAGTTATATCTGTTACAGAACTCTTCCAAGTTGTAATTATCTTTGCGTAGCATCTGATTAAGAAACTCAGCTGGGACTGCTTAAGAGTAATTTTTAAATCCTTTCAAGCTAACTATATTAATGTCATGTCGTCATGCTTGAAACCCTTCTCTCTCTTGCATGTATGTGCACTCCCATGTCCCGCATACCGCTATGTATTTGTGAGTATGCAGAGAAAATGCTTGCATTTTTCTTAACTTCGCCGCTAAAATTCTCAACTTATGATAAGTATTTTTAATAGTCTGTTGACAAGAAAAATATAATCTGAGAAATTATTTGACACTTAACAAAGTCTTGTGCAGTGCAGAATTTGTAAAAAAATAAGTGAACTAATTCTTTTAGTTATATGCATCTTTCATTAGTGCTAATTTTATTTTATCATCTAGCTTGGAGAGGCCAAGCCTATACTGCAATTGACAATCTGACATTTTGTGCACAATGGTTCTGCATCTTTGTTCTTTCTTTCTTTCTTTCACTCGTGCTTCAGAGGAAGTCGGCCACCAGAAATTAGCTGCACAATACGTAAGGAGAGAATTACAAGAGGCAGATGAAGCAAATTTGCTTGATGAAGAAGGTATAAGTTCATGCTTAGATTTTGATATATCGTTGGGCACTATCAATCCTAATAGTACTTGAATCTTATGTGATGTTGTGGAACAATGATGATTTGAGGTGGAGAAAGTGCTGGGTGTGGGTCATGAGTCTCATTAATGCAAACGTATGCGCTTCCTACATGTGAGTATTCAACATCAGGGGATAAGGCACGGAATCTAGGATATTGGTGTCTGAGCTCTAACTTCCACCATCTAAGTGCCCAACCAGCCATTTGTTGGGAGAGTAACTTTTAAATTTGTAATGTAATTATATAACATGGGCATTGTAGTTGCATGGAAAACTTAGTTCTGCTTTAGATAACAAGAGAAAGTTAACAAAGTATCCAAATGGTGGCTGAACTTCAATACTGTTATTTGATGTACACATATCACATTATTTTATTAGATTCTAGATATCTATAATTTCTCTGTCTCCCCAAAGACTACAGTCCTGGAAATGTTGGGTTGTACAAGGATATCCCACAGTCCACAATAATGGTGTTGCACAGTATCTTCTTTGGGCTCTTTTACATGGCGTTGGCTTTTAACTTCTCAATACATTCTTGCTGATTTTCTCTTGTAGATATGCATATTTTTGGTTTGAGGCCAATGATGGACCCTCTCGATTTGGTAAGATTTGGAAACATGTGCTTATCTTTCTGTTTGATTTTCTCTTGTAGATATGCATATGTTAGTTTGAGGTAGATGACAGACCGTTTAGATTTGATAAGATATGAAACTTGCTCTTATCTAGGCTATTTATCACAGAATGTTATTTTTCTATATTGTTAAAATGTCTATAGGAAAACATAGTATGAATTCTTATAATAAAGGTGTCATAATGTTCTTACATCTGTTGCTTCAGTAACTGAAAAGAGGATCAACCAATATGGAGCAAATATATTTTACAATGGAGTATGAACTTGTTTATTTTATATTCATACAAGGGGGAAAGAATATGGAGAGAGCCAAATGTTCCTTTGTTTTTTGCTTTTTGTTTTTTCTCTCTGTTTCTCTCTTCCCCTGCGTGAGGATCCAGATTTGAAAAGTTAAAATATGTGGGGTACAATAGACTTCTATGAGTTTAAAATTTTAGTGGAACCATCCAATTCATCAACGATAGATTGAAGCAGTAAAAAAGGCATTTGTACTTAATGTTTGGTAACTTGTTGGTTAAAATATCTGATGGTAAGGTATATTTGTTTATAAAGTATGGTATTCAATCTCTACTTTTAGAATAACAAATTTGGATCCCTTAGTATGGTATAAGATGTCGCCATGTGTAAAAGAAGATGTGTATTATAACAGGTTGAACAGTGTATGGGCGAAGGGTTTCTTCGGTTGTCCTTGAGTAACATAGAGGCAAGCTGATAAAGTGCAGCCGTTTGGAAAAGAAATTTATAACATTAATCAAATATACCTATCCGAGTTATCAAATTGTCAAAAGTGACATGGAATGACATTCCTTTGGTGGTATACATTTGCATATGCTGTGCGGTGCTTCAGTTTTACTCTCAGATAGGAGTTATTAATTTCTTAAAACACAAAGTCATATGACTTAACTGGCAAAGTTTAATCCTTCTAAGTAGTTGAAACCAGGATTTGAGTCAGATGGGGCGAGGTGAAATCAGGTCTATTAGGTCAATGGACTAACGCTGCATCATTGCTCGTGAAGATGTTTTTAATATATAATCTTTCTCTATGTCATACTTGTTTACTACTGTGTTACCAAAAAAAGAAAAAAAAAATTGTTTACTACAAATTGGTTTTCATCATTCCAAATAAAAACTACAAATATTCAATGTGCATTTACTGATGGTGAATGCTCTTGTGATTATCTCATGAGATCTTCATTTATGACACGCCAAGAAAGTAATGAACTTGTGTTTGTTTCTTTTAAGGTATGCTGCAATGCGTGTAAGAAGCCAATCAAGGCCAGTCAATATTCTGCACATGCAGGTTTCATTTAACTCTGATCATCTATTCTATTTGTATTTAGTATTTTTGAGGGTTTCCTTTTGTTGCATGACAATTATTGCTTTTGCATTCATAATTTCAGAATATTTCTTATGATTGTAATAATATATGAGAGAAGATAATAATAAAAATAATAAGAATAAGAATGATGATGGCCTAAGTACTAGAAATGCTTTAGATTTTCTGGTGTAGGGTACTTCTCACAGGAGAATTGAGGAAACACGTAGAGTCAGGTAAGAACAATGCTTATCCAATCAAAAATTCTGTCATCATACTTCATGGGTGAAGCTCCAAGGAACAATTTAAGCCACTAGAACTTTGATCTCTTAATCGCTCCCATTGCAAATGGTTAAAATTTGAATTGGGAATCGATTTATATGATTATTCATATGCTTGATTGATTCGGTAGTTGGTACATTATTATTCGTATGATTGATTGAATTGGTTTATATGATAATTCTTATGCTTGAAATTTCTTAGTTCGTTATATTTAATTTGGAAAAAATGTAACAGCAGTTTTCACACAATATGATGTCGGTTTTGCTAGTTCATTAATATTGATGCTGGTGTCAATAAAACCTCTAGAACTTATAACTTTCATCTTTGCAGAGCTTTGTAAGTCTTTAACTTCTACAGCAGAAATCTGTCTAGAACCTGATGGCCCTGCAGTGAATAGGAAACCTCCACGCAAGGAGAGGAAAAAGTTACTCATTACTCAAACCAGTATCCTTTTTTTTTGCCTCTTACGATTTTGATATGATTTTTCTTGCTTGGATTTATATGCTTTACTGAAATTAATACATTCTTGGTGGCAAACCCTTCATCTTTGTTGAAGGCGGTCAATAAGTTGAGTATAGACATCTTATTAATGACTATGGAAAGAAGTTGCATTTGCTAATCTTTACATACAATACTTTATAGATTACTGAAAAGTTGAGGAAATGGGGCAGTTTGATTGTACTCATTTATTCAGCAGAATTTATTTTTCTTAACCTCTAACAGAGAAAGCCGTGTCACTCAGAGAGCCCCAAAATTCGAATCTGATGATATAGCTGCATCAGAATCCCATGTAGATGAAAAGATTCAATGACTTCCTTCACTGAAGCTAAACGTATTGTTCTGTTTTGCTGTTAACTTCTTCCTCTTATGTCATCCTAACAATCAAACACATGCAGCCATACGGATGCCAGAAAAAAGAACAAAACTCATACTTAATCCAATTTCAATTCCATATACTTTTCAAGCTCATAAAAACTTTCAAAGTCATTTTACTCCAAATGAAAATGAATGTGAATGGTTGAACAACATGGTGAATCATGATTAATTTGTCTAGAAACTTCCTCCGTAGATTCTTATAGTTGTCATTCCAGGATTCATATGTTGTTTTATAGCAGGAGACATGCTTCCGAATTCAACTCATAAAATGAATGGCTCAAGAGTTAGTCCTTGCAATATGGACTGCTCGGAAGATGTAACGAACATTCATCTAAACCTCTGAAAAGGTACGTTGATTCCAATATAAGATCACGAATTCAAACCAACACAGAAGGAAGTGCTGCTTTGTCAGCCTCAAATAATTTTGTACCCTTGTCATACTGGGTTGGTGCAAACATCTTGATCAAATAATGAGAAACTTGTTAATTTGTACCTTGTAGGACTGCGGCTGAGAGTCCATCATATCCAGGTACTAAGAATTTGTGTAGGACAGCTGCTGAGGTTTTTCCGTTGTAAGTTAAACTTGATGCAAATAAATGACTTTTTGTTCTACCTCTCCGAGCTATATATCCGCGTTAATTCTGGTCATTGAATAAATTAAACCTTCATGAATAACTAATTGATTTCTTTTCTTCAGTTATCTTTTTACTGTCTTGGTCTATTGGTAACAAATTGGATTTTTCCATGGGGATTGATATTAGCACTTCCAAAATTGTTTTATGGACTCCGCTTTCATTTTTATATTGAGAAATTGACCGAAATGTCCATTCATTTTAAAATAGAATAAATAAACTTTACTTCCCCTAAATTATATGCCATGTAAACTAATAATTGCCCCTTATAACTCTATCT